>JAPZDV010000005.1:8723020-8752291 GCA_029814665.1 Acanthurus lineatus
AGAATTAAGTGAGACTCTTAAAACAAGGGCTTTTAAATGTTTAAATCCTACACCTGTAACATCCAGGTTAGCTAGTTTACAGTCCTCTTCTTTACTGCCTTTGTTGGCGCCTTAAACATTTTTGGGAGCAGTGCTGTCACCAACTGTTGCAATTGTACTAACTGATTTGTGCAAAAATGGTTAAAAGACACAGCTTTAAGTAGTAGTCAAAACACTGCAGGGTACCTTTAACTCAGAGAAAAAACAACATTACACTGTGAACAATGTAAACATCTACAAACACATCTCTTCTTTTACATAATTACTCTGTAGCTCACAACTGTCCAGCAGCACTATCACATCCTCTTACTCACCAGATGCCAAATAGTGCTTTGGCATTTTAGCTCTAGCAGTTGTTGTGCTGTTGCTTTTGAATAAATCCACATTTACACCACAGAGACCTTTGATTGAAGGCGGAAAAAGTCATAACTAACGGATCAAGCCAGCGATGTGTCAGATACCACGGCTGGGTTATATCCTTTGTGAGAGTGCAACAGAGTCTGCAGCATGGAAGGCCATCTTTTTTGGAGTTTAGCAGCTTTTGATAAATAAATATATGAGTTATCAACAGCTTGATACAGTATATTTTCTGAGTGGTATACAATCAGATAGAAAAAAAACAGAAAAGAGATTATGAGAGAGTGGAGAAGAAGAAGAGCACGGAAACAGAAAAGAGGCAAAAGAGAGAGGATGGATAGGTTAAGAAAAACAGCTTCAGTTAATCTGCAGAGTAGGAGATGAAGAGGAACGAAGAGACTGTAGGTGTGAGTCTAAAGTGAGTAAAGCATTAACACACAGATGTTTTTGGCGCAAAGATTTTAGCATTATGTCGTGCTGCAGGTTGGGAAATGTGAAAATGAGAAATATTTGAATAATATGTTGACTTTAAAAGCGGACCAGTGTGAAAAAAAACAGCTGTTTGATTACATATTTAACCTTAATTTTGAAATAAAAGGTTTATAATTTTTTAAATGAAACACAAACTAAACAAATTGAACCTTTTATTATATTCTTTACTTTCAGATGAAGGCAAATCCAAAAAAAATCACATCACTTCCCTTTAAACTTCTTCATGTTTGAATTAAAAAAGATAATATCAGGAGAAAGTGCATTTAGCTTCTTGTGGATCCTTTGAGATGTGTCCTCGATAATGTTTAAATGTGTGGAAACAGGCATCTACTGAGCTGTGTGGCATAATCCTGGCCATCAACTCCCACGCTCTCTGCATCTCCACAGCATGGAGCATCCACTGTCTGTCAACACTCTAATGAGAGGCAAACCAAACAACGCAGAGTGAAGGGGACAAGAATATACACAAACTGGAGATAAATGGGTATTAGGCCAGTGTTTTACAGATCAGGGCGCTGAGGATTGAGCTGATAATGGATCCTGTTTCAGACGATCTTGTGTCGGACAGCTGGACCAGACTCGTCCTTGTGTCTCATTTTAGCATTATGGCTTCCATGTGAAGATGCTGTATCAACTTGAATGTAATTAGAAATGCTGCAGCTGGGTGACTGGAGAAGGGCAGGATTTCATGGGGACATTATAGTGGCAACTGTTAAAATGAGCCTGTAGGGCAAAAAAACACATCTTCAAGAACAAAATCAAATTGAAGGATTATTCAAAACTGCATGTCCATGAAAAGAAAAATTAGCTGTCCCACCTTTTATTGCCCTTCACACCATATGTTAGTTTTAACAGTGCTTGAACCGAACTGAAGTGTGATTAAGGGACTAAATACAAGATAATTGTATTTCCTGCAGTGCACACATGAGGCCTACGATAAGAGTAAATAAGGTGTCACAGTGTAGCTAGCGGTGTGCAGTGTTGCAGGGCGGCTTCATGCCCTACCTGTTCGCTGGTCCCTTTGGAGTCTGATGGCAGAAATGATAGCTTAGTGGGCTCGGGATTGATGTTCTCCTACAGCAAAGCACTGCAGAGCCTGACTCTCTACCCCCTCTACCCCTCCACCACCCTCCACACACACACACACACACACACACACACACTCCCCCTGCTGCTAAACCTCTTCTTCACTCACCTGCATTGCACCAGTTATTTCTCACCTCCAACTTAACATCTTCTTCTGTCCTACAGTGTGCTCAGTGCTCTTGAGTCCTCCCACCTCCCTCCCTCCTTGTCCCTGTAGCAGTCTGTCTGTCCGCCTGTCTGTCTGTCTGTCTTAATTCACATGTGCTCAGGTGACTCCCTGGCAAATAAAGGCTGATAATCCTCTTGTTAGCAAACCATTATAACATGCAGACATCGGCAGTGAGGGAAATCATGGTAATGCTTCACTGCAGGAACTTAATGGAGCTTCCTTAAAAAACTTTTACAAACTTGGAAGCTTTTGGTTTTAGGCTCTCTTCCTTGTCTTTCTGCTGTTTTTAACAAGCGAAATGTTCTACATAAATGTCATTTAAAAGGTGACACAGCTGTAGGCCATAGAAATAATAAGACACCCGTGATTTCTGGTGTTAACAGGAACTAGATGTCAGAAAATTATATTCAGAATCAAGCTATTGGCTCTAAAGTGATAAACACATTCTTGCAGAGCTAAATGCATTATCTGTAATTTTGCATTAAAACTGTTGCATTTTATCCTGAATGTGAGTTTATAGTCTTTTGTTAAACATGACTTGATGAAGACATGACCTAGCCCCTTGAAGCACCACCATGTTGTTCAGTCTCTCCCGTTAACACAAGGTCTTGGCCTCCTCTTGGAGCTGAGTCAGGTTGGATAGACTGTGCTCCCTTCAGCCACTGAACCATGACGGGCTACTGACCGCTGCAGAGCTCTGCCTATAGGGGAAAGAGGGACCCAGCTTCACACTGTCAGCCCCGAGACTTAAATGCTTAGGAGAGGAAAAGCCGGATGACCTGGATGTGTGTATCTGTGTGTGCGTGTGACAATAGTGTGAATGATTGATAATGATACCAGGATGTGTTTACAGCATTTGGTGTGGCCACTGTAAATCAGGCCCCTTCTTCTCCCCGTAGCTATGGCAATGACTTCCTGATCCACTCTGGGCTGATTTAATGGTCCTGCGGGACCTCTAAACACACGCCGTGGATGCTCTCTGGGCTCCGCTCACCAGGTTTAGGCGAAGTAAATTCAATCAGTTACCGGTTAGAGCACCTGTGTGCACTTGAGTATGTGTTTGTGTGAGCAGCTTATTGGTCTATGTGTTTGTTTGTGTTCATCAGCATTAAAGAAACTTATCATTTTCTAAAGTAATTAAATAAAGCAGTCAGTCTCAGGGACACTTTAGTGAAACCTTTATCTTATATACACATTAAATTGAGCATCTTCTGTTAATTTGACAAAGTCGCTTGTATTATTGATCACACTGAGAGTTTGTGCGTCAGTCAAAAGCTTTTTGCATCATTTAGCTTCAGCTGAAGAAACCGAGTAGTGAAAGAGTCAAAAATAGACAAAACCAATGCATTAATACTCATGCTGTTCTGTTTCCGAGGAGAAGCTATTTCTAAGGTACTTTACACACGCAGTTACACACACTCACATCTGGAAAGTACCCGATACACTGTATGTGTACAGTGTGTGTGTGTGTGTGTGTTTGGTCAACAGATAAGACTGTGCTATAGCTTTGACCTAAGGTCCATGTTTGCTAGAATATTAAATCTGCAATAACAATGCAAGCTGTTGACACAACACTGACATGTTACCACCTTATAAAGTTGATGTGATGATTGTGTTAGCAAACATCCAGCCGACACGGAGCAACATTATCATTTACTTGCTTTGATGTGTTATTGTCTGGTGAATCTAAGTCCAATATTCAATCAGCTTTTAGTCCTGAACTGGTTTCCAGCAACTGCTGAGACTAATTAGACCAAAACACCTGTAAAGTATATCTCAGGTAGATATAAAGCTGGTATTAACCCAGTTTGGGTAAATGGATGGTCTTGCTCTTTTTTTAAAAGGTAACCTTATTAAATATATTCTTCATTCGTTAAAATAACTGTGAAACTGGCATTTAGTAATAGAAGTCTACATAAACTGAAAAATAATTTCCAAAAAATTTTTTCTATTTTTTTTTTTAAAACAGATGCCTGCAAATGACTGCAGATGGAAGTTATTAGCTTCTAAATGCAGTAGTACCCCAGAATAAAAGGCACATCTGTGCCAGAATAAGTAAAAAACTTAAACAATATCACATCAAATGAAATTTAAGTTTTGAGGATATGTAGAAGTCTTTTCCAAAAAGGGGTCTTTTACTGTACTTATTAAGATAAATACCAATATTTATCCTTATCCCATCAGTATACAGCTCATCTGTTTTTAAATCCATCAGGCATCAGGCAAGAGGTCATGTAATGACCTCTAAACATGACCTTTAAATAAGCAGCAGATTAACTCCTCACAATCACTGCATCTCTGGCACATGAGGCAGATATTGTTCTTAGAATTTTATTACATTTTATTATTTATTACCTCGTAATCTTTGGTCTTTTCATAGTTGTTATGAGTCTTATGTCGCTATAGTACTTTTAGCATTTTTTTCCCTTTGCCTCAATATTTTTATTTATACTATATTTTTGTGCAATATTTATCTGATTTATCTTATTGAAAACTGCGGAATATTGTCAGCCCCGTTGTGTTCACCGTACAATAAAAGTCCTGTCTTTGTGCATCACACATGTTTTGATGTGCAGCTGTGTTTGGCACTTTAAGCCCAGGACAAATTTTTGCTTGGGACAATAACATTGATCTAATCTGATGCAATCTTATCTTATTTTAAACAGCAGCAATATTAGCTATCTTCTGCCATGCCACAAAAAAAACATTAAAAAAAACAAAAATCAGATTTAACACAGGGGCACAAACCCTGTCCCAGAGAAAAAAATGTAGATTTATGCTATTTAACTGCAGCAATAGAAACATGGTTTTAAAATTTGTGTTTTATGCAACCACACAAGCAAGCATGAGTCTGTTTTCCCTTCTCACTATCTCCCTCTCTCTTCCCCTTAAAGACACACAGACACACACACAAACACACACACAAACACACAGGGTGGAATGAAATAATGGCATGGTGCATTTGTTTGGGTTCAGTTAACTGGTATTAAAAGAGACAGCAGAGCAAAAATCAAGACTGATCGAGGAGGAGATTGCTGGAAAGACCATGACCAGCATTATGTGTCTGTGTTTGTGTGTGTTCTTGTGTTTCTGAGGAAGCAGTTATCAGATAAACCCAATAAGCTGATTGATCACATGTTCATAAATATCTCTCTGCTCGTTTATCTGGAGAGCTGCTGCGCTGGCACACGTGGCCCTGCAGCACATTCAGCTGGGTCAATCTCCCAGCAGGGCACTGAAGTGTGTACAATTAGCAGCATGCATGCAAAAACTGAAAGAAATACTGGCAAAAGTATCTGAGAAAAACTATTTGCAGAAAGTATCCGATATAAAGTGTCTTTAGTATTTTCTCTCTACACCTAAAAGCAATTTATTTTCCATGGCCGTTTGCACCTTTAAAAAGATAAATAAATTTTTCCAAGAATTGTGGAATTAATAACAACATAATTGCTAAATTACGATTTAATTTGTCTGGTCATGTATGAGCAGTTAAACCATGACCTTTGCATTAAAATCAAAAATGAGTTCCAATGCTCTAAAGGAGGCAATAAAAATGTAAAATGAATACGACCCTGAAGTATCGTTCAGCTAACCACTGGTGCCGTAATGACTGTTTTTATTATATTTAATATACATTATCACTGATGGTATTGCTTAGTTCATCCTTTGTCTTCTTTAAGATAATTCTACAATCTACTATTCTACTATTTTTAATTCTATTTTTTGGAGCTTTTTGCCTTTATTGATAGGACAGCTGAAGAGTTGACAGGAAACAGGGAGAGGGGTGGGGGGGACATGTGTCACATGATCGGAGCCGGAGTCGAACTCACGACCGCCGCGTGGCGGACTTAGCCTTCTGTACGTGGGCCGCCCACACTACCGATCGAGCTAAACTGCGGCCCACCTGTAATTTTCTTGTAAAAAGTTACTGTATCATTACATTCAATGTTTCTCACCAGGATCAACTATGTGGATCTTTTAGGGACGACAGGCATTTTGAATGGCCTATATTCCTTCAACATTTTAAAACCCTCATTGTAGCAACGTTTGTAATATAGCAGTTTTCTTCTTTCCTTCATTTTGGTTGGGCAATTTTAGTTGTTTTTTTGGAGCTTTACAAGCAACTGTTATCAATCAGCAAAAGTTTCCATTAGACCTCTAATAGTCATGGCCAGTGTGAGAGGTAAATTTGGTTCACCGTAACATTGGGTGTTTTTACATACATAGCTGGTAACTAATGTGTGCAGCTGTTAGCGCTTCTTCTTGTGGATATTTTTTAACTGCTTGTCTTCTTCTTTAGCAAGCATGCACCAAACCTTTGCATTTCTGCCCTTTGCAGCGGACAGGAAAGTCAATCTTGCCACCTAATTCTCCCACGAGATACAAGTTAAAAAATGTCATTTTCTTGGCTGTACTTGCTTGCCAGCTTGCTTGACAGTCATCCATAGTACAAGTTTACACTTGTTCATCCCACCTCAGTTCTGTCCTCCTACTTTGACCACATTTGGTTTTCTTACTCCTGCTAAACATCAGCAAGAAATAAAACAAATTTCCAGGTTACAATTTTTCCTTCAGATATATTTGGGTGTCAGCACCAATGCTGTATCCATTTTTCTTTCTAGAGACCTTAATTTTGGACTTTCTGTTTCTTGGTGGTAAAATTTTCACCTAGATCACCGAAAAATTGGTCCATAGTTTCCTTTTTTTCTTCCGTAATTACTCCCATTATATTACAAAGTTTGACTTAAGTACAGTGTGCTTTCAAATTTTAGAGAAATTATTTTTTATAGGAAATTACATGCTGTCTGCTTTTAATTAATATCAAGCAGGGTACACCATTGAGAGCCAGAAGGGTGCAGGTCTCATTCTAACACAAACTCACCCTATTGATCGCCAGTGTTTCAAGTCAAGGAAAAGAACCAGTCAGTAAATCACCTGCTGAGGTGGGATAAAACCCACAGACAGTTGGCTCTCCATGACACATTTCTGGCTGCGTCTGATTAACAGGACAACAACACATATAATTGTGAATCTGTTCTGTATTCTGTGAATATGTTAGAAAATCCTCAGTTGTAAAATAGTTGTTTGTTTTTAGGATTGGGCCAAGTGAAACCTGTCTTTTCCTAATTCTCTCCAAACTTCACCCAGATTGCAGAAAGATCCAGTCACAAGACTTTCATTGAGTGTTTTCACACAAATTTACTTTCTGGATTCTCAAATATTCTCAATTAAACTTGGCACATGTAAACACCATATTGTGTTTACAATATGCGGGATGAGCAGTCGTATTTGAAAGATCTGAAAATGCTAGCTGGGCTATACTGAGTCTGTCACATAACCAGCAAACCTTTGATGAAAAGTGCCAGAAAATAAATCAGGAGTCTGGTTCTAGTCCGGTCATGTTCACTGGGCAGCTACTGAGCCCAGTTCTGGTGCTTGCTTGGCTCTGGTTCAGATGTTAAGTCCAGCGCCACTTTGCTGCTGGGTTCCTCCCGCCCCAGGCCTGAAAATCTTTTCCTCTGGTGGTCCAAAGCATCTAGTCATGTAAGCATCGATGACTCCCTCCCGCGACCACAATGCTTTGACCTCCAGTTAGTTCACTGCATGGCTAACTAAGCTAACTAGCAAAAGATAGCGACAGTCAGCAGCTGTAGAGTTGGATGAAAAAGGGACTGTGATGCAACGCTTTAGTCCTGGCAGTTATGACATGATTCAGCTCCCAAATAAAGTTTGAAGTTTTTCTAGTTTTCTCTGCAAATAAAAAAACTTGATGATTTAGGACACAAATATGAAAGACATGAAAATGCTGAAGGAGATGTGCTGAATTTGCCACAACAGTAGAGTTCATTACTCCAGAACACTTGCTCTGGTAGAGCTGTTTGCATTAGTTTGTAAAGCATTTTTAGATCAAATCTGGCTTTATGGTGAAAATTAAATTTCTTCCAATAATTTCAATGTAAGAAGTGCTGCAGCCCTGCTGCAGAAAGTTAAAACAGTCAACTTTTGAAGAAATACAACCCAAAAATATATTATGGAGGGCCAGCCAGCTGATCGACCAGTCAGACTGTGCAGAGCTGATCAACCTGACATAAAGGAGCATAAAAACCTCATTTGCATATGTAAATGAGCTGACAATCCCACACTGCAAAAACCTGTGGTAATCGCTGCAGTGTCTAATTTGATCTGAATACAGCCTTATACAAATTAGCAACCATGTAAATGCTCTATTTTGGACTACTTTTTGTCACACTATATGTTAAATGTCCTAAAATTATTTTGCCAAAAACAGCTTTTTAAAAGAAAATGTTAAGATTAAAAAGAACATTATTACCTAAAGATTTGCACAAGTTTAACATGGTTCATTACATTTTGTACCGTGGATTATAAATGTCATAGAGCAGTGGAAAATTTTTCTTTATTAATGTCTAAATATTTTGTCTCCATGGATACTTATACACACTAATAGCTTATAAATTTAGCCTTTTACAGAAAAGTGTAACCATGGAAAACACGGTTACACTGTTCACCACTCGTACTTCCTAACAAGTGCTGTTGGTGGAACTAGGTCTGTGGTTGTCACGGAAACCGCTCTGTTCATGCTGGGTGATGTACGATTGCTTCCTGTTTGCTCTCCCCTTGGACATTGCAGCTTAATCGCCTGGAAACAGGCCGAATATGAAAATATGAAGCGAGTTCAGCAGCATGCGCTCTTCAATGCAACTTTAAAAGCAGCAACAGATTTGATGTATGTCCACTTTTTTGGCTGTTCTTCACACGGCTGTGGAGGGCATACGCGTTTGGATGAGTTGTAGTTGTATTGCTCTGTCTTTGACAGCATCATTGAAGAAACAGTTCCTTTGCTTCAGCTGACTCACTCGCCTTTATGGAGTTGGACTGATGTCTTTTTCAGTGCTCGCTGTATCTGACCAGCAGCTGTCAGCTCTTTGTTTTGAAGGTGAGGATCTGTCTGTCCCTGTAGACATATCTGACACATATACACACTCACACTTTCCACATACTCCCGGTGCATCAAAGTGATAGCCTCAGGGCATACAAGGTGGCTAGAAAGACCCTTCAGCCTGCCTGAAGCGCCTCCAAAGCCAACATGTCAGCATGACTCCATCAGCTAACATATAGGAGCATACTGTATGTAAATGATTTTAAAGAAATAATCAACTATGACTTTGTCACACTGTTAAACAAAGAACACTGGCCAAGTTCTCACTTTGAAACGCTTGAAAAGGGTCAGATTCTCAGACATAAACAGCAAAATGTGAATGGCAGTAAATTTTGAAATTGATTTTCAAATGATATGCAAAAGCACAACACATTATAGTGCCAAAACAGCATTAAGTTACAAAAGTAGGATCTAGACGTGTTAAGACACCTTTAAAATGCAAAATGTGGGGACTGGACAAAACAGAGACACTCGGCGAGGCGGGCTGGTGGGTGGACAGATCAGGCCAAACAAATGAACCTGAGCCTCAAGTAGACACAGGATAAGTAAACAAACAATCAAACATACAAGGAAAATCATTGCTGGTACAAGAATGGCTGTAGCTTGATTAGCATGCTGGTGAACTGAAGAATCAGGGTGTATATATACTGTAGGAGCCTGATGAGTGGATTGGTTGCAGGTGTGGGGGCTGATTGGCAGCAGGAGGCAGGTGAGTGACGGCCAGAGGGGGGGATGGAGCGTCGCACCCAGACAGGGAAACAGACAGAGAGAACAAACAACACATGCAAGGGAAGGTAAACAGCAGAAAACACAAGGGATGAGGAAGAGGCTCTGCTAGATCATGACAAAAAAGACAGATTAAAAACATCACGTTGCAATTTCCAGCTGTGTTTTGAAGTAGAATGCATATTTAACCATTTTACAAGAGTTACTTTCAGAGGGTCGGATTCAGAGAGGATCCAGTGCTATGCAGATAATGGCTACTATCTTGCTTTTGGTTCTATGAGACGATGTGACAACCATTTAGATTAATTCAACCTGCTAATATTTGGGAGGAAGATCATGTAACCAGTTGTGAGACAGAGAGGAAGTCATGCTGAGTTTGAGGACAGGAACACGTTGCTTAGGTTGAACATGTTGCCCATGACCTCTAATGACTTCTGTTTGCGTGCTGTTTTTGTGTGTGTTTGTGTGTAAGTGTGTATGCAGTCAGAGATCAGGTGGGATTGTAACATTAACATAACATGGCACATGCTTCTGTGACTAAAAATGAGTGTGTTTAAACTCTGGAATTCAAGGAGTGAGAGCTAAATGTCATCAAAGACTTGAAGTAAAAAAAAGAATCCAAAATAAACAGCTAAAATTGTGTTTTAACAGAAAACACTTTTGAATGTGACTTTATAAAAAGCAACTGTCATGTTTTAAGTGTTATTTAAAGTTTGGCTTAACCCCCTCACATCCACAAGATTACCAGTGTTTCACTGAAGCTTTTCAAGATTTGAGTGTTAAATTTTTTTTGCCTTTTACCGGCATGTTTTCTTTTTGATTTGTTCAATTAACCGCTAACAAATTCACTAATACATTTATGCATTTTGGCTTAATAGTTATCTTTTGACAGCTTTTCCATTAAGCTATTTCAAATTAAAGGATTAAACAGTAGGTTGATTAATCAATTTATGTACTGACAGAAAATGAATATGTACCTATTTAAATAAGCTAGTAATCATTTTAAGATCCGGTATGGAAGATTTAGTGGCATCTAGTGGTGTAGTTGCAGATTGCGTCCGACTCACCTATGGTGTAAAAAAAACTCAAGAGCCCCTTTTTAGAGCAGTTGTTTGGTTTGTCCATTCTCGGCTACTGTAGAAAAATGGTGGTGCAACATGTTGGAAGTGGGTCCTGCTCCTCCTGTAGATTTATTATTATATTTCATTTAAAGGTAAAGAAAACACAATTATTCTTATTTTCAAGTTTTTATATATGTATAAATACACACTAGTGAATATTGTATTCTGTTTCTGCTATATTTTACAAATATATCTGCCTAAATCCTGCACACTGGATCTTTGATTCTCATTATTTCAGTTAAGTTTTCACACACAGATGCCAAATGCTTGCTGGCTTTAGTTTCTTATGTGTGAAAATTGAAGACTTTTCTCTTAATTGTAAATGGAATATCTTTGTGTTTTGGGCTGCTAAAAAAAAAACAATTCATAAAATTACCCTACAATTTTTTTTAACATAGGTTCAGCAGTGAAGAACTCATCATTAAAGAGGAAGTGAGACTAATCTCTCTGCTGACAGCTGCCTCACAGGCCACATCAACAAGACATACTTGTAAATAAGGGTCGTGACCTTTTCTTAGTCTTCACCGGCAGCATTATTATAAACTTACCTACACATTAATCTCTGTGTATAATGCAGCAAATCTTAATTATGAATACCTTGTAAACAAATCAGACCAATCAATTGCTGCTGATGCCAATATTGTACGGAAACTATGCACACAGCAAAGTGGAACAAGTTCATTCTCATTAAAGTTACTAAAAATCTGTGTGGGAAGTGTAACAACAGCAGGAGAACTACACAAGGTGGGCATGATAATAACAAAAAAGAGAATTAACTCTGGACTCCATTGAACATAACTAATTGATGCGGTTTGTAATCTTCCTCTGTGACGTAGCGCTTCTGGTCACCCCTTCTTGCTCTGACATCTGACCTTTTCCCATGAGGCTGCACTCCAATCACAGAAAAACAGGAAGAACATTGCCTCTGACAGCAGGCGTTACGAGTGGCCTCATGGGAAATGTAGTGCTTGGCAATCTAAAGTGGGGTATGAGTCACCATCTGTCTCCCTCACTCAGTCATTGCACAAGTGCTGCACATGCGTGCCTCAGTGTGTGTGTGTGTGTGTGTCAGTATAAACTGTGATTGTGTTTACTGGGTATTTTTCCCCCTACTGCTGTCTTACAGTTGGACTCTATTACATTTTGGACGCCAAGGAAATTGTGGGTTGACCTTGTGAGACACTAGAGGAGTCTTGGATGTCACTCTGTCTTGTGTGTGCGGGTGATTTCAGGAATGGCTGTGTGTCTGCAGAGTGCCATCAGTGCTGCTGTTGATGTACATGCAGGGAGGGTATGCTGCTGCAATACAGAAACACACACACACACACACACACACACTCTCTCTCTCACACACTCACACACACACACCACCTCAAGGCTGAGACTGTCCTACTGTGTCTCTACTTGGCACCATGTTTAGGTATTCCAGGCAGCGCTCACAGGGTGTATTGACATTCCTGTCTCATTGCTTGCTCCATTGTGCATTCTGTGAGAGCTACACCCCCATCTCTCTCTCTCTCTCTCTCTCTCTCTCTTTCTCTCTCTCTCTTTGCATCTCTCTCCCTCACTTTATGGAGCATTAGACTTCGTAGCAAGGTTAGTCTTATGCAACTGGACTTAGTAGAGTTCTTGAAGACGTTTCGCCTCTCATCCAAGAGGCTTCTTCAGAACTGAATACTATGACCTGGATGACTGAGAACCTTCACAGACACGAGCATTAGACTTATTATCCCCTCTCACACTCAGCTTTTGAGCACAGCAAGATGAGGCATTGATCAAAACACAGAGAGGCAGATGCAAACACACAAATTCACAATCAGTAGTTACTGTACACAGAGAATATCTGAACCTTTGTTTACAGTAGTGACCCTGCATGTGACCTTTTAAATGAATTTTCCAATCATCAGGAAATCATGATACCAGTCTCTCCTTCAACAAGGTGGTGTGTGTGTTAATATAAATATAAATATGACATTAAATATATTATGTGAGAGCTGTGTGCACAGACACAATGCTAACAGGCTAATGATAAGCAGGTATAATGGGCCTTGTTCATCATTCTAGTTTAGCATGTTAGCATGCTAACAGTTAGTATTTTACACATAGTGCAGATGAAGTTGTTCTCCTTTGTTTTTGGTCATAAGCCAAAATTATGGATAATTTCGAGTTTTGTTGATGGTGCCACATGAAATATCCCAAAGTTTTACAGTTTATCACAAGGGTGGCCATTTTAACATCTGGATTACTTAAGGTTAAAGTGAAGATGAATCCTATTAACACTGGTTAAGATTTGATTAGGTTTAGACACATAACTGACATTGTGTAGTTAAGGGAAAAGATAGAGGTCAAAGTTAAAATGACTACTTTGTAAAGGTTGAGGGGCTGTTGTCAGCATGGAAACAATATTAAAGCTGTAGTTAATGTTTTTTTTTCATAAGATGTACCACATTTTGTTGATTCATTAATCATTCCTAAAAATCCTTGTCACTCTTTAACAATGACACCTGACTTCCTCATTTGCTCCTGTCATAAAACCTGCCAGAAGGTTTTGTTGATGGAATACAAACATGTCTTTTTGGGTCACTCGCTGAAATGACATATGCTTTTATTCTTCATAGACAGTTTGTTTGGAAAGCTATAACATATTTCAAATGATTTTTACACTGGATACATAAATGTCATTTATGGACATTTCACCTGAAGACTGCTGATTGTTTGGTTGGAGATAAAGAACTAATTTTACCCCACTTTTAGAAAATTTAGTTTGAATTGTTAAAGCAATTACTTGATGGGGCTGTGCAAAACATTGACGCTTATCATCAAAATCAAGAAAACAAGGACTATTTCATTTATATAAGACAAGGCACTGATTTCAATCTCAGGATCTCAGGCCTCGGGAGCTGTAATAAACAAACGCTTTACCACACTGCAGTCCTACTCATAGTCTTTGTGTCCAACTATGAAACAAGGGCGCTGGGACCAACCAAGACAACAGAAAATAACACTTGATTAGATAAAAGTTAAGGATGATCTTGATGTGTTTGCTCGTCTATGTCTCAGACAAGCAATTTTGGCTCATCTTTTGTTTGTTTACCTCAGTGCTCAAGAAGGGAGGACACGCAGATAAACTTATAAATACATGAAAACACAGGATTGGATCATTTGAAACAAGTCATTAACCTTGAATTTTGTCCCTAAAGAATAATATGTGTAAAAATGGGAAAAAAAGTGATGGTAAAGAGAAAGGAACCTAAAAACTTTAAATCTGATTTGAAAATAGAAACTAGGACTCATAAGCATCACACATAGTTTATCATAGACACAGACCTAGTTTGCAAATACAAGTGCACACACACACATTTGCACACCTTGAGGAGCTGGAAGCGATGTAGCTTACTGGCATCAGGCTGGCCTGTGATGTTGGTTTGTTTATCTGTGCCAAGGGAGTGATAACCTGCTACTGTAGCTAACATTTCTAAACAGCAGCAACGGCAGCAGCAGCAACAGCTGAGAAAATGAACAGGCAGGTTTTACCTGAGTTCGGTTGTTTGGCAGAGAGAAGTCTTTGAGGCAGCTGGTCTCTCTGTCATCTAAAAACACCCGTGGGTTTATTTATCTTGACCATGCTGCATCCTTAGCCTCCACATTGTGCCTCTTAACAGCTGTCAAAAGTTTGTGTTTCAACTATCGGTGAAAAGACAACCTAACCCTATCCCTTGATGTGTCTTAATACCCCCTCATGACACCCCTCATTTGATGCCACACATTTGTTTGACTGGCATTGTGTCTAACAAGTGTAGAACTTAAGTGAAAATGGAGCAACTTCAAGTTTTATCACTTTTTAAAATGTATTTTGCTACTTTTGTACCATGTAAATCTCATGGAGTAAAAAATAAAAACAGGATGTAAGGTGATTAGGTTTATGTCAAAATGACATTGAGCTGCCAGCTGATTATTAATTACTGACAAGAGACCAGATGATACACACACACACACTCACACCCACGCACGCACGCACTCACATACAAATTTTAAGAAACAGAGTTTCTTATAAAGTTGGCCCTTTGTGTTTTAACTGTAAATGTCTCCTTGATAAATAATAGACGGGCATATTTAGTATCAGATTAAACATAGTGTGTGAAAATGGGTTAAGACATAATTATTTTTATATTAGTTGTATTTCACTTGCTTATCCTGCAGAAACCAGCATTAAGATTACGACAAGGCAGGAAAAAGCAATTCTTGAAAACAAGCTGATGTGTGAAGGAGACAGAATAATTTATTGTATCACATTTGCAATTTTTTTTCAGAAAAGATAATTATTGTTTTACATCTGCAGGCTTTTTTGCTTTACTTTTTATTTTCTATTCATTTCTACTCACTTTTGCCTTTACCAAATGGCTTGGCAGCATATGCACACAGGAAACACAGTAAGAGGGTGTGATGAAATGTGACAAATGTTCCTGGTAGGAATCAAACAGGAAACATTGCAGTCAGGACCACAGTCAGGATTTTATAAAGAGATGAGATATAAAGCATTTTAGAGCAATGTAACATCAGGCTGAAAAGCAATGCTCTCTGAATTAAAATTTTGAACCCTCTTTTGGTCAGAATTGTGTTCTGCACCTGTAATTACACCCAGCAGTGCTGTCAGGATGTACTGACACTCCCTAAAGAACATTTGGCATCACCCGAGGAAAATGAGTTAACACGGTGGCAATTAGCAAAAGCAAGACACTCAGAAAGTGTTTATTTGCTTCATAAGAATGTACATATATGTGTATGTGTACTCTATACTTTTATACTTCTACATAAACTAAGCATTGAATTAATTACTAGTCAATTTCTTTTGCCATCATAAAAGTAGTCAAATTATTTATTTTTTAAATTCTTTTAATAACCTTTTATCAGTTAGTTTACAACATAAGCTTTAAAATTGTTTTTTTTAAAAAAAAAACTGTAGAATATTAGAGCCTCCTGGCTTCCACTCACCCATATTTACCCTAAAGTATCCCAGACATGACCTCAAAAAATACTGAGAACGTGACCTCAGGGTATGAAGTCCTGTGAACTGCTACATATCAGATTTTCAATTATCTTTACAGGCTTCACTCGAAATCAAAATCCTGATATACTGGTTGCATTGTAAACAGAATAATTACAATCTATTTAAATGTGTAAATATGTATGCAACGCCCCATTTTCCTTCTCGTCACTCATCAGAGGTCAGAACTCATCCATCTTTTCAGGAAAATTAAGAACATTAAGAACAAATCTCAACCACATAAACATTTTTGCATATATAGACACATGCATACAGTATATACTGACATGCTATCACACATGCAGGACCTCTAAACTACATTGAGAAACTCAGCATTGATCATAACCTGCAAGAGTTGACCTCTTAGCTCTTTTATTAATAATTGATATGGGCCAGCAAAGCACAGGGCGCTCATCTTTACTTAGCATATTAAGGCAAGAACCTTCTCCTTCAAGGCTTAGAGGCAGAAGCCACTTATGGGAGGTTTGTGGCTACTGCATTCGCATGCTGATGACATTTAGCTGAACAGGGAGTCAGGGGACCTTATTAGATGATGGAGACATTAAGACGTGGCTGTAAGCTGGCAGGCCACAGTCATAATATCAAACCAAATAATGTGGAGAAGTAGAGTGAATCCCCAAGAGACATGCTTGTTTGCTCGATTATCATACGTACTTGTCATCACTGCATCTTTTACAGAGGTAGTCCCAGTAATAAGTTCAAGTTTAGAGTAAAATAACTCCATCCCAGTGCTGATTGTTTTTTTAAGTTGATACAAGCTTTCACACCCCGCTGGTACTGAAAAATACTTTATACTTTTTGTTATGTTCTGTCAGATGGTTAAAGCTGAGTATAGATTGACAGAGTAAGGAGGGTATGCAGATGTTTTTTTTTCATGATTTGTTTCTGTTTTGAGGTGTTGAAGTTGTTAAATTACACTTATATTCTTCCATGGGGAAAATCACAGTGATTCAGAGGATGAGATTTGATGTGATCGCACAGTCAAATGAGAGGAGACGTGAAGCCTGCTGGTGTTTATGCTCCAGCATTCTGTTCAGCAGCTCTGCAGGTCTGAGCTGCCAGGCGGGCAGACAGCGGTGGTGGTGGAGAGCCAGTCACATACAGATGACACAATCCGCTGTGATGCCAGAGAGCTGGCACTGAGAAAGACCAACGAGAAGGCAGGCAATACACACCCAAACATTTCTGTGTTATGTAACTGCTTGTAGACTGTCGAACATTTAAGGCCACGCTGCACCTGAGGCAGCAGATGCACGTGTTTTCAAACATCCTAAATGTTTTTTCGTGGCCCAATGAGCTGTGAAAGCATCATATCACGTGTCAAGTGAAAGCATGGTGTGACTGATCTTGGTCTGATCCAGCAGTCTGATCCATCTGAAAAACCGTATGTTTTTCAGACCTGCAGAATATCCCCCTGATCTCTGACATTTCAGACACAGATCCACTCAAAAAACTTTTTAAGTTACTCTACATGCAGTGATTAAATTCCTTGAAACTCATCCCCCTCTTGAAATCAAGTTTTTTTTTCCATGAAATGCTACAGTAGGGTGCAATTTGGCTCTTGGTCTTTTAGATCTATTGGTAAAACATAAAACTTTACCATTACTTCTTTTGCTACTTTGTGACTAAAAAGGCAGAGCATGTCTCTGCTACTGTAAATGTAAAAAGTGAGCTTCTTAAATACTGAAAAGGAGCTCCACCTGGCTTCTTCTCTGATACCCGTCCTTTTTGCTATGGGCCCACTTTGCAAATTGATTGAATTGGTTTCTAAGTAATGTAACATTCGAAATTATGGCTGTCTGAATCCATGATTGTGAGACTGTCAGTGGTTTGGCAGTTCAATCAGGAGAAACAATTGAATGAAGTAAAGATATTTGTTCATCATAAGAAATGAAATGTGATAATTAAGTTTCAGCGCTTAGACTCTACAGGGAGATTTTGTAATTGAGGGGCGTCCACTCCGAGCAGCAGCAGGATAAATTCCCCCATGAAGCCCAAATTCTGTTGGTGGCTGATGACTGCTGAAATGATGAAGCACATGAATCAGCTAAGAGTGGTGGTGATGAAAAAGATGGGGGGGTCACAAAACAGCAGATTGAAAAATGCAGTGGGATAATCTTATTTAGAAAAGACAATAGTAAAATGATAGGCTAACGGTGGGTGTGGTGCTGTGCTATTGGACAAATGTGATTGGCACTTAAGAACAGCTCACTCTTCTATTTTGTCTTTCTGTTGACAGCCCCAGCAATGACAGCAACAAAATTATAAATAAACATGTGGAAGCAATGACTGGCAGGGTGGTAACAGAGGCAAACTACAGGCCTTAGCATGTAACGAAATAGTCTTCCTGAGTAAACTTTCTCTAGAGCTTCATTTTTAAAGTGAGAATCCTCTGGCCTGGTGTTGGTTGCGCATTTTGCTCACTTTATGTGTTATTTAGTACATAAAAAAACACCAAATGGGCATGTTAACTAGCTGTGATGTGAAAAAAACTAAATTTGAACTAAACTGTTCAAAACTTAAAAGCTTTCTCCATTGCAAACATTTGATTTTGGGCTGTCATGGGCGTTGTGTGGGTTGGATAAGCGGAGTGGAGGGACAGATCCCAGTAGACAGCAGTGGGTAATGATTGCAAGAGAGTCCAGAGTAGTAGAGGATGGAGCTTCAGGAGGTATAAACACCTGGAGTCACAGCATTCTGTCCTGATCTTGAGCTGACAAGCCTAAAAAACCTGATAATACTGCACACTCCTCATTGCAACATGTAGCCAATGCACCCTTTTGATCATAGCAGTCTACTTAACCTGTTCGTACCTCATCTCTTCACTTAAAAGCAATGCTTGGTCTGGATGCTGCTGCAGCCTCTGCAACCTGCTGCTGCAGCCTCTGCAACCACTGCTGGTCAAACAGCATTCAAGAAAAGCCCCTCCTCAAACTCAGCATCCATCTATATATTCTTACTTAACCTCCCAGGGGGAGATTGTATCCTCCCTCCCCAATCCCTGGTATGCTGAGCTGCATATTTCCTTGTGAGGGGCCACAAGGTCAGATCCTGGATGTCAAACATTAAAGCTGTTCATTCTTTCCTTTCACAATCTTTTCTGTGCGAGTTGGCTGACTGAAAAATGAACAAGCAGTTATCTCTATTAGTCACCTGATGTGAGAAGCAGATTGCCAAACAGACCATTGAACTTGAAATGTTATTCCTGCACACTACAGGGTTGAAACTCAGGTGACAGCAGTGCTGACACCTCAATTCTCTGGTCTGCAGTGCACCATATTTAAAATGACATACTCAAAAAAAAGTAATGCTTCCAGCAGTCCTTTGGGTCAGTTTCATAAATTCCAATCAATATTTTCATATAACCCCTCAGAGGGCTTTACTATCTGTGAAAAGGTATCAAGCCAAGAAAAAGGCAAGCTGTTTATGAAACAGTTCAGATGAGTATAAGCAGGGGGTGATACAGATGTATGTTTCTCAGTAGATTGTGAAAAGCAGCAGCAGCCTGCCAGTATCCATCCTGTAGTATGATTGAGTCCATTCACAACGGTGTCAGTATGGTAGAAAGGGACTCTCTACATTTTGTGTCAGTTAATTGTGTCTTTCCTAGCATCATTTCCCTGGCTGATGAAATGCAGCAGACAAAGGGTGTCCTCAGACCGCAGCTCCTGCCCACATTATAGACTCATCACTAAGAAAGCAACGAGCTCACAGCGGTGCAGGAGTCATTGTGTTCCCCCTAATGACAACATAAATCCTCACTTGTCCTCCTCTGGCTCTGACATGGCTTTGTGTGCTCACGAGTGTGCTCAGGCTGTTTATTCATGTATGTGCATGCGAGCATGTGTATGTAAACCCTTTTGTGCATAGTATGTGGGGGAGGAAGAGGAGGTGTCAAGCGCACAGTGGTATCCAGGAAAAGCTTGTTCTGTTCTTGTAGATGTGTGTGGGAGGACACTGTGGAGTGGGGTCATGTGGGACCATGGATACTCAGGGAATTAAGGAACTACTCACTCTGTTTCCAATTTCGATGCAAATGTTGGAAATATGAGCTCCCAGATGAATGCAGAGACACCAGGAGAGGAGGGGGGAAGTGTGATGCGTATGCGTGTGTGTGTGTGCAGGGATGTTTTGAGGCCTGAGTATATTACCCATGAGTGGTTGTTGTAAGTTAAGATCTCCAAGGGCAGGACCTGCTGGGATCATTATAGCTGCAAGAGAATGACCCAAGGAAGGTCAGCGCACTATTTGTGCCAACAACAGCACGTGCAGCTTTGTCACATTTTCAAAAGCTGTTGGTTACCGTTTATTTTGTAATGTCACGCTTAACTCTGTTAGCCACAAGTCTGGCCTCGGCAGCTAGTCTGGTGGAGGACACCGGATATGTACGCTCTTCATAGATGTGTGCCCCTCTTTCACAAATTCTCAGGAGTAACTCTTGCAGACTCATTTACATAATTGAATAGAGCAGACTCATTGCAGATTGTGACTCTGCAAAAATATGCTTCAAATTTTCAATTTCAAGAAACATTTTGTCGTCGTTCAGCAGACTTTTTTCGCCGTACTCAGATACTCTTCTACCACAGAAAGATACTTTTGCCTCCCCTTTTTTGTAGGATTATGTGAAACAGCAAATTAGAGAGAATGAATGAGCAAGAAAAACACAAGAACATGAAGGAGTTGGCAGAGCTAAAACCAGGAAAACAGGACAGTTAGTTACAGTCAAGGTCAGACAAAAAAGAAAATTGGTTGGGGAAATAGATTCAGAGTTGCACAAACTGCAGTCAGATAAAGGAATTAAATTTTTTTTTCTGTTTACAAGTGTATTGTCAAAGCCTTTTCTAGTTTATTCCTCTTTACATACAGTGAGTACTTGGTCCTGCTGCTGAAAATACACAACTGTTAAAGAAACGCAGTTTAACAACAAATGCACAATTTACTTCTGTCTTAGTAATAATTGCATGTAACCACTTTTTTTCTTTTTTTCCCCTAAAAATTAAAAGTATACTCAGTATTCAGTCTCAAAGAATTATTTATGCGCTAGAGCAACGAGGTCTTGGGCTGCGAGCCATAGGCACAGTTTATTCGAGAGCATTGAAAAATGGAGCAGTGCATTGTTGGTTTAGGTCTTTTCTTTGCATATAATTATATCAAGGCAATTTAGTTGTCATTGTGCAAACCCTGTGTTGCATTCAGGCACCAAACAGATTCAGTGTCAAAGACATATTCCGCCACCCCTCTTCTCCAGCAATACTGTCTCGTATGTTCCATAAACATGCACGTCTCAGCATCAAAGCATTATATAATTACAGATTAACACAAAAAATTACAGCAAGTCAAATAAGCTGCTGGCCACTGCCTTCACATGTGCCGCCATTGCCATGGGATGTGGAATATTACCCACATTTTCCTTTATAGATAATTCTAAACTTAATTTTGTCATGTGACCTCACTTGTGATCCCACTTCAGCTCAGCACTAACCCCTTTTCTTGGAGAGATTTAGTGAAAGGGCCCTGAGCACTAACGTCCTGCTGAGCTGCCTGGACTGCAGGCAGATATGGGCTATAAATTATTGAAGCGAGATATGGGTTATCTATTATTGCAGGGCACAGAGAAGAGTGTTGTACTTTCATCACAGCAGACAGTTGGTGAGAATGTTCCTCATTAAGCAAGCCCTCCATGAGTGGGTGACAGTGATTAGTGCTGAAGAGGACACATATACTTGATGAGGCTGAAGTGTAATATTAGCCTTTGTTACATGGAGCGTGTGTTTGCAAGTGGAGCAGAGTGCACCAAGAGTTCCTGTGTTCTCTCCTCCTCACAATGGAGGCAACAGAGTGGAAAATCTCTGGATTATGAGGAGCCTGACCCAGGGACATGCACACACACACACACACACACACACACAGACACATGCACACCTCACGCATGCTCCAAACACCCCATTAATGTAAAACTCTGCTATGCCTGTGCACCTGCGCTATACACACAACATAATGATCGTGGAGGTATTGCATTGTTACTATTATGGGAAACTGCTGCTGCCCCTAAGCGCCTCTCCTCCCCCCTGCTCTCCTCTCATCCTCTCATATATCAACTCCCCTAAGCAGTGGTGAGCTGGGCCCTGAGGCGAGCTCTCTTCCAGCCAATGAGGCCATTAGATGGTCCATTTTGTCATCACAGCCCAATGGAATTACAGCCATGCCCCTGTTCGGATAAATATTGGATGTGAGGGAGGAAGCCTTGAAAGAATATACCTTAGTGTGCCTTTTTCTGCCACCCTCCATTATCTCTGCTTTCCTATAATGAGCCCTAAGTGTGAGTGAGCTATATCTATGATTCTGTTACATGTGACGCCATAGTGGCGATTGATGAGACGGGATGACAGGTGAGGTTGTTTGAATGGTCTCTTGAGTTGTAATAAGCCGGCATGTAATGGGACACATCCATGTTCCGACACATCTTCTTGTAATGGGATATATGGCTTAGATTAATGGATCTGCCATTGCGTGGTCTGAATGTATGGGCTCGTTCACCTGAGAAACAAATATTGAATTAGAGTGTATATACCAGCAACTATGAAAAAAACCCTCAGGAATCTCTCAGATGATTTTGGGTTTAGAATTTACAGACAGGTGGAAGCAGGTAATCAGCATTTTAATATCTTATTTAATCTTGACTAGCCTTTTTACCTGTGTATTGCAAAGTCTGTTCTTCAATTGAGTATGAACTAAATATATCTTTTGTTACCGTTAAGTAACAAGTGCTTGTGACAACCGTAGTAACACAGGCATAAGTAAGTCAAGAATAGCATCTTTAGTTGACTTAGTCATGACTTGGATTGATGTACTGTAAGTATCTTGCAAAGATTCATAATTGTGCTTAATGGCTGTGCTACCTTTAGTGCTGTGTAATAATGCAAGAAAGTTCAAGATTCACGCCTAATTCTGACCAAACCAGGTGTTGTAGTAAAAAAAATTGAATTCCTCTTTGATTGGGTAGTCTGTTTAGGCTGCATTGGTGCAGTCGGTAGAGTTACAATAAAAAAAATGCAACAGCCTGCAGCAGGAAATCAAAACAGAGTCAGCTTTTGGAAAAATATTAGCTAATACCATGATGTGCGGGTTAATCAGCTAATTGGCCAATCTGATCATTTAGCAGACTGTAACAACCATTCACTGAAGGAGTACAAACAATTTAATTATGCAACAACACTTCCACACTGACACACAAACCTTTGGTAAGGGTTAAAAGTATCTGTGAGCAAGTCATGCAAATATGGGAGCAGCATTTTTCTTGTGCTTTCTTAATGAGTGTGTTTGACTCTTACTTGTAAAAATGCTTTGAGGATTAACTAATGAGTTTGACAAACTCATTGCATGTAAGCTTTCTCAAATCCAGGAGCACGACACAGCAGCTATTTTTATCCTAAAGTCTGATACAGCACCATCTGAGACAGCTGTTAGTCCCCACACGGCGGATGTGACAGTCAGCGCTTTTTCAGCATCAGTGAAACAACCCCCTCCCCCGCGAAAAAAACAATGTAGTTAGCTAATGTCGTGCTACCTTTGCCCTGGAAGTGATGATACTGTAAGTTATAAATGTGCACCGTTGACCTATTAAGTCAGCCATGCTAACAACAGGGATGATAAACGCTGTGTTCAGTTCATTCCTCACAACTTTGCTGTTACAGTTTTGGTTCGAAAAAAGATGATAAACTAAAACCCACAGCTTTCCAAAGTCTCTCAATCATTTCTTAGAACCCCACATTTGACAGTCTTACTGTGCCGAGTTACTGCTGCTCAGCTATGATTTGACAGCTGTTGTTTTAGGGAGGGCTCTAGCAAACACTTGGTTATTTTTCATTCATTACAGTGCTGTTCTTTTCCTACAGCTGTAGGTTGACAAGCTTATGGTGGTCATGGAGACCCTTAGTATGTATTTTGGTGCATTACTTCTAAGACACTGAATGCTTAACTTGACCCTGATAATATTCTCCAAGCTATGATTATAATTCAGTGTAAACTTGATGCTTTTTTCCTGCAGTAGGCCCACTAGCAGTGTGGGGGCTGCTCGGCTCTGTTCTCCTCTGCTTGCACAAACTCTCATTCTCTCCATGATACAGAGATTCAGCTTGCTCTGGCAGCGGCAATCAGATTAATAAGTAAACAAGCTAGTAATTGTGCTCAATGAAATATTCAAATGATACGGCTGTTTACTAAAAGGATACTCATCCTGGAATTTCAAGCATTAACCACCCATGATGATATGACATGTCATTACCATCTTTCTCTGCCTCCCTCTCTCTCACCTCATCCCCACTTTTGCATGCGAGCGCTCTCTAAGGCCGTTCGTGTAACGTGCATGCACTTTCTCTTCAGATGTGCTGTGTGTTAGAATAATGTACTGCAGAATACCAACTGATACATGACTAATGGTGATCAAATGTGCACACCAAGTGTGCTTTGCAAAACATAGGATCGTCTCTGTTGTTCCCCCCTGAAACATACATCTGTATGTGCCAGTGCATGCATTAGATGTCTGTGTTAATCCTTTCATCATGCAGTGTATGTATGTATGAGTGTCCATGTATGCTTGTGTGACTCTGTGATCTTGCTTTCTGTCTAAGCGCAGCATTGCAGAGCACAAGCTGCATACTAACCCAATCATTAAGACATAAATGAGAACATCAGAATCTATCTGCAGTCTTGCACACAGCAGTCCCAAGAGAGAGAGAGAGAGAGGCAGAGGGAGGGAGGGAGGGAGGGAGAGAGGTGGGGGGAGGGCTGACCAATTTATCTTCAGTCTCTCCTTCCTCCTCTTCTAATGTTTGCATCTCCCCATTTCTCTCTTACTCTCCTCTCTTTCTTTTCTCTCTCTGACAGATAGAAGCATAAGGGCAGAATGTGGCCTGGTTGAATATATCAGACTTTCTGCCTGTAGTTTTCAGTCTAATTGGGAGCAGCAAAGACGGCTACGTCTCAGGCTTGGCCCAGACGATGTGACCCCATCGGATTCTACCATTCCATTCTAATTTTGTCCTGCATTTCAAACACTGGCCAAACCTGGCCCACTTTCCCGTCCATATGTGTGATAAAAAAGAAGAACCTCAGAGCAGAACATGAAAGGATGGGGAGCCAGCGATAGAGAGAGGGAGTTGGGTAAAAGTGGTAGAGATGAAACGCTACCAGTGTGCAACGGAGCTGTTGCCAGAAGGAGCCAAAAAAATGTAGAAATGTAAATTTGGATGAGGATGAATGTGTGAAAGAGAAAATATCTATTATCTTTTAGCGGATGCAACACTGTAACCAGAGAAACGGGACGGGAAAAGACATGCTGAAGGATTGAGGGGGTTTTGACTCAGCTTAATGATTCATTGAGGTCAAAAGAGAAACTGCTGACCTCTCTGGTCTCATGCTCCTGCAGCTCTGGGAATGATTCCCATAGGGACCATGGCGTCTTTCTCTGCGGGACGTTTATTTTGATCAGTGTGATGCTTTGTGAGCTCCAGGTTATATGATGAGTCAAACTGCAACAGCTGCAGAACAAAGAGCTTGTTTCACTGCAGCGACATGTTTAACATAATATTTGTGCATGCATGTGTGTGTATCCACTGCAATCTGTGCTCATATGTGCATACATAAACACATAATCGTGACATGGGGCAGTGCCCTTGAGTGTACTGCTTCTTTGTGGGCTAATGATATGATAAGTTAATTGTTCCAGATGCATTGCTGACTAAATGGGTTTTGTTTGACCCGAGCTGTTCCAAACATATCAGAAATTAGCACATATGTCAGTAATTGCGTGTTTTGGGATGCGTGTTTGTGTGTGTTTCGTCGCTCCTGGTCTGTCTGGGTGCTGTCTCACCCACCAAGCCTCAGAGTATAGTGTAATCTAGGTTAGAGGAGCAGCCTCCCAGACAGGAGGTGTGTCATGGTAGCTTCTCACTTCACCTTTGATCAGGGAATGTTTCACCTAAACTGTCATACAAACCTCTCCATAGTCTCCCGGTAGAAAGCAACACCAAGTAACTGAACTCAACTGACAAGGCATTTCAAGTGTAGGATTGGTGGGCCAAATATATCAACCTCTGTGGGTATATGAGGAAATGTGTGTGCACAAAATTAGAAACATGTCTGCACATCAGCCCAACTCATGGGAGTAGGTAGGTGTAGGTGTATCTGATTTGATTGTGCCTTGCTTTGTCCTTGATTTTTTGACCAGCAGCACAAAACTGCAAATATAGACTATAAATCAATATATACACAGCCAGTTGGCACAGCCACAATATAAACTGTGCACCAATGTAACCTGTAATCTGACACGAGGGATGGAATCCATAGCCATCAAAAGATGTGGTGCATTCATGGCAAATTAGATTTTTTTGCTATCATTACCACCAAGTTCTGTGCTGCACATGCACTAAATGAATGATGATTTGCAAGTGTTTGTTCACAGATTTGTCATCTAGCTAGCTGAAGACAACAGAGATTTCAATAGTGTTTTCATTGGTTCCATTGTTTTCTGTTTCTGTTTTGCAATCTGCTGTGCCTTGTACAAGCAAACATGTAAATTCACATGTGCACACTCCCACTGGGATGACATTTTCAGGGGGAAAGATACGTCCATCATCAAATGCTTGGATGCAGCACACTGATTGCAAGATGTCAACTTAAATGACACACAAATCAAACGTGGTGTTGAAAGCAGGATTAAATTAAGTGTCGCAATGCGTTTAAAGAACCAGTGGTGAGTAAAATTGCACTAAACAACTTGTTTAAATTCAGTGCCACTAAATAAATGTCACGCTGATAAAATATAATTATAAAATGATTTGTTGACAATTCCATTTGATCACAGTGAAATCATGTAATTTGGGTAATTGGTTGTAACGCTGAAGTATTTAATTTAATTGCATTTAATTTGATTCAGCATTTAATATGATAACATTTAACTCAATATTCAAGTCACCTTTTAATTTGCAAGCTTTTTAAATTGAATCAGAGTCAAATTAATCATTTTTGTGACCTCCAACCAAGTCTGAGGGCCGGGTAGTCAAATTTATCTCTGAATCTGTAAGATATTTTTAGTTCATTTAGCATATATTTTTGATGATAACATTAAGACATATTTATTGGAATGAAAATAAGGTTACATGTTTAATGTCAGTTGTTTCTGAAGTCTGGTGTACCGGCATGTTGTAAAGTGTATGTGAATTCACAAATGATGTTTAAGTTTCTATATAAACTTAAACTGACATCAAAGACTCCTTTTTCAACAGTGAACGCAAATGCTCCAAAACCTCTAATTTAAACAATGTGTAATAGAATTCATTGCAGGATCGTTGTTTTGGCTTGCATTTGATTTGGTTTGTACCTTATTGTATTACCTAATAAAGTGGTAGCTTAGTGTCAGAAGGCTGGGTGCTTTGAGAGTTTCAGAGTGCATGTGTGTGAGTGTGTGCTTGTGTATGTGCAGGTGTGTACAGATGTGTGTGTGTGGGTTATGTACTCCTATGTTCACAGCTGACTGTGGCTGGACCAGCCCAGACAAGACCTCCATTATCAAAACCTCCTCAGCTCTCATAGCTGTTCATCTGATAATTAAATAGCCGATAGTGCTGATTATCTGCTGTATACCAAGAGATTGTGTGTGTGTGCGTTTGTGTGTGCGTGTGCATGTGCGTGAGTGAGTGAGTGTTTATATTTCAAACCTTCTTAATGTTCATTATTTGACTTTGCAACTTACAGCCTTGATGTTGACAGCATCTTATTTATATTCATGTAAGCCTAAATCTACTCATCTCCCATGACTTTAATTACATTCCCTCAAGTTCCACACTTGGCTAATAATATTTATAATATTAGACCCACTGGACTGGTGAATGTATAAAAACATTTCATACAGCAATTGTATTTCCTCTGTTAAATCAATTTAATGTATATTGTGTACGCAGGTTATTTCTTAGAGACAGAGTTTTCATTGCAGACACAAGATGTCGTAGGAAACAGCTAAAATACTTATATAATATGATCTCAGCATATGTTATTTATTATTAAACTGATTCTGTCAGGATTGCGTTATCTGTTTTATCCACTTAAACATGATTTGGGAAATTGGGTGACAGTGACTTTTAAAGGTCATATTAGTAACGGTGGCGTCGGGGTGGTGGTGGCGGCGGCGGTGGAATGGGGGATGAGTACATGAGGATAAAGACACACAGTCTGTTGAATAGAATCATCCTCAAGGATACACCTGCATTTGAATGCAACATGGCAGCTTTAGCTACAAAAAGAATGAAATTAAAACCATGTTTGAGATTTTGTTAGCAGCAATGTTGTTACAAGTAATTTCGGCCTCCTCTCCTTTTTCTGCTTATCACAATCACTGTTTTGTAAAACATTATGTGGCTATTTTAATTGGAAAGTTTTTGGATTACATTAATAACACGACTCATATATGTACATCAGATATAGCAGCAGTGTGGAGAATTTGAAGAAGAAAGCAGGAACAACTGAAACACTTAAACACTGACAAACAGTCACTTTGAGAAGTTGCAAACATAAGTTCTGTTTGCTTAATAAAATGAAACCATTTTTTGTTAAAAAAAAAGTTAAATTAGGTCTTCAGCAGCTAGCTAACTAGAAACCTGAATGCATATTAAAATTTGTGACAGTAATGTTAAGTTATTAATGATGACATTAACAAATGAACAGTGTATGATTAACAAACAGTAGCTCAGGGTTGTCAGAGGATTAGTACAGCATTACATTCTGTTTCTATTATGTTTTACACAGCGTCCAAACTTTTCTGTAATCTGGATTGCAAATGAAAATAATAAATTTCAATTTAAAATCAATTTAAGTGCAGTTTATCAGTGTAACTTTTAATGCCTTCCATAAAATTAAAAACTTTAAGATATCAAAATGTTGGATAAGGCGACAGGCGTTTTTTTTAATTCTTAAACCTCAGTAAAAAACAGTGAGATGATGTGATAAAGAGGCAGAGAATGATCAGTCTGTCCCTTGTACATTGGAGACACTGAGTGAAGTTTGGAGAAATGACCTTTTTTCAAATGTTAGGGGGATTGTGGTACCGATGCCGAGATAAACATACACAAACATATATATAACATATAAATTTTCAGACTTTGATGTGAACGACACATTTTTGACATAGAAGAATGATTTAACCTGTTTTTTTCTCAGTGGGTAAGAGCTGAGAATGTTGAGCGTCTTGTCATTGATTCATCGA
>JAPZDV010000005.1:8752391-8769272 GCA_029814665.1 Acanthurus lineatus
GACACATTTTTGACAGAGAAGAATGATTGAACCTGTTTTTTTCTCAGCGGGTAAGAGCTGAGAATGTTGAGCGTCTTGTCATTGATTCATCGATTGTAAACTTCTGCAGTATTTACTGCACCGCTTTTCAAACAGACCAGCGCTCCTTTCTGCACTCACAGGCGTGCAGAGCAGACGACATGTTTATCTCTCTCAGTCTCTTTCTTTGGGTGTAGCTTTGTTGGTGTAATGGAAGCTGTCTAATATAATATTTAACAACAAAAGCAGGATGTGTTCACTTTTAGATAAGGTAAAGGCTTTTTATTCCCTCTAACTCTAATCTTTGACTGTCTGCGATGTCTGTGATGTGATGTCTGCATGTGCACACAAGGGCAAAATCTTCAGATAGTGATGGTTTGTAGGAGAGGTGGAAAACTTCAAAATAGTTGCAGTGTATGTCCCCCCAAATTATTTACATCCATTTTAAGTCAAGTAATGAACAGAATTAACATTCTTAGCCTGTGACTGCACTTACTGCTACTTGTAATTTGTATCCAAAGCCCACAAACCTGCCTTAAACCAGTGTGCTAGCTTGTTTTCTAAGAGCGATCAAACATAAGGCATTTCTCCGTATTTCAGTATAATTTCTTTAACCAGCAGCTACAAACAAGATTTTTAGTAAAAGACTGATCACAGCAGCTGTCGCAACACACTCAATGTGCAACAGACAATGGTAGAGACAAACTCATGAACACCTGACTGGTTCACAGTGACACAGTTGAGTGATAAAAGTGTTTTTTCAAATGCAGTTGTCTGAGTGAAACTGAGCTCATGCTTCAGCCTGCTACGCTGACAAACACCAGCTGTAACCAGCTGGTTCACTGAGTCGTGCAAGCAAGTGATTGCAAGTGATCAACTTGTATCATATATGCATATACTGCTTTTTTTTGATACAAATGACAAAAAGTGCGCACAGCTTTTGTTGATTTTCTGTTGCTTGCTGATGTGAACAACAACATGAAGTGGGAGGAGTTTAGTGGGTGTTCACCCTCTTTTGGAGCTCGTTTATTACTGAATATTAAAGGCAGACAGTTATTTTTGTTTTTGGAGTCGTTTGATGATAGGTCATTCAAAACACTGAGGGAGGGGTCCCATCCCCTTTGATTATTAGTCAACAGTATTGTAGAGGAACAGCAACACCTTCCTGTAGGTTTCTGATTAGCTCTGTCGGTTACCTGCCCCTCAAATTTCTCTGCTCTCTCAGTCTCTCACCTTTCCAATAGCTTCTAATTAAAAGATGCGGCTTTTTTGCCTTCTATGTTGCTTTGAAGAAAGCTTTGATTCCCTCCCCCACCCAAATGCAGAGATAAACTTCAGTGACACCCTTTGTAGATTCCTCTCTCCCTTCTCTCTGACTTAATCTTTCATGCTTGTGGCAGATGAACATGGATGAAATGATTTTATTTTTATGATGATGCAGATAGAAAAACATGCAAGGAAAGTTATTAAAGTAAAGCTGCTGTGACTTATACATGTTTACATGTGCATCAGATGGAGTATATTTCGTTAATCAAGTAACTTCACTGCGGATTCCACATCTCTCAACTGTGTTAGCTGACACTGCTAGATACACACTACGCCCATTTGATTTATGTGCCTCTAAAACAAAAAGATATTCAACTGTAAAACTAGGAGCCCAATTTAGGACATGGGCTTAATTTCATGTGGCCAGACATGGCTGGCCTGGCTGGGTCAGTGGCACCCATGGGAGAAAAGCCCCCTGATAACAAGCCACTTACAACTGTAGGTTATTAATACAATGAAAACCTGCTGACACCACCATCCCTCCTCATCTGTCACTAACTCTTTCTCTTATTCACTCTTGTCCTATAAGTGTGTGTATGTGTGTGTGCGCGCGTGTGTGCACCTGTGTGTGTGTGTGAGTGTATGCTCGGCTTACCTGCAAAAGAGACAGAAAGAGAGCAGGTTAGAGAAATAGCACAGCAAAGCTGGAAAAAGAGAGCACAGTGTGTGTCTGAAGGTGAGTGTGTATATCTGTTATGTCTCTGCTGGCAACCTTGCGCTAGCCCCCCCCCCCCTTTTCCAGGCCATTTTTCATCCAACTGCTGCAGTACACACTGCAGAGGGAGACAAGGGTGGTGAAGTGGGGGTGAAGTGGTGGGGGGGTGGCATGGGTAGCAGCAGGAGACAGTTCAGCAAAGAGAAAAGGTTTTTTTTGCTGTGATATCGCCTGGTCACGGTGAACAGTTGTTGCTGGGATTTACTTACATTATTAAACAGGTTTGCATGGCTGGGCTGCAGGAGTGGGACCCCAACAGAGGCAGAGGGAGTGGATAATTGAGCTGCAGGTGCATGTACATGCATACAGGCATGGTGCGGTAGGACTAACAGCAGGCAGTATGACTGCAGCGGGTGTTGATTCATCACTCTCACTCACAGTAGGCCCATCTTGCTGATAATTATCTTTGTCAAATTAATTATCATTGTAAGTGTCAGCATGACGGTGCCGATAAATTACATCCAGATAACCTTGATTAATCAACCGAAATGAGTTTTGGGGCAAATGTTTTGTGCATATGGATGTTCCATGTCTTCTTCATCCGTCTCCATCCTCACATCCATCCTTTGTCATGGATGTATCTCTCTCTGACACTTTCTGTATCTCTGTATTTTCACAGAGGAGTTTATTTTCTTGTTATCTCTTCTGTCTGAAAGCAAAGCTGTCTGTCTACAGTAGGTTCAGTCAGCACAAAGCTGTGGTTGTAAACCAAACAGAGTAGTTCAGCCTGTGTGTGTTTTCCTTTCCTCAATTCACTTGTCTTGATCAGGTTTTTTTGGGGTGTTTTGGTTTTTGTTGCTCAGGAGTTTTTTTTTTCAATCAATATGGCAAAGAAACCAAAGCAATAATGTCAAAAAATACCAGGAGAAAGTGACAAAAGGGCATCAAACATTAAATATCTTTGTTAAAAACCTAAGGCAGCTATAATCATTATTTTTATGAAAAATAATTTTCATCACACCTTAAATTTAAAGAGTCTCTCATAGCAATAAGAATGCAAAAAATTATCATTTGTAGTCCTTCTAAGCCCCATAGAGCTTTGTAATGTCTTTCAGTGCATTGTTTTGGTCTTAATGTCCACAGTAGCCTTTGCTGGTTCTCTCTTATAGCTTATTATTATTATTTGCAGATGCAGTAGGCAGCATTTTTCAGCAGAAAAAACAGAGAAAAAAAAGAAAAACCATTTCAACTTAGCATGTCTACAGCTGCTCCCAAGTGTTAAAACCATTAGTTACCGCTTCAAGCTATAATGTGCTGTTTAAGATTCAAGATTCTTTTGACTATCATTTTTTCAGCACAAGGTCAGGCAATGAAATGCAGTTTGCAGTCTGGTAAAGCTACTAGTAAAAACAGAATAATATGCGAATATATTTTATTAATTAGTAAGTTCACAAAATTATCTTAGTTTACAACAATCCATATTATAGTTGTTGAAATGTTTCTGGATGACACTTGTGGACCGAAACAATGACCATTCTGACTTTTCTCATAGAGTCTTGCCTAATGGTGAGTTAAGTAGTGAAAAATTCTAAAATAATTAATGTAGTCCGGAGGGATGTCACCCTAATCACTAAAACTTCCTCTCTTTTATAACATAAACCTGCACAACCATCCTCTTAATAGAATTACAGGGAAAAAAACATTATTCAATAGCTGCCTCACTTTTCTCAAACATGTCATGTTGATGAATGTGTGTGTTTGGTGGTGATAATGTTACCAAGCAGTCCAGACAGAACAACATCCTGACAGGAAGACCTGAAACTGATCGTCTCGCAGGCTCGGAGGGCAGCGCAGAGCACCACCTGACACACTCTTGTAGGCAGTGAACACCTCCTGCATGGAGGAAATTCATTCTTCATTATTAATTCACATGCTGCCACGACCGTATCTTTTATTCATTCATTTTTCATGTGACCCTGCGCCGCTGCTATCTTGCAATTCAGCACTCTTAATGCTTGATTTTTTTTTCTTTTCACTGAGAATTAAACTACATGGAGACACTGGCGTGCCAAAAGTCTCAGCGTAACAGTCTGGTGAACTTTGTGCTGTCTGTAATCAGAGGTTATTCTGTTTTTACACACATCCTCCTCTGTCTCTCTGTTTGTTTGGCTGGATTCTCCTTTGAACACCCTCACTCAGTATAATACTGGTTCTCCTATCCGTGTGATAATTACATTAGCATGGCTTTTGTTTGCCAAATGAGCAGACCATATTAAAAGATACAAGTGGTGTTTAGCTGTCGATGATCCACATGTGTATGTGTGTGTGTGTGTGTGTGTGTGTCTGGGTGCGTTTGCTGTATGTGTAAATGAGTTTGTTGCATCTGCCTCAAACAGCAGGTGGATCATTATTGAAAAAAACGGGCCTGTATGCGTCCACGCAGTTATTCAAATGTAACATGAATGTAATTGAATAGGTGCCTCTCAGGGAGTTGCATGAGTGCTTTCTGCGTCACTTCACTTTCAATCAGTGTGTTGTGCTGTACCATCAGTCGGCGGCGGCCTCGCTCGTCCTTTTGTCTTGCTATTACATTCTCATTTGCTCCTCTAACCATCTTGTCTAAGGCTGCCTGTTTATTTCATGTCAGTCTTGTTGTTTAGATCATTAGCTACGTTATATTTTCTCAATTCAGCTGCTGTTGACACTGTTTGTATGCCTGCCAGGTGCTGGCGCCCCAGGCTAGTCAATATACACGCATGCATTTTTTAAGCTGAACACACAAGGAAATGCACATCAAAGCCAATTAAATGTTATCTGCCTTTATTAGCAGGGTTGTTTTTCAATAATATTGAACTGATAAACTTTCCATGCAGAGACCAATGGTGGTTTTTTCTTTGCGTTTCAGTTCACGTTTGATTACACTCATTGATTTGTTTAGCCATGCACACTCGTTTGTTTGCGTATGTGGATGTTTTTTTTTCAGATTATGGCTGGTGTAACCTTTGCTATCTGACCCTTCAGCCCCATCATGCAGTGGAACTCCCATGAGGCATTGCTGCTGCTGCTGCTGTAGGAATTAAAATGATAGTTTACATGCTAGTTCCTACTGAAGAGCACCCTGCATTTGACCTCTTAAATCTTGGACTGCCTTGGTGTCACAGTCGAATGAACGGCTTATCCCATCCAACACTGTGAGCACGCAGACTCATAGTCTGTGCTCCTGTGGACAGGGTATAGAAAATTACATTTTTGTCTGTAGACTGTATATATTGCACAGGATAGGGTATAAAAAATATTTTGAAATGCATCTCTTTATTCAGAATATTTAAAAATCAAGTTAGGCTGCCAGAAACAGAGACATAAATTCAAAAGCATAATCTGTTTTAACTGTTTTTAGTTCTTTAACATATTCAGAAATGATATGGTGCATTTGTGTTCTTTCTCTAAATAATTTAAACAACATTTTTGGTGCTTTATTTTTATTTCAACTTACTGTAGAGGTCAGAAAACCAACCAAAAATGTAAGAATTTTCCAGTGAAAATCAATAAAATAGCAGATGAGGCAGTTTTCATCATTACCCGTCTGTTGTTTTGCTCCCATGCCCCACTCTGACACAACTCAAAATTATGCTTACACCAGGCTATTGTGCTGTGCACTTGCCCTGCTTCATCATTTAAGCTGAGGATCATTTAAATAACAAGAGCAGAAAAGAGGATAAAAGAAAAGAGGATAGCCTAAATGCAGCGAAGCAGTGAATGGCTGTGTTAGTTGTAATTGACAAGGCAGCTCATGAGACTCTGCGGTGTGTTTGTGTGTGTCTGTGCCTCTCTGTAGCCTCTGCTGTACCACATGTCGAAGAGGAATGAGTTGCAGGGATCTGATGTGTTGCTACCGGCTCCATCAGCCTCCGTCAGCAGTTTAGTTACAACCACAAGTCAAGATAAAACATTAAAGACGAGGCACTGACAAGGCAGGGCCGTGCGGGGCCACTTAAAACCAATACCACAGGGCAGGGTGAGGCCCTCCATCAATTACAACCTTATTAGCCTAATCATTATGAAATAATCCAATCCAGGAGACAGCTGAGTATCAACTCTGCAGATCACTAAAAGGCAAATAAACCAGAGGAGAGCAGAAAGAGAGAGCTGTGCAACAAAACATTTTAGTCGTTTTGTTTTGGGGCTCAGAAATTCTGTGCATGTTAGTGCTGGAGATTGGACTGCGGCGACGGTTAAATCTTTTCATCTGAGTCAAGTTGTTTTTAAAAGCAAATTTTCACTTTCACTTTTTGCAGATTCTTTTTTTAGTCTGTGACTTTTGCAGTGATGACAAGCATTAACTCTGTGTGTTTTAAAACTAGACAAACACTGTTTCTAGATTTTAATTTTCTTTCATTTTCTTAAAAAATCCTCTCTCACCTACTAACATATCTCTTTATAGATACTTTGGTCTGTGTAAGCTCATGGGGTCATTCTGCTCAGATAAATGCAAAATTTTCACTCAAGTTCATTCTGTCTTTTTTCAACTTTAGCTGATGGGTTTTTACCTGTATTGACCATCCAAGCACTTACAAACCTGTTAATACCTTCTGTCTTTCCATTGACTTCAGCTGCTTTTATTCAGTCTCTAAATATCTCTTTGTGTTGAGCAAGGGCATTGCAGCTAAATTAAAACATTCGCTGTGAAAGTTGGGTTTGTGACCAACTAAAGTTCTTGAAGTCCATAGATTGTTTTTCATCTCTGTGAGGACATTCCATCCATTCATTTACATCTATTACATTTTCTATATATATATTAAGTTCCTTTTATTTCATTTTGGCGTACATTTTCCATGCATGGTTAACCGTCTGGGACTCCATGTCCCGCTCTTCAGTGTGATCTGTCAGTGTGCTATTTGCATTTTGCTGTAAAACCTGTTAAAAAAATGAAACAAATTTCCTATCTATGGAAGAAAAAATTTGTTTTTGCTGTTGTTCATTATTTTCAGTCAAATGTTTTTACCGTCAGTTCTTCAATCTTTATTTTATTTATTTTCCATGTAATGTCTGTTTCCTAATTTGCACTGAGTTTATTTTGGTGATGATGCTGTTTTCTGTTAATGCAGATTTTGCAAAATTTTATACTGTATATTTGTTTTACTGTTAAAGTCTTTGAGCAACTCGGTAGCATCATCTCCCACTTTCCTGACAGGTTATTAATATAAATCATCTGCAGAAATTGTTGGTGCTCACTGACAATAGCTTGACAGTATTAGAGAAAACACCAAAGTGGATTTAATTGCAATTAGTTGGTGAGTAAAAACAGTAATTCTGACCTGGCTGATCAGGCTTTTATTTTGGACTCCATTATTTAAAAATAAATTTGTAGGTTTTTCATGTCTGCTCCTATCTGAGCATTAAAGGTAAAAGCCAATCATACCATCAGACTCAATCACAGTCGCAATCTCAAAGAAGGAAAAGATGACACAGTGACAGGAGTTAAGACAACAGAGGCAATGCAAGAGGAAGCGAAAGGTGACAGAAAAAGGAGGATAAAAATTTGAAAGCCAGCTGGCTGACCTCTAACTCACTGAGTGCGTGATTGAGGAGAAGGCAGTATTTCACTCTCCTCCCAAGAGGCTAGAGAGAACACAGCAGATTTTGGAAAAAGTTATATAAGGAGGAGAAAGAGTCTAACTTGCTACTATCTCTATCATGACACTCCTCTCCCTATCTCTCCTACTCGCTGTTGCTTTCTCTCTCTCTCTCTCTCTGAGGTCTGACAGCAGGATGATAAACTAGCAGTCGTGGGTCTACAGTAGACTGATGAGTGAGGGAATGGAGAGCGTGTATGCAGCAGCAGCAGCAGCAGTGGGCTCCACTGACTGGGGCTGAGTACAAAGGGGTAGGACTGTGTGGTAAAGGGCCAGAAAGAGCTGCACTTTCTTGCCATATGTTTTGTACTTTAGGCAGATGTTCTGCTGGCTGGCAGCCTTGTACATTTGCCCTTTTTGTTCCAGTCACATGGTGAAGGTGCTAGAAGGTGCAGAGACCCAACCTGTGTGTTTTCTAGCTTTGCTAACACTGCCTTGAATTTTGTTACTAGCAAACGGTTAATAATAATGTTTTCTTAGTACAAGTCAAAAGTGAGGGTCTGCTTCAGGCAGTACTTAAAGATAATCTTTTCAGTCGTGATGTTATTGATTATTTAGCTGTTGATTATTTTTATCCATGTCTGAGCCTGAGTGCGAAACACCAGACAGACCTTGACTTTAACGTTTTTTTTTAAAGTTTCTGCTAAATTTGGGGAAATGTCTGATGAATACTCAAACACTTGACAATACTTGAAGCTCATTGCCAGTGACATGGTTAGTAAAATGAGTTTGTCTTCATTTCCTGGTGCAGACAGCTATAGCATGAGCAGTTGTCCAAACACCAGGAACAGGATGACATGAAATGGAAAATGTGTGTTGCTCAAGGGAAATGAAAAACACAACAGTGTACTCACTCACAAAAATATGTGAACACATATACACACAAACACACATGCAGAGAATGTTAATTTAGAAATATTAATTTAATGTATCAAGGATGGACTATTAGGTCATATTACCACATTTTCATTCGTGGCACTCACACAGTTAATGCTGAGAGAGGAGTACAGTGTGTGTGTGTATGAGAGTGTGTGTGTGTGAGAGAGAGAGTGCGTGTGTGTGTGTGTGTGTGTGTGTGTGTGTGAGTGATGAAACCATCCTCACCTGTGAGAGGAAACCTAATTATTTGCGCACAGCAAAGTAATTTACTGTACATCATGTGTGACTGTGTGCAGAATGTCTGTACATGCAAATGTGCACAAGTGCATTTGTGCATATTTCCTCTAAGTCCACAATATGCATGACAGATGATTCAACCAAACTGTTGCTTTGTTATTGTGAATCAATATTTACGGGTATATAATAATATGATGAATTTCAGATGCTACAATGTGACGTCTCAGTGTTGCCATCAGCAGCACAAAGGATATTTGAGTACCACACAATAGGTGCATATCACAATAAAGATGGCTGGCGATGAATATTCTTACACTCAGATTATAAAAAAATTTGCAAACATGATCAAAGACTGATCATTTCTAGGAATAGTTCCCTGATGCATAAAATTATTTTTGTTACCTGTTAAAATTACATACTACATTCTCTTATAGTTATACGTGACCTGATTTGTAAAATTAAACATAAATGTGCAAATTTTACAAAGCAGTCAAGGAGAAATGACAAACATCTGTGCTTGGAAAAAAAAGAAAGTGCATAAAAGGACTTTAAAGACAGTATGCCTTATGTAGCCATGCAAAGGAGTAGTTTAGCAACTCCACTGTAGAAAAAAAGCTTAGATAATAAGCTCAGTATACTAATATCAGTGGCTGCTATCCCAAAGCAGACTGCAAATTCTGTTATTCACCCTTTAAGATTATAGTTATTCATTTTGCCCCCTCCATTTTTTTCTTGTCCTCTCTTCTGCTTCATATTCATTAAAACTTGGCTGGATTCAACCATCTTCTAATCAGTCTGTTAAGAAAGCAAGCTTTTGTCATTATATTGCACATTCATGCAGTCTTTCTTAGTCACCTGCCATCTTTATAGTTTTATTTATCTGTTTCGGACTTTAACAATAGTCAGTACATGTTATGCTGTGTAAATTTCTTATTTGTTGCTCTCAGGGGTTTAATATATATTTGTGTGTGTCCTTTAAAAAATACAATCAACACACTTTCTTGCTGCCTTCAAACACACACATGCACAACCACAAAAACAACATGTAAGTGTGGAGCAGTGATATGATCTTTGGTTTGCTGCACTGTTTTTAGCCTGATGATTAGCTCACAGCAGGTGCTAGCTTGCCTTGCAGTCCCTGGAGCGTTTCGCAGGAAATACTGGCTAATTGCTGCAGGTGATAATACCACGCAATAAGGCAACCTCCTTATCCCATGAGAAAAGGAAAAGAAGGTGCTAAGTTAATCATTTGTCCCAACTTGTGCACTTGAAAAGTAGAGAAGTGGGTGAGAAAAATTACAAAATTACCACAAACCAACCAAAACATTATGTAATAAAAGCTGTTTTGATTGTAAACTGTTGTGTTATTAAAGATTTTTGGACTGATGATAATCCAAAGTATAGGCTTGTTTTTGTGCTGTGCTTACAAGCATTACTGATGTAAACAAACCTAGCAGCCCTCAGATCTCAGTAATAACTAGATTGTTGTCTCCTGTTGTTACCGCATTAAAAAGAGCTGTCAATCAATTGGATTGGTCATCCAGTTTTGTGTTCTAATTGTTGATGATGTGGCTACACTAAAATTTTCATTTAGATCTTGAACCAAGCCCTTTACAGTATAAACTTTGTAATTGTATTTACATCTCACACGTATTTCAACAACTGTTTCCTGCCAGATTCTATTATTTATATTTGGTCACAGTAAATGTGTCTCTTAGCAGTTTTTATGTTGCCATGCAGATTTCAAACTGCATATTCTGCAAAAAAATGCAAAGACCTTGTGAGAAACCATGCTAACTGGAATTTTGGTAGGAAATCTGCACAGTCCAGCAGTATTAGGTCGCACTGTAAAAATATTTAATGCATTAAAGACACATTATGTATCACTGGAACACATAATTTGAAATATATATGAAATATTAACTACAAGCCAACTTACTGGACCTGACTTTTTTGAATGTTCTCTAAATCGTGATGAATTATTACCAGTAAACCTATTTTATATAAATGATAAAAACAAACCCTAAATATAGTAGCATCAGAAAACATCAGTACTGAAACTTTGATTAAGTTTTTATCTGGTTCTAAGTTTAAAAAAATAGGGTTAGGTTTATTATTTTGCTGAGATAAGGATTACAGTATTAATTGTGATATAAGAGCTTGTATGACAAGTTTTAGGCCATGTGATGTAGTACATTTTAATCAGGCTGAAAGTGCTTCACAATTTGAGACTATAATATCCTTTTAAAGGTGGTGAAATGCAGCCACAGTACTCAGTGATACTCAGCTGGTCTGAAGTGCAGGTTGACTGACAAAGTGATGACTTCCCACACCAGCCAGATTCATTGAACAGTGGATATAAGGATCACCAGTTTATCTCCTCAGCCCTGTGTGAATCAATAGCTGTAGAGGTCATGGATGATGCGCATACATGTGAGAGTGTGCATGCGTGTATTGTACGTGTTATTATCCAATGAAACCCCCTCTAACTCATCAATATCCTCTCCATCTCTCTCTCTCCCTCTCTCCCTCTCCTCTGCCCTCACTTCTCTGTCTCCCACCTAGATGGTTTATAAGCCCTGGCTGTGTTCTCAGTACTTTCAGACCACCCAGATGCACTGCAGTAAGAGAATCCCCTGTGGTCAGTACTGCCTGGAGGTGCAGCAGCGGTGCCCCTTCGTCCTGCCCGACAACGATGATCTCATTCATGGAGGCAGCCCCAGTTTTATATGCACAGGTACAAAAAAACAGATATCATACTGTTTATGCTTTCTCCTGTCTGTTTTTATCTTCTCTGTTTTCTTTTATTCAGCATCAGTCAACAAAATTTCCAGGAATTTGCAGTAATACTGAATGTCTCTTCAAACCACATACATGTAAAAACTTAACGCTTCTTTATGTTTTAATTAGTTGAAACTTAACATTTCTATGATGAAGGGCTGGTTAGGTTTAAGCATAAACATCACTTTATTAGGATTAGGAAAAGATCAAGTTTAGCTTGACATGTTGGGTTTTGTCATCAGGATCAAAGCTACTAAATGTCTCCATAAAAACATCTAGTTTTTGTCTTCACAAAATGTCCTGCTGAAACTGTCAACCTTGATGTGGTCTTGAACACTGATCTGCTGCTTAGCAGCCATCTGCCTCGGCATCATGCCACCCAGTCCCCACAAGAAAAGATTTTGCTTGTACAAGCCTACATATAATCACAACTATGTCATGTTGATATGTGTTAAAATGTTGTTAAGTCACATGTTGTTAAGTGAAATGTACAAATTGCACCCACTCATAAACTGTCTAACTTTTTTCGTGCAGATCAAGGTGTATCAGTACAGTACAGGCAGCTGCATCATGTAACTTAAGCTTACACTGAGCGTTTTCTAGGCTGTGAGTTGGCTGTGGACTTTTTAAGGAATAAAAGAATATTACTACCCCAAATCCTGGGATGCAAATCTATGAGTAACAAGCTCCTCTGACCTCTACCGCTTCTGCCCACCTCATGCACTGTACTGTGTATCCTCTTGACCTGAGTAACTCACAGTACAATAAGCAGATAATGAGCACATCGGGAGTGTATTGCTTGCTCTGTGACACTTCAACAGGACACAACCTCTGATGGACAAACAGTGAACATATGTGACTTTGCAGTTACAGGATGTTCTGTCTAATCACCAGGCAAACAGGATGATACACAATAACAAGAAACTGTTGCCAGTTATTTACAGCAGCATGAGGCAGCTGCACAGTGGAGCGCTGTAGGCAACTCAACAGCATATAGCACTCTGTAGGTCAGTGTTAGTGAATGAAGTGCATATGTACAACCCAGGACACACACACACACAGACACACACACACAAACACACACAGCATCCTACACTAAAAGGTTAACCTTGTTGGGGACAGATTCTCTATCCATATAAGTGAAAGGGGAGTCTCCTGCAGTTTGACTATGCGTACAACATGATTAATACAAACACTGAAATTACATGGAGATGCTGCCCTCTGGTGGCCATGCTGATCATGCTACATTTATATACAGTATAACAGAGGAAATCTGATCCTTTCTGATCCTGTTGGTGTTTTTTTTTGTGTTTTTTGCTTTTGGATCTTTTTAACAATTCATATATTTATGAAAAATTATGAGGCTGCTTTTATTATTTTCTAAAATTAAAGGATGAGGATGACAGTATTCCATATTTTAGTTGTTATCAACAAGTCTTACAACGAGACCGGAATAAACAGTATGTCAGTCTGTCAATTAATAGTTTCTGATTTCTCCAGTGGCTCCGTAAATCTCTCTTTAGCTCTCAGCTTTAAGCTCATTCAGCCCGTCTGGGTAAATCTTAAAAAATGGGTCACAGATATGTACTTACATTTAAAAAAAGACTAAATCCTTTTCTGAAACAGCTGGACACTGTAGTTTTTTTGCAAATATTACTAAAACAGGAGTAAATAGTGCATTTGTTTGGAAGCTGTTTTGTGCTTCCTATTATTACAAATCTCTCTATATTGGTTATCTTTTACAGATAAAGGATATTGTACATGGAAGTCAAAATAGACTATGGCCCCCATGTTGATCCTAATGAAGTGATGGGTCATCCAATCCAGTAATGGGGCTCATTAATGTATTTTTAATAGTTTTTGAAATGTAATTAAACTTTGTTTCTTATTACAATAGACCACATCAAGATTTAACTACATAGGCTACTTTTTAGAAGACCAGTTATTGGTTTTGGTCTTTTAATTGTCTTTTAAGAAAAAATATACAGAATATCATCAAATGCTTTTCTTTCAGTGAAAATATCTTATTATTTTGCATTCAGTACTTAATCTATATTCTTCCCATGTACAACACAAGCTGATTTAGTGAGCAAGACTAATCAAGTATTATGTTGGATATCTGAGTGAGTTTACAGCAGCTGCTGCAGCTCCTCTGGTTGCATCTTTCACTTATTCATAGATGTGCATGTGTGTATTTCATCAAAAACTCTGCAAACATGGTCACTCTAAATGCAGATTTCACAGGAAGTTGCAGTGATTACACGGTGCCCCTTGTCACGCATAAGCTGTTGACAGTCAAGCTGTGCATACACAAAGCCCATGACAAGCACACACATGACAAACCCCCTTTGCTTATAATGTCAGGGGAAACAGCGTCAGACAGCTGTTTATGGTTTTAGTCCTCATATCAGTGCAGTGTTCTTTTATACAACAATGCAATGTTATATTGAATGAATCTTTAGTGTGCACCTTGTGTTTCCATGTTTAAAAAAAAAAAAAAAACATAAAATACGTTACAGATTTGGACTCCATACATCAGAAGCATGTCTATAATGTATCTACAGGCCCAGTTGCCATAATGAGGATAATTTCACTAATAACATTGAATTTCTGGATAGAACAGAAAAGAGACATTAGAGACACAGCATGTATATATAAAAAAATCACCCATTCATAACAACCTTGTAGCAGAATAGCTCTGTACACTGCAGGTTCAGATACAACACGTGAAATGGATAAAACAACAGGACACGAAGAAGACATCTTCATTTTGTAAAAAAATCAGGTGCATAATATTTGTAGAAGAACACTGCAAATAGGACTGTGTCGAACAATTATTTAATAAGTGATCAATAAGTCAATCATTTGATCAATATGAAATAGAGACAGATGATGTATTCAGGCTTGTTTTGTCCAAACAGTTATCCAAAACCCAAAGACATTTATTTTAATATTGTAAATACATTTGTGCTTAAAACACAGATGACCAGTTTTCAGAACTGTTGTCATTTACAGTTGACTGCTTGAATAAATGCTCCAGCTGCAAAAATAACTGAGGTAAAAAACAAAATCAATCATAAAGATAAAATGATGTGAGGTTATGGAGATAACTGCTAAAATCCTCAAATCAGTCTATTTTTCTTTACTAGAGTATTTGTGTCTCTAGAGTCCACTGAAAACATCTTTAATGTTGTTAACTCAGTTTAGATTTATCAGTATGACTCATAGTGTTTTCTTTTTATAGTTGTCATATTAATATGTTTCTTTGATTATCATTTGCTTATGTTTTCTTACACTACAGTGCCCTTAGCTCTCTTAACCATATTGTGCACCATCTATAATCTCAACTTGAGAATGATCAGACTCACAGGAATTGATTCTCTCACACATCTGTTGTTGTTGTTATTGTCATAATGTCTTTTAAGTCTTAAAGCAGTACTTATGGAGAAAGCTGGATGATCAGCAGTACTCTTTTTAGGAAAGAAAGCAAGTAAAGGATTTATAAATAAACAAAAAGCTACATGTAGCATCTTTTATAAGTTAGCAAGTAAAATGTAAGTTGACTGTTTATATCTCCACCGCCATTGCCACCACTCCCCTTCCCCTAAAACAACCTTCAGGGCTGCTGGAGGACTATCCATCAGGTGTGGACCCGGATGCAGAGTGCTGTGATGTGCGGTGGGACTTGAGAGTGGACAACCGTTCCCGGGGGACCCTGAAAAGAACTCACCCGCCATGCCAGCACCGTACCTCCCTCAGCTCCTCGGCAGCCTGCAGACTGTGTAACAGCCGGCTCAAACTCTGCCTGCTGGTCCTCGTCCTCCTACACACTGTTGCCAGCCTCACTGCATCCCACAATGCAACAGGACTGGGCCTCCCCACCATCACGCCTCTGGAGGAGAGCCCTGCCAACGAGGAGTGATAGAGCTGCCAGGAGGAGGTGAGGTTGTCTGGGTGGGGGGATTCCCTCGCCATGGCAACCAGTGTGGAAAAATACAGCCACAGCTGTGCGAGCGGCTGGAGCTGTGTGCATGTGGACATTCTGCAACACGTTCTGGCAAAACGGAAAATGTGGGACGCTTTGAGACGAAGGACACACAAATCAATCAAAACAAATAAATAAGTAAACAAACAGACATCCTAAGGGACTCATCAAGTCCCTGAGATAGAAAGGGGACAATGCCACAGCCTTTTGTTGAGTGGGAAGGTCGGCTTCCTCATGGCTGAGTTTCTCTCACTACGCTTTTTTACACTGTGTTCCAATTCTTGGTTTCTGTTGCACTGGCTGACTATGGAATAACACAATCATATTCTCTTTCTAATGTTCATCCTTTGTGTTTGTTTCTGGGTCTCTCAAACAGGAAGAAAATGTGTTCTCTACATAAGACAGATAATGTGTAAAAAAAAATTGCTGCAAGTCTGTGAGCATGTGATGGTTTGTGTTTCTAGATCTACTGTGTGTGTGTGTGTGTGTATGTGTGCGTGTGGGAGTACTTGTGTGGGCGTGTGTGTGCGTGCTTGTGTGCATGTCTTTTCACGTGTGTGTGTGTGTGTGTGTCTGTGTGAGACGGAGGATGAGTGTTGCTGACATGTACCCTATAAGTCTACCTATCAGGCTGGTGCAGAAATTATGTTTTTATGGAACCCCCCAACCTCCCCACCCCTCTCCACAGATGTCACTTAGCTCTGCCACGCTGATGTGTTGGCCACAATCCCATTAAAAACTTCACTGGGTTTTGAATGACACAGGTTTATGGTTTCCCCTCACTTTGTTTTGTGAGATAAAATTAACCTATAAATGCAGTTTACAAGGATCAAAACAGTCTGTAATTAGCATCAGAGAAAAGCTAACGCCTGGCTAAACTGAGTAACAGTGGGAACAAACAGTAAGCATTCCTCCAAAGGTCTAAGTCCCGATGGGTGTCTCACTTTTATGTTTAGTTGGGGCTGCTTTTCATGCTTCCAGGGCGTGGGACGACAGTGATAAAATTAAATTTAAATGTCCAGTATGTAAGAATTAGTAGGATCTTTTGGTAGAAATGGAATATAATGTTCTTTATTATGTTAACGTTAGAGTATAAGCACCTGAAAATAAGAATCATTGTGTTTTCATTACCCTGGAATGGGCCTTTTGAATTTACAGAGGGAGTGGGTCCTCCTCCACGGGGTCGGCCATGTTGCACAGTCATGTTTCTACAGTTGCCCAGAATGGACAAACTAAACAGTGGCTGGCTTTTTTTGTTTTTTTTGTTACTGTGGTATTTCCAATGTACTTGACAGAAAGGATCAGCTGAGGGATTTGCCATCTGCAGCCTCACCACTAGATGCCACTAATTCTACACACTGGACCCT
>JAPZDV010000005.1:8778201-8797177 GCA_029814665.1 Acanthurus lineatus
ACTGCTGAGTGGTTGAGCCATAATTAAACAGATGCTTAGTTGATTAGATTAGCAGAGTTGGGTGCTGGGTTTTAAATGTTACTTACAGCAGCCTGAGTGGCAAGTGTCAGTCACAGCCTGAGAAGTCCAATTACACATTAATTGCTTCTTATTGTCCCTGGGCTACTGATGAGGTGCATTCAATTTGTAGGTCTCCCTGGGATTCACTCAGGAAGGAGAGGGAAGCCACCAGTGGCAACTAAATGTAATGACCTTAATGAAAAAACAGTCCAAGGAGCCACCTGCAGAACCCGTCCTTTAGTTCATCAACCCATGACAGCTGTGGCTGGAATCTGCATTACATTTTAATGTAAAAATTCTAAATATAAATTTGGATAGACACCAAGGAATACAGTGCACCGTTTCTCCGGTCCTAGACTGTCAGGAGGTAATATAATGCAGGAGACATTTACATTTACATACCGAACATTTTTCCTGCTCAAAGCTGCAACATCGCTCAATTCTGTGCAATGCAACCCTGACAGCTCTGAGCCTCGGTGGAGCTGCTGTTAGCAATCAAACTGTAGACATTAAGGTGCGGTCTTGCAGTTGGGACTCAGGACAAAGCATGAAAGGTGGGGATAGTTAAAATGAAGCTGAAATTGAAATACATCAAACATATGGTCCAAAGTATTCAAATCCCCCAGTGGAATGTATTATAAGCATGAATGGTTGCCGGGCATGAAGCTCTCTCTCCAGCATGCGTTAGTCTCCTTTCAATTGGACATTCTTTGCGTGTGGTATCTCACACCTCACATGTGCCCGATGCATTCATACCTCTGTCTCAACTTATATCCTTTTGTACATGGGAAGAAATAATTACAGGAACCTGTTCAAAGCCTTAGAACACTGTGTCACTTTGGTTTTCTCTTTTTTTTACTCTGTCTGTTAGTAACTCACACATTATATTCCATTCTTTCATTGGACATTAATGTGTATCCAGGATTTATACCAGCACAACCAGTCTTTCACATTAAAACACACAAATCCAGTTGCCTATTTCTTGGTGCCATAATGCCGACATAGGACAGATTGCTAGCTTATTCTTCTGACTGATGGGATGAACTCTCTCAGTGTGCCATGATCTCTGTCAGCCAATCATTTGGGTTGCTGTCAGATGGAAAAACTTTTTCTCTCAGCTTCTACCAGCTGATATTTCAGTGTCAGATTGATGTTTCCACCCCTCCACCTCCAGTTTCACACCCTCTGCCTGCAGGTCCTTCCAATGAAGCTCATCATAGGGGCTAATCGACATCATATCCATCCAGATCTTCTGTCATTGTGATAATCAACCCTTCACCATCACTGCAAAGACTCTTATCATATTCTTTCAGTTTTTATATTGTGAACTATGAAATACTTTAATTAATTACACTTTTAGCTTCTTTTTCAATGAGCTCTTTCCTGATTGGAATGATAACTGCTTGGTTAGAAGAAACAGAAAGTGATGTTGTTATTCTTAGAATCACAGGTTCATGAATATGCACTGCCCATTAGGACTGTCAACCTGGAAGGAGCAGGCTCTTATTTAACCCCCCATGTGTCGCATAATGCAGGGCTGCATTTATCATAGGCCAATTTGGACATCAAAGAAGATGCCTGCAAGGATGGTGCTCATGTGTTTGCATATCTAGTGTGTTTGTGCGTGTTGTGCTCATACTTGCTGGTTTGATGGCAGCACCACCAGCTAAATGAGTGATAATCCTCCGTCCACTGAGAGTTAGCTTGGGTGTGGACTAAGAGCCTCATTTTGAGGCTTCCTTTTGGCGCAGTTAGTAGGTCAAAGGCAGATTTTCACAACGTTGAAACTGGCCTCAACAAACCGAATCAAACAAACATTTTATTTAAACCCCATCAAACAACTAAGGTTGACAGGAGGACTGTCTAAAATGCACGTTTGTCGGGTCGTAAACGCAAAGATTAAGAGCATTGTGTTGACATTGTAGGTGCTTGGGAAAAGAAAAAAAAGTGAGTCATGCAGAGATGAGAATTTTTGAAATGTTAAACTTCATTGATCAAACTGAAGCTTAACATTTGTTGTCATCTGACAATAAGCTGCGTTGGTCAATCACATTCATGCAGGCTCATGTTTCTTAATTCAACATGTACCTCAGCAGAGGTAAAGCTGTTGCTGTGAGTAGGAAATCCTGTCTCTACGTTTTACATGAATTTTAGCACTGTTTCAGCTTCTAATAGGATTCCAGGTTTCTGGATGCTGTACAGTTACTGAGATGCTTTTTGGGTCTAAAAGCCCTGTAAGTGGCTCCCACCTGAGTCATGTGACCTTTAAAACTCACATGTGACCTCAACCAACATCACATGACAGATTTTTGTGAATGACCCTCAGTGCTTCAGACGCCCACCAGCCAGAAGTAATGAAGCCTCTTGGATGAATAGAAAAAAACATTTTTATTTGACAATACTTACTTTATGACCTTTGAAATTATCTATAATTATAATAATCTGATGAGCATTAAAGTAAGAAAATAAGCTTTAAAGAAACAGTAAAAAAGTCTCCGGCTGATGTAAAATGACAGATATTTATGCTCAAACAACATGTAAAGGGAATACATCATGTGTTTTTTTTCCTATGTGTTCTTCATTTTCTGCGAAGCTGCCAGGAACAAATCATGCAGTGAACAACAACAAGGGTGTGGAAGCAGAGATCAAAACATAATAAAACACATTAAAGCTTTAACATAACTTTGCTGCACTCAGTTGATACAGATGAACCTCATGCTCAACAGCTACTGCACATAATGTTCTCAGAAAGTCTGGTAAAACACACGTATACACACACATGTGAGATACTCGAGAAAGGTATGCTGAAATTCACACACACTTAGATGATCCATTCATAACTCCTGAACCCCATGACTACTGTTGCTGCTTGTAAACATAATGAAACACTCAGTCATATAGGGAAATATGTCTTACCCACTTTTATGTGTCAGGTTCAAAGATCCAAACAAAGCTCAGCAAAAGACTGGAAGAAGGAGGAAATTATAATCTTAGCTGTGTCACAAGTACCTTGAATATTATCTTTTATATTTATGGCATTTTTGTGAATAAATCAATCCTTTTAAAGGGCTAATGGTGGCTTGGGGAGCAATTAGTGTTCACACTGAGCTTTCCTACTGAGTCCATCCTAAGAGTAACTCTTTTTATTTGAAGTATAAGCACATAAATTCTGCTTCTTCATGTCTGCCAGAAATGGAAACACAGTAGGATCAAACCCATCATCAAGAGCTTACTGTTGGTCTCATTTATTATCAGGCATCAGCTGCTCTATGGGCTGGAGATCTGTCTCATAACTAGATAGTTCAGTTGATTTGATGGGATTATCAAAGGATGTCATAGAGCCAATGTGAGTGTGCAGCGTTATTAATAAAGCAACATGCCATCTGAGGACTCTGAAGATGGATAGTAAGAGATACATCATACTTTTCAGATGTATTAGAAGAAGCTCAAGGGTAAGAATGCACCTGAGAAGAGCAAGTATTCAGAAATGGGATTTTTATGTGTAATTAGATGAGGTAACTACTTTCACCAGCCATTTAAGTCCACATTTCAAAATGAGGACTGTGAACAAAATTACTCATCAGTCTCTTGTACATGGTTATGAAATTACATGCAAATCATTTTGGAAACAAACTTGTCTTGCTTTCCGGCACAAATAAAAAAGTGATTCAAAGATATGAACTTTTACAGCATTATTAACAGAGCTGATGTATCTGTTGCCCAGATGAGGAAACAATTAGATCCTAATATCTGCGTCACATTTGCACACACACACACACACGCACACATGCAGACATGCAGACACACACAGACAGAAAATCTAGATACCGTTCCTCATTCCCATCATCTCATCACCATGGTAGCACTGAAGCTGTTATGTGCTATTAAAGCTTCCTAGAGACTTGCCTTAAAGGTGGGGTCACACAAACACTAATTTATTCAAAAAACACAGATTTATTTCTACTAAAATCTGTAATCTTTTTTATTTTACTTTGGATTAAAAACAGGATTGTTCACGCAAGTGAATGAACAGATTAAATGCTTCCACCCTTTCCTGTTGGGAGACTGATGGGAAGAGACCCCACAGCAGACCTTGGACAGACTGAAGGATGTTCATCTTAGAGCTAGCATGGTAGTTTAATGAAAAGGGCCCCTGTGGAAAAACATGCTTCCTTTGTCTATACAATGCAATTTTAAAATGAGATTAGGAGGCTTAAGGGAATGATTATGAACTAGTGCATGAGACAATCAGCCACAACTGTTTTTCATAGACATATGAGAATAAAGCCCAAGACTTGCTTTGATAAGAGTTGTTTGACAGAAATGACATTTTCACCAGCAAAAACTGTCACTCATCACTTTTATTTCACGCATCTGGAAAATCTTACATCTTATCTTCTTTTTAAAAATGTGATTGGATGGGTACTAATTTACAGGGCTGGAAACCAACAGAAAATTTCTTGAACCATAATGATTTTGGAAAAAAAAAATCTGCAGTTTGTATATATTGATTCATTGACTCAATTTCTCTGCCAACCATATGACATGTAAGCTCACAGACAGAATGAGTCACAATCAATCAATGTAAAAATAGTTAATAGGTTTAAAGTACAGGTACTATTGAGTGTTATTTAAGTGATAATGCCTCACTTAATACAAGTCAGACTTAGCAGCTCATCATGAATTAGCCTTATGAGTTTGAACCCATTGCAGGCAGAAGCTTCATTAATCTATATGCCTTTATTAACAATGACAACCTCATCTCTTTTAATTAGATCCTATAATTTGTGTCCAAATATACTGTCCTTATAAAATTTTGCAGAATAATGGAAAGTCGTAGCGACATTAAATTCTTTTCTTTTCTTTTCTTTTCTTTTCTTTCTATGACTGAGTTCTTACTGAGAGTCACATTTTTAAAGCACAGATGATTAGAAAAAACCTCTGTTCAATTATTAAGATGTTGTAGACTTTCTTATTTCAGTCTCCCATTATCTTACTTTCTGTGACTTTTGGGTACCTGTTATGAGCCTTTTGTAGAATTTAGTGTGATTGTCAGACTGAAAAGAAGCAGGGTCTTACTGACATTACACAAGGGGTTGCTGTTTTTGAAAAACATGCAAATTCCCCTTAAGAAGAGAGAAAAAGAAAGAAAAGCAGGACCTCTGGGTCTGAGATGGAGAGGAAGAAACCATGGGACTCAACCCTACAAGTCACCACAGAGGACAAAAAAAAGACTAAACTGACTCTTGTTTCACACATCACCACAAACTGTGATCATTTACCAAAGCTTTGGCTGGACAGGTGTATGTAAAGCTGATGGAGCTCACCTGGAGCGACAGCTGCTTCTGAGGAGGAAAAACAGCAACTTGGCGAAGCTGGTGAGTTATCCGAACAGGCACGCCCCCTCCAGATGGGGAATACTGCTCGGATCTAAAGAGGATTAGGACACACTGAATGCAACATGAATGTGGAGATGCATTAAGTTATAAGATAGCTAGTCTAGTGTTAGGATTAAACACAAACTCAGGTAAGTGTAGCAGTGTAACTGACCACTGAAGCAAATGTTGTGCTCTGTAAAGCATCTTTACCAAGATATTTCAATACAATGTCCAGTTAATTTGAAGATTTGTTGCTAAGCAAATGTATAAACTGTATCACAGTCACTGTAGAGGTCACAGACCTCACAGATGCGACGGACAGAAGATTTAAGAGTTAGTAGGCAATGGGGTAAAACACTGTCATCTGTCTAGCTCTCTGCAGCGGGATGACTAGTTTTAGACAGACTAATCCTGTAAACACACACACATGCACACACTAACACACACACAAGCATGCATGAATATACACGTGGAGTGTGCAGACAAACAGACACACGCTGCCATGCTGATGTAACAAGCAGTTTTTAGTTGTCTTAACAGGAGTGAAGGGATTATTCACTGACACAGTCAAACATACTCAACTGTCTCTCTTTCTGACATGCACACACACACACATGTACGTGCACTTTAGCACATGCGCACACATGCACAGGTCACACAGAGCATCCGTGATTAGACCCAAATGGAGCTCAGCCCTGACTGATAGCATCTGTTTCTAATGCCATCTGTTGCAGACATCAGCCACTGGCTGAGGATGGGCTGACTGCGTCTACAATAAATAAGCCGGAAGCGCTCACGATTGAGACTTGCATAACAGTGTTCTAAATGCACAGTTGTTCGTTTTTTGTCAAATTAAGTTACAAAACTATTCAAGGCGTGATCTTGCTAACCTCCAAGCTGGCCCCTAAAACCCAAAACCAACACACTGAAGGGCCTCCGAGCGTCATTGGCCTTTTCCCACAAGTTGGTTTGACTGGTCACAGGAGGAAAAGCACAGTCGTGACTAATAAAAAGCATGAACAGTGAATTACATTTAACTGCTTCAGTTTTAGAGTTCTGGTGTTGTGCATGCTGACTCATTGTCACACTGTCATGACTTAGTGGCACTCTTGAATAGAACAGAGCCACTGTTAAAAGTTTCCACCTGTACTATTTATGACGAATTAAAATATCTGTGGTGAAAAAAGTCTGTGATGTTTGTGCAAAACTGAGGGGAAAAAACAAACTCCAATAACCTAAAACTTCATGAAAGATCAACTTGAAAATCTGTTTGTGTGATAACTTGCAAAATTTATGATGGTAACTATTTAGGGGATATATGAATGCCCTTATACAGGGTGCATATTAGTAGCTTTAGCAAGTAGTGACCTGGAGTCTCATTTATAACCACTGCTTACCCACGAAATAATGGCTTAAAAAGGCGGATACCAATGCAGAAGTTTTGATCTAAAAAAACAAACTTCGATTGCGCACATCTGTAAGTAAACTCTGACTCATGCAGTTGACATTTAAAGGCAGGAGAAATTGGTGTTGCAGGTGGTGAAATGGTAAACTGATGTCAGACTGTGGGAATTAAATATGAGATAGTTCATCTCAGACGGTTAATGTCACTTCATATCAGACATTTCTTTGCTATAGATCCACTTAAAAATAAACAATAAAACCACATATTGTTAATGCTTATGCTGGTGAGTCATATCTATACAATAAACACCTTTCAGTTAAAAAAGAAAAAGCTTATTCACATCTCAAATAAGAAACTGCTTAATATTTCATCAATACCATTTCAGCTATTGATTTATAAAGGTAATTTTGCCTGCATTGTGCATATGCAGGGTTTTAAAAAAACTGGAATATATTCTGGTTGACATACTTGATATGGATCCTGCGTACTGTTTCATAAATGAGACAAGAGCCCTGATTTTACTGGTTTCACTTACGTCAGCTGAAGCATCACCTGACTGCATTTCAGCCTTGATATGGAGATATTGCTATTTCCTTGTGTGGATAATTAATTCTGGAGTTAAATATAAAATTTTTAGCCTAAGATTTGCAAAATTCACTGAGCACTGCATGTAGAATGTTTGAATAGCTTTAATAAATGCAACAAAAGGAAAGTCACTAGCTACTAATTTTAACTGTCATTTGAAAAGCTCGTATTTACCTTTGTTAGCCTCTTCTGTAATAAGCTATAAAGCTGGGGAAAACAGTCTGCAGAATCTAGAGATTAATGAGCGTATATGTAGAGGGTCTGCAGTGGTTTGCGTTGCATCTAATAAATAAGCCTCCGCTGCGAATCCCACAACGACTGTTCCCAATAGTTTCCTTTTCCTGCATAACAGCATTGTGACTCATTCCATATTCTGAGTTGCTGTGACAGAATATCTTACATTTAGCAGTGCAGATAATGACTTGCTTTCCTCTCGAGACTTCTGGTTTAAAATTCAAATGATGACCTGAAAGAAACAGAGAATCTGATTTGTTTTAACACACTACTCCTGATACGTGATTCACTAATAGCAGAGAGCTTGACTGCATGCCTGGTGTTCATTAGAAAAGCCACAGCTCTCACGGTGTGTGTGGCTACACACTCCGTCCGCACAGGAACATTACTGAGGGACGGCTGCCTCAGAAGTAATCAGCATCGGTGGCCTCAGGGGAACCTGTTGTAACAATGAATCACATACTGTAAATAACATAGCACACCAAGAATGTTGGTAATCATCATAATAGGAAATGAAACAACCGCTCATGAGTCTAATGGTTGCCCTGTCATGAACGTTTGTAAAGATGTAAATTTATCTGTCCTGAATTTCTTCAAGCATAACCCTCTCTTCAAAAACCCTCACGCATGTACAAACAAAGGTACACACTTTTGAGACTTGCAGACTTCACACAGCGGATAACAGGATATGAACCTAATCACTGGGGGCTGCACGACTGATAATGATTAATTCATTAGCAAAGGGTAAATCTTCACCTTTAATTGAGTCATGAAAAGTGTGAAGGAAAGAAGGAGCGTGACACTGAATAGGACATGATGTGTAAAGCAGAGAAGTTTCCTTCACCTATAGCACTCTGGATATTTCCATTCACCTATGATGGCAGAGTGAGAGCTGGAAGGAGCTTTGAATGATATTGTAAGTGTTAAATATGATAAATAGGTGCCCTTCATGGCAGCATTATCCAGCTTGTATTTGCTCGTTACTGTATATAGAAGAGAGCATGGCTAAGAAAGCAGGATTTCTACTCATCAGAAGGTCGTTTGTTCGATCTTCGGCTGAAATGCTGAACTCAAAGTTGCTCCTGATGAGCTGGTGGGAACTTGTATTGATGCTCCTGTCATTAGTAAATGAATGAATGTGTAAGTAAATGAGTTCATGTTGACATGTAGAGTTAAGCGAGTGTGTGCTCAACCCACAAGGATGTGCCTTATTAATGCAGTCCATTTAGCACATAGAAGGCAAAAGAAAGGTAAGTTATTTCTTTTTGTGTCAGACATTGAAGCCCAATGTTGTTATTTATTTAATCAAGTAACTTCAAAACAAAGTAAAGCAAAAAGTAATAAAATTCTCCGGTTGTTTAATTTGATCTTAAGAAATAAAACCGAACTGTAATGAAAAGTTGAGAAACTAAAAGTTTTAAGTGAAGAATTCAACTTTTTTGGTGCAGTTTTACTTAGTTTTATTTACCTTTAAGTTTCACATTCACATCTTGTTAACTTTCTCCAAGTTAAATGTTTCCTAAAGAACTTAAGTTGTGTTGCACACTTAACTGTGTTTTTGAGCTGTAAACTAAATTGTATGACTGCACTGTAATGACATATATACATTAGTTCTGATGTTAATGTTGACATTATTACCATATTTATTTATATCTGATTTTTTTTTAGGTTGAAATTCACTAAAACATAAAATACCACTCTGTGAAATTGTGCCATTGTTTGCAAACCCACCAATTTATATGGTACAGTTCTGGCTTTTGATGCCTGCAGAAGCATTGCTGTGTTTCACTGTGACACACAGAGTCTAACAGCAGCTGTTCACTGTTCATGCTACACTGAGCAGTGATCAGTCTGTCACACTGTTGATAAGCCCCTCAGGTGGTGTCTCCGTACCGCCAGTGTCACGCACTGTAAAGCCAAAACGCCACACCTCGTACAGGGGTTTTTAATTTGCTAATAAGACCACACTGAGATGAAATGCTCCCAATTGAAATTTGAGACAGCAGTTGGACTTTGTGCTCAAAGCAAATATGAAACTGTTACAACAGAACTAGATAATACAAAGATAATTTAAAGATAATAACAATAAATTAAAAAATGATGGATTCAGAAAAGTACGGACCAACTGTTACAATATGTATATTAAATATATATTTAATGATAATCTAGTAAACATATACATGACCTTAAGAGGAGTAAAAGAGTAAAATACATAACAGCCGAACAGTAATCTAAAAGTTAACAAGTTCACCAAACTGTTAGCAGCACATTAAGCTGAGGCAGCTACCTGTGTAGTGGTTAGCTTACTTAAGACCAAACTGAAAGCAATAAACACAAATTTAATATCTCAAATCAGACAAAACAGTTACAAAATAATGAGTGCCAATAATGATTGAACAGGGATTTTTTTAATATGGATAAACAATGCTTGGTCTTAAAATTGCCAGCTAAGCTAAACTGCTACTGAAGTGATACCAGAAGTGGTTGCCACTAGCAACAGAAAGTATAACTTAAACTAACTGGCAGAATCAAAGAAAAACAAAATGTACATTATTCTGTGAGCAGAGTAACATAAAGACAAACAAATCACAAACAAAGGGAGATGGATACATAGTTATCCTGTTTGCTTGTGTCCCTGATGTCAACTGGAACAGTACTGAAGAATTACTGTTTACTTAATGCAAAGGAAATCTAATACAGAAAAGCAGAATATATATTGTGGATTGTTGAGGAGCTAAAACAAAGCTCTTAAGTTTGGTTCAATCTGTTTGATGGGGTTTATTGTTATTCTTCCCATACATCACTTTGGCAGGCATGCAATGGTCCGTAGTTTTTTTCCGCTCTCTGATGTTTTGATATTATTATGTTAGTGGCATTACCCAATGGCAATCGCCTTGGTAATCAGGGGAGTGATATTATATGACTCCACAGTGTCTTCAAGGTTGGCCTGCCAATATCCTTTATGTATTTGAAAACTATTTTTATTTGGGAGTCTAAATTTAACCACGATGCATCACATTTTGTCCATGTGCAACTCTGGAAAACAAGACAAGACGTTTTATCGATAATTTGTAGCCTTGCTTTTACATCTTGTAAGAGATCAGCTCTGTAAGTAGATGCTGTAAAAATGCTGCACATGTCAGCAGGGTAAAAATCCCTGATGTGTGAAAAATGATTGGTATATTACAGTTTAAAACACACTTCTGAAAGCTAATGCACTCTGCTAATAAAGTACATTAGCATTGTACATGGTGTACAGCCAATCACTCACACAAGGTTTTGCAGTTAGACAACCATATCAACAATTAACAAGAGGCAATTTCAAAAACCCTAGCCAATGTAAAAGTTAATTTTGGGTCATTAATCATCTTTAAAAAGCCAATAACACGTTTCAAGCCTATCCAGGATTGCCAGGCATGTATTAAGCATGACACACTCAGGTTCACACACACTCATGATATACCTTTTCACATTTTGTTAAGCTTCTGTCAGAATTTCTTTTTAATTTCAGCAGTGTCTCAAGCATCCGCAGCAGTTCAGTCTGACTCAGTCTGAGCTATTTGCAGCATGTTGTGTCCGTGTATATTCATGACGTAGTGTGGAACAGCCAGTCACTGTGACGCTCTATGTGACAGCTGAGTGTGGCAGCGCTGTGACAGCAATTGGAAGGAAGTGATGATGAAGAAATGGCTTGAAGATTACAGATGACACTTGCACTGCGCTGACTTTAGTGAGATTCAAAATTCTCCCACCATTACTCCAATCTGTCCATCTGTTTATTTTGCCTGGGCAAGAGAGTAAAAGAGAAATAAAAGGTGAGGAGAGAAATCTGCAAGATGTATTCAACTTAAAATGCATTATGCATGTATATCCAAGTGTTAATCCAGGAGGATATACATCTACATCTAATAAAAAATAGGTAAACTGAACTAACACTCAGAATTGTTTGCACAAAAATCTCAAGACCATGAAACACACCTAAGGTCTGCAGTCATTGCTTAATTAACAACGCTAGCATTTCTCCACTAAAATCACTAAATCTAATGAAATAAAATGCCTACAAACTCTCGGCACACAGTAAACATTTGGGTTTACATTGGATACTAAGCAAACCTCTGCTTGCTTGACCTGTAGTGTGCTCTGTTGGATGGGCTGATGTGTTTGTAAAAGAGGATTTTGGAGGCTTTCAGGCTGAAAGACCAGAATGGCAGAGCAGGGATTAATTTGGTGTTTTCATTAGCACAGCAGTGCAGAAAACCTCTCAGTACAGATTCAGAATGCCTGCATCCAAGCTGTCTTTTATTTACCACCAACAGACTTAAGTCTGGTTATTAAACCCTACTGGGCAGTAAGATTGTTGTCAAAAAGCAATGGATATTAAACAAAACAAAGGGAAGCCAGCCTCTCATTTCATTGAAAGCAGATTGGTGATCCCTCATGTTTCACCAGTCAGTGTTTTCAATCTCTCAGCAGAACAATGCTTACAGTCACAATAGCATAAATTTTGCAAACCATTTTGTGACACCTGTGGCTTTTCACAAATGACAAGTTCTCTAAATTGAACCAGAAAATATGCCATTTGTCCATGCTTAAAATGATCGAATGTTTTCTGATGTAATGACCCGATCAGCAGGCGGCACCTTTTGTCTGCACCGTCTAAAACTTTTACAATCAGTGTCTAAAAATCGATTTGTTGCATGTTGTGACAACACTGGTTAAGGTCAATATAGGCAGAAGTAGGCAGTTGGTGTTAAAGGTTAAGGAAGCTTTTTGCATTTCAGTGATTGCTTACTTTCAATAATCATGTGCAAAGATTAAGAAATTGCAGTTGTCATGTTTTTTTAAATTGAATTTAATTTTAAACAACATTATGTGGCCAGTTTGACACAGGACACGACAGCTATGATAAAATCAGATGTTTGGTGGATCCATTCATTCTCTACATGAATGTTAATGTTCTTTAAAATGATCACATGGTTCACTTATGTTATTTAACACAATTTCTATGTGCTACTACAGAGCCCTGAATGATAAATGTCAACATAGGTTATTTTGCAGCATTTTCTCAAACAGTGGATGCTGCTGTTGGGAGAAAAATCTCATCTCAAGGCAAATTTAGCTTCCTGCTGATACTGCTGTAGAGCGAAACCTGGAACAGCTTTAATGAAATAATCTCCATTTTTCCAGATGTTAGGACAATTCAAGGATTTTAATTTGAGGCAGAAGTTATTCAGATAACTTACAAATCCCACTTTGAAACAGAAAAAATTGTGTTGAATTGTGAATTAATTGAGTCTAATCAAAAAAAAGAAAATCATAGCTTCATTTAATACTAAGTATTATTTAAAGTGCAAGGCATCAGTATTTCCCACGTAGTTTGCTTTTACCGCTATATAAATGTTACTGCCTAAATAAATCTATTTTCTCAAAGAAGCTTGAGGGTAATTAATCCTGAGTCAAACAACCACATTAAATAACAAGAACCCTGTATTATAAAAGAAGCTACTGTGTTTTCTCTAATAATCAGTCTGCACTTTGCAACTCTTTGTTGCTTGTGTGTTTGATCCACTGGCTCTTATCACCACCAACCACCATTTAAACCGAATTAACAGCTGTTAACTAAAGAACACAACATTTCTTTCAGAGTTATGAAGTAAACCAGACATAAAATGCACAAATTTCTGTGTTTCAACAGGTAATGAGACATATGGCTTATGCTTACATGGTTCTGTTTTTGGTGTTACATTACTAGGCTAATCAAAGCTAAAGATAAATCCTAATTTCATGGTAAGTAAGCCTGTAACCTAGTGCTTCTCCCTGCGTGTTGCCTTAGATGTGAAAATGTGATATAACCTTCCCTGAGTGGCTGTGACCTGTTTGAAGCCAGCCAGATCTCCATCCTGCTCTCATAAAACTGGCACATTGTTACAAATTTCTTGGGTTCTGCATTTGTTGGCCCAGTCAGCCAGCCATCATCCATCATGTAAATTTCTTCTGTGTGAAAGATTGTCTTTCAGTCAGGATTTGTCCCATGTGGAATCCTGGTATCCAACACATATTCTGAAGTCCTTTTTTTAGGAGACGTGCCTAGTGATCAATTGGTCTTGCCTGCCAGCACTTGCCTGCTAAAATGTAGCTGAAATGACTTGATACATTGATATTATATGTTAATAGCATAAGGCTGCATTTTATCAATATAATTTTTAAAGGACATTTTATTGATGTTCTTGCAATTCTTCCCAAACACAGACAGCCTACATAAATTACAAAGAGGAGAAAACAGAGAGAAAAATTTTGGCAGACAAGCATTTGACCTCTCAACCTAGAATTCAGTTCATCCTCAGAACCAATTGAAATTTGACAGGAGGCTGACTGAATTAAAAAAAAAAGCAGATGTTGGCTCTCTGGTGTAAAAATATGAACTGATGTTATGAAATACTTCTAAGCGGCTTGGTAGGTAAAAATAGCAACGACTGTATTTGCTTTGACCCCTACTGTCCTCAAAGTGCAATGCTTCCCATCCCAGACCCTCTGAATATCAGTGCTGGCGAGACAGTCAGACTCCTTCCTCACTGTTTTCATTCACTTTATGAATCACCTACTTTATAAGCAGCCTGCTGCTGAAATTGTGTCAGTATATATTTACAAAACAGTTTAAAAAGCCCACTTGAAAACAATTCAATTTCAACAGGTTAACCTTCTTCAATGCATTGAATTTAAAACTTTTCTTTACCACGTGAAACTAAGAGAGCCCCAAAAACGGCCTAAATGACTCCTAATTACTGTACATATTTTTTATTTGCTTTCAAAGCACATCATTAATGCAAGAGCTGTGGTCAAGTCAACCTGACATTACCCATTTGAGTCTCTTACGATTCTGAGAATCTCAATTTTTTCGCCCTATAAGCTCATTTACCCTCTTACACTCTCTCGTTCTCTGTATCTTATTCTTTTTGTTCATCAGAATAGATGCACTTTTTTTCATTCCCTGCTTTTCTGTCTCTGAGTCACTTGTTCTATTTCATCCACTTTACATGCGTTCATGTAAGGACACCCACACGGATGTATACGCTGTGACGTGAGTGAATATAAAGCAAAAGGGCACTCCTGGAAATGTTCCTGTTCCTTCTGCTTGCTGTATTGAGCCACCAGTTAAGCCGTGTAAGATCAGTGCGTCAACAGGGGATTCCAGTCGGTTAAGCTGCTGTGGGCGGACGCCTACACATCAAGGCCGAACACCGTCCCAGTCACGCACTCTCCCAACCAAAAGTGGAAACTCTATCGTATGAAAGTCTATACTGTTAGAAGTGTTTTCCATCAGAGAGGCCAAACAGAGGTCCCAAGGCCAGGCTATTGTTTTGTGCTGGGTAGGTGACTTAATGTTGAAGCTGTGTTACAGTAAGTCTCCATGGCAGCTTTTTAGTTCATGTGCGGCGCCCAGAATTTTCATGTTCTTGAAAACTTGTACAGTAACAACACCCATATACCATTTAACTAAATGTTAACAAGAGTTATTCTAAATTGCCTCAAATGTAAAGTGCATCGAGTTGTAATTTGAAGCCGTTTTTATTTCAAATAACCTCAACAATTTAATTACGTAGTTTAATAATAAAATCAAAATGAGCCGGTGAGCAGGATGAACAGGATGAAAGGCAGATGGAAGAAAGGGAAAACCCCATAATCAAATAGAAGCAGGAAGTTAGATCATTAATGCAAAATACTGACTCTAATGGTACCAAAGGAAAATCATAAATATATATAAAAAAAAACAAAACAAAGACGTCATTTAACTGCGGGCGTCATCCTTCCTGTCTTACTGAGTCCACCTCCTGTGATAAGCGCTGAAGGAAAAGACAGCAATTAGCGCTAATAGATTTGATTACCTGATTCAACCTGCAGTGTGACTGTAAAAACCGCCTCTGGTCATTCACACCTATAAGTTCAAAAGGAAAAACGGGGCCTAGCAAACCAAGTGCTGCAAGGTTAATTAAAGGTTTATGAGTTTTTTCATGCCTGAGGCTTGAGAGAGCACATATTAATGTTTAATTAAAACAAAATACCAGGCTCATATCTAATGCCGGTGACATTCACTGCTGGTCTTTGCTGTTACTACGGACTGAGTTAACTTGTGAGGCCATTGCTACTTCAGAAAGTATCTACTTCCTTATGAATGACTTGCACATGTTGAAATACAACCTTTTGGACTTGTAGGTGTTTTTGGTGAGGCAGAGTTTCATGGGATGTGCTTTCTTTCACCAGGTAATAGACAAATCTCCTTGTGTTAGCAAATGTTCGTTGTGTTAGTATGATTTTCAGAGTGACTGCTTGTATATTACCTGAATTTATGGAGTGTGTGCATATTTCTCACAGGGCTGAATTAACTGCTGATTTCCCTTTAGTAGAGACAGTCACTCTGATTAATGTGTTGGAATTCAGCTCTGTTGTTGCCATTTACTAGCATCCCACAGGCAGACAGTGAAGATCCTGAATACAATCAGCCATATTGCACTTTCTTATTCCTCCTTCTTCCTTCTCCTCTTTTCCTCAAATCACACCAGTCATCAGGGAATGAGGTGCAGGTGATATCAGTAATTACCTTTAACTATTTTGATGAGGTGAACTCCTTACTTAGATCAGGATCAGTGTGTGTTCTTGTGTGTGCATGCAAGCAAAGCAAAGCATGTGTGGGTGTTTGTTTTCTCTGGACACTTATTAATTCAGTGTCATTTTAACTGGCTGTTATTCACTATAATCCAAATATAGAAAAAGAGTCAAAGTTTCATTAATCGTCCATCAGTTTTGAACCTCTGTGTCTGACTTATTTAATAAGAAACTTGACCCCATTTAAGAGGAGTGGTCCAACAAAGACATGAAATTAAATCAACTATTTTTTTTGAGCCAACTCAATAATAAAAGCAAACTTGCTACGCCTCAGTACACATTGTAGGAAATGTTTGCCAGCACATTACTTCCTCCACAATAAAGATGTTTTCATATAAATAGAAAAAAAAGCAGTTTGGCAAACCAGAAACAAAGTGTATGCCAGTGATGCATGATTGAGTGGCTTTAGTTTGTCAGTACAACAAGCATGTGCAAATGAACAAAATGACCTCAGCACTTTAACAACACCTTAGAAAAATACATTACATTATTTGTGAAAACTGAAAGGAAATCGCACACCTGAACCTCCAAAATATTATTTTTATGCATCCACACTGACAGCAATCGTGGCAGGAGACATGCTTTTGAGTTGTCTGTTTGTCTGTTCCAGTCTTGGAAATGTGTTTTCTCAGGAATACATCCAGGGAATTTCTTCAAACAAAGCACTGCCTTCCACCTGGACTCAGAGAGTAACTGATAAAGTTTGGAGTTTAAAGGTCACAGTGAGCTTACAGGACAAATCTGAGGCAATAATACAAGAATTCACACTCTAATGATGATAAATTTCACACAAATGTCTAATGGGGTAAAAAGACAAAGTGATGACATTTTAAAACCCATTTGTCTGAGGTCACCTTACTGTGGCATCACAGTGATCTGAAGAAACACTTTTAAGGCCATTTTTTAAGATTAATATCCAAGATGTGTTTGTGGATCATCCACGTTTTTAGGATTTGTAGCGTCTTTTCAGCAACATCCTTATTAAAACAATGTAGTCCACCACAAGGTCAGTGGTTTTGATGATTTTGAGCTTCAGGTGATTGTCGTTGCACCATGTGATAAAACTCTCTGTCAGTCTGCTTTAAAAGTCTCCTTGGTGAGTTGACACAGTGTTTTTTATTGGAAATCATTCACTGTATTTATACATGTCTGTACATTTAAAGACATTTCTTCAAAGTCTTCACAACAAGTCTGGAAAAAGGGAAAAATGACACAAGAAGCTACCAGTTAAAATGGTTCTAGTGAAACGGGGAGTGAACGGGGAGTAAAAACAAATGCAACATAATAGTTAAAATTTTGGCACATATCTATGCAAAGATCCAGATTTTTAAATATGTGACAGAAAAACAAACAGATAACAACATTATCCATTTTGCTAGTAATTTATTTTACAATTACTTGAATGTATAAAGTTCATAGTAACTTTGTAACTCCAGATCTGGATACAGAGTGAAGCTAATAAAGGAATACTTGGTAATGGGTTATGTCCGATTCGATACCTGAGAGGTATTGAGAGCTATACAAGCCATTGTTGAGGGTCACATTGCAGGGTCAACATTCATGAACCTAGGGACCTCCAAACCATTAATTTTCTTATTGATTGTCCTAATAATCAGCCTTATCATCACACAATGTCACTGATTAGGGCAGAACACTTAACCTTTTCTCCCTTTTGGAGAGACCCTGTTAGCATGATGAGACATCCTAAAGGTCACCTGTCCATCTCATTGGCAGTGTCTGTGTAAAGCCATCCTTATCTCTGAACCTCCATACAACCTCTCCCCCTGCCATAAGAAAGCTACTCCTGCCAAAATAAGGCAGTGACAGCGCTTACCATATCTGGAAATTTTGCAAACAGTTAATCTGTAAATTAAAAGAGCACTATCTTAAAAATAAATAAATAAATAAAATGCAAACCTCTCTGTAGGCTTGTTTGTGTTTGTGCTCGGTGTTTTGCAGAGGGCTGCAGCTGCAATCAGTGACTGTAATCAGAGGTTATAATGGATTCCACTGTGTCCCAATATTTCAAACCATATCAAAATGTTCACAGGACATTCTCAAGCCTCTCATGTAGCGAACCACTTATCTGCCAGTGATTCATGTGCTCAGTATGTCCAAACAGTCACAGTTTATCTTCAGACATTTTGTGCATTATGTACCTTTTCAGCATTCTCAGTAGCTCTTGTATTCTTCTGGAATAAGAATATTTGGGGGTTTATTGGAGAACCTGAGGTTTTTCTTACTTGTTTTTCTTTATCTTATTGCTAGTGATATTTGAAACACCCACCTGGTCTTATGTGGTCATTGATGCAGAATTTAGAGAGGTATGATGAGAATGACAAGTAAGATGTGTCACACAGCAGCACTGGTGTTCAGTGTGATGTTTAACATCTGTGTCTGATTTAGGAGATTTAGGGAGAAGGAGTAATAATTGCCACCACCAGAGTACCTTAGGTGTTATTAAATTTGCACTCAATGGCAAGTGAACACTTACACTGAGTGCAGAAATGTGCAAAACCCTTCCTGCCCTCCTGTTTTTAGGCCTTTGTGCTGTAAGGACAATGATGAGTATCACTGAGTACAGCTGGCCAGGATGCCATGTTATGTCCGTGTCGGCTGCAATTTAAAATACTGAGAAAATCCTGTTAGGTAA
>JAPZDV010000005.1:8808067-8821174 GCA_029814665.1 Acanthurus lineatus
TTAACAAAGGATTTCAGTACAAATTAGAATGCTATGTGCATTAATATGGATGCATTGGAACAGTAGCGGAGCTGATGCAGTTTATATTTGCATGTTACTAGGAAGGCTTGTGTTTCCTCATTTTGTCGCTGACATTTACAGAAAGATGGCTGCACTAATCCAAAGTCCGCCCCAGAGACAATAAACATCAACACTAATGAAACAACACTCAGAGGTTTACAATAACTCTCTGACGAAACTGGCATTAATCCTCCTCAGTATGTTCTGCAATATATTTAGTTGACCAAATAATTTAATTAATAAATAAAGTTCTATTTTTTCTTTAAAACTTATCCGTGCCAGGAATAAGATTTTAACTTAATAAATAAATGTGTTAAGTGATTAAATCAGCATGACTGGTTTAATAACTAGGCAAAGCTGGTGACACTTCCACGGCCCCTAATTTGCTATGTTTTTGATTAATTGCATTTTTTTTTTTAAATTTGCAGGACCAATTTAAGGAGAATTTTTTTTTCAAATCTGATTAATTGCTTTCTTATTTTGGTTTCTGTGAGGCTAACTTGATGCAAATTTCTTTTAATAGTTATTTTAAATTAAACAACCATAATCAAAACACTACTGTAATTATTTAATTTAAACACTACACTTTTTGCTCAGTAGTTAAATGTAACTTGAGGACACATTACACAGCAGGTGAAGAGTGGGATTTAGTTTGTACCCAACATCCAATTCTTTGCCCTGAGTCTTTGAAACTCTCCTCTTAGGAAGAGCAACAGCATCAATCATTTCGGCAAGTGCCCCAAGACATCATATGTCTTGTTTCAAGTGACAGAGCTGTCACTAGCTGGAGTAATTTTGACTGGAGCAAAGGAGAAAGTCTGGTCATATAGAATGACTTAACTTACATATGAATGTTGTGACAGATGGATGAGTCAAGAGAACATCAAACTTTAGTGCGGGAGACTAATTTCAAATCAACAGTGGGGTTGTTGTATTTAAGTGTGAAAAGCATCAGATCAGATTCTATTTGTTGTTTAAGAGGTAATATGCCATTATTTTCATCATTTAATGTGGCGTACACAAAGGATTAGAGTTATATCTCCATAGCAAAAATAATAATAGATCTCCTTCTGTGTAAGTAACTTAATAATCAAATATCCTATTCCTACTTTGCAAGCTGAAAGTAATTGGTTTGTAACCCTCCCAATACCAACAATGCAAATGTAATAAATTACGACAGTTAGAGTTTAGTGGGGAATTTACATCTCACATCGTCCAGCATTCTGGTAAGGAGTTTTATTTTCCATTTGGCTTTTTCTTAAGGTCTTGCCACTGCTGAGCAGATTTGTCACAAATGCACCTGTGCAGCCCCACAGGCAGATGTGCTCCTCAAACACCAGCTTTGCTCACATCAAACAGTAATGACCCTGCCTGAGCTGCCAACTCCTGCACCCCTGAGACTCCCTCTGCTACACCTGTTGATGGTGTCCTTATCATTCACCAGCAGCACTTCCCCTGAGCACAGCTGCACTATATGTCAGTGACACTTTTTAAAGAATATACGAGCATTTATTGTAACAAATGACGGCACTTTTATTTGGATGAGTGGACTCTGCTTATGAGGGTGCTCTGCAGTCTGTTGCTGTGGGAGTTTCTGCTGAGGATCCAATAAAGCACCCAAGAACCCAATAGACTGATATAAGGGCACGAATATCGCTGAAGGTAAAAGATGCCATTGTCAAGCAGGGTAGTAGGAGCTATAACAGATGGAGACCAAAGTGGTGGAGGAAGAAATCAATCAACACAACCAGTGGAAGCTTTCTGTGTGCAGAGGTACGAGCAGTTTAACCAGCAGCAGGGGCATAATAATCACGAGAATAAGTGAGGAATTGTCACTCAGTAAAGGTCACCTCAGTGTCCTGACTGATTGATTACTTGTGTGAATGTGAAAAGAGGCCTTGATTGTAATCAGTCAGCAATCTGCGTAATTTGTAGTAGAGACACTTTTACTCTCTTACAAATTATTTATATTTACACACAGTAGAATTAATTATAACAGCAGACACTTAGCTCACCCTCTGTACCCTTTTAAACATTTCTAACTACAATGGACCTGAAAAACAGTTGTTTAATCTCTTGTTTATATAAAACATAGGATGAATACAGATGGGTGTTGAAGCCAAAATACTGGTCAATAATGATTGAAAACCCCTGAGCCATTATTCAACAACCACCCCTGAAAAAAACACGATAATAAGTAGCATTTAGGTAAAATGTGTTTTTTAAGACAGGACAATAGTCAAATTAAATATTCTACTTTTTAAAAGAAATTAAAGAAGTAGTTAAAGAACTATTTAAAGTTTCAAAACTCACGACCTATCTCTTATGAACATATTCTGCCTTTGATTAAAACATGTTTTAATTTATTACTCTCCTGTGTGATTCTGAGGAAAGCATTTCACCATTACAGTTTCTAATTAAAGGTTTCATGTATATGGAGCTTGATCACGGGTGTAACGTTATTAGACAAAGGACTAAAGGTGACATTTACAGTAACAATTTAATACTTCTGTTCACACTGACATTTATCTTTATATAATTGGCAGCTGCTAATTAAAGCACGACCTTCTGCACATATCAGATATTTTTATACTGAGCTTAAGCTGTAATTAAATTTCACTTCTATTAAAACTATTCGTAAACAAAGGGAACTTTTTTCATTGGCATTTGTATATAATTGGTTGTTAGCAGAGGCATAATGCCTAGTCTTTGCATTAGCCTCCCACTGGAACAGCAACACTGATATTATAGCATTTCTATGTCCTTCTGCTTGCTTTTCACTGCAGGAAAAGTTCACTTACAATAAGAAATGTTTGCATTTCCAACTTTAATGTCAGGATTTTTATATCATATGGGTATTTTGTTTTGAGAACAGAGAGAACTGTCTGTGATAATCTCACTTTGGATTCACTGTATGTGCAAAGAGCATATTTAAAACAAGATTTTATTGGTGTGTCGACTAGATTACCATATGCTATATTTTCCCCAACACAATGGGTTTTAGCCGATACAATTCTCACTGTAGTTTATTCTCCTGCTGTAATTGGTCACTGTGATTTATTTTTTGTAAACAAAGGAAGCAGCACACACACAATAAACCACAAAAGCTGCAGGCCAAAAAATATTCCAAAAACTGCTCACAAAGGCAGGCCATACATCAGTTAGCTGTGAGAATGACAGCACTGAGAACCTTGGTGCACCCAGTGAAATATGCTCATCCCTTCAGCCTGGCAGTGTTGGGCTTGTAATACAATTAGTGTTAGGTGAGCAGGGGAGCCAATCAGGTGTGGCAGACACTGCGGAGAACCCGACTGCATTTTTGTAGCCTGCAGGTGAGCTTAACAGGAACTGCAAGACACTGGACACCAAACTTACACTGTGGTTACTTGATCCCCTGGTTACTTTCTTTATAACAAAACGTAAGGCTGCAGTGAACTTTCATACTGTCATACAGTACATATATAGTGACAAATATAACATACAAGCAACATTGACTGTTTACAAGCTATTGTACAACAGCAACAACATGTGACCCCTTGTTTTAGACTAAGCTCATGGTCAATGTTCTTATGAGTTAAATGTTTTGCTGGATATGTTAGAGTCATATTTTGCTAAGTGCTATACACATAACACAAAAACTAAAAATCACAGTAGTTTGAGTCACTGAAATGCAACAAATTTACATATATATCCAAAAGTCAGCCATTTTAGCCAGACTTTAGCGAAGCACGTAAATTATTTGGCATAAAACAGCAGTTAAATACTGTATTCTTGACCAACACTGGACTTGCTCTTGTCCTGCTTTCTATTCAGATACAGCTTGGGTGCTCTTGAGTGTGATTAGTAAGCATTTACTGTTGAGGAGACTAGTTTAACAATGGTAAACTTGATTTAAATATGACCCATAAAAAGGTGCAAATAGACTTTGGAGCTGTGATGGACTGTCTGTTCACTGTGCAAGTCTAAGCTACAATCTACTGTAATGGGAACTGTCATCACAGCATTTCATTAGTTTTCATTAGCATTTCATTAGAATTTCAAAATAGTGCCACTTATTTTATTGTATCAAGTGTGATGTGGACCAATTTCAGTAGGATAAACCATACATACCTGCTTAAACAGTGTCTGATGTGTTAAATTATAATCTCACCTGATATAAAAGATCATAATATATATATATTTAAACACTAATTGTGTTTCTCTGTTAAAATTAAATTTACCCTCAGTATGCTTGTTAAAGTTTATTATAGTTTTTGTCCTTAGTATATCTACAGCAATATACCGTCAATACCTTTTTTGTACTCAGGGGAGTTTTTCTCATATGGTGTCAGGAGCATAACTCTCTGTGGTTACAGTTAGATAGTCCCACTTTCATGTCCATGTTCACTCCAGAAAGTGTTTGGTACTTATCAGCCAGGCTTGTTCTCCCCTCAAACTAAAGTACATAAACAACAGCAAGTGTCAAAATACCCTTATCACGCTTGCTAATATTTTCTCCTACAAGGACAAATATTGCAGCATACACAGAAAACTTCATCTCTACACACTTGAAAACACAAAGGTTGCTACCATCACAGTTTACAACCACAACACAAGGCATCACTACTGACCATCTCAGCTGTTAACACCACTGAGGTGTTTGTCTGCAAACTGTGGAGCCATGAAGAGGTGACATCCCACTCATTTATTGACTGGAAACTCAAGCTGTGTGAGTTTTTTTTTTTTTTTTTTACTTTTCCAAATCTCTCAGGATACTGTGTGCCTGTGAATGTGGTGATGTTAGAGGCAAATCAACAGTAGACAGATACAACATAGTATTTAAAACCAGGCACTTAGTCCACAAGGCAACTGCATCACCACAAAAACATAAACAACTGAAATATAATATAAAACGATTAAAAAAAATTACATAGCAAATGGTCTTCCTATTTTAATAGCTACATAATGACTGCTAAGTTATCAAACTGCTACCCTCACATAATAGCCCATATACACTCACATCCTCTGCACTACTCACAAATACACACGCATGCTCTGCAATCAAAGCAAACTTTGCCATGGTCCACTATGACAAGAGATAACTGCTTACTCTGTTTTTTGTGCTTTTTCAGTATATCTATGGAGGTATTTACACTGTAAGACTGGGTTTTGTTAAATTATCCCTACATAAGTTTACTTACAGTAATGGATGAAGCTTCTATTTTGCCACATGATACAGCCTGTTTTTTTTCTCACTCTAAAACACTGTCCCTGTGAGCGCACATTTGGCTGAAAGACAAAGGATGTGGGGTGCCGTGATGAAGTAGAAACTGTTTTCTCTGGCTGGGGCCTGCATCCATCTGCCTCAGCAGGTTCCCATGGTGCTGACTGTAGTGTAGCTGAACTTGGACATGGACGCTCCTGTTGCCAAAACGTCCTCCTCATTGTCCCGTAGCGCACGACGACGGCGGCGGCGATAGCAAGGTGTGGCACAGCACGAGAACGTGGAAAGCAGAGCCTTGCGGAAACGCGTGTTCATGAAGCAGTAAATAATTGGGTTGACGCAGGCAGACGTGTAGCACAGCAAATGGATAAAAGCAATGGGTGTCCCTGAGAGGGCATGTTTGGCAGAGATGTCATCGAAAGCCCGCCAGGTGTTGGCACAGTACAGAGGCATCCAGCAGAGAAAAAACAGGACAACAATGACCACCAGCATGCGGATTACTCGCTTCTTGGCCTCCAGCTTGGCCTCAGATGTGTTGCTGCGTGGTCTTTCTGTCTTGACTGCCCTTTTGGACGCAGACATGGTCGACATCTCCATCGAGTGTGGCCGCTGGACAACATTAACGTAGCAACCATCTCCATCATCGCTGCCAGTAGACACAGTGGAGGTCAGTCCATTCTTCACATCTGCATGGGAGAGCAGAGTACAAAAATATAGCATTTTTGTTAATTACATTAATACCAAAGTACACATTTGTGTACTGTTGTATTTAAAACTTCATCTCCTATAATACATGAGCAAAAATTCTATTTTGTGATAATTAATGTCTTTATCTTATTTTATAAACATTGTTAATGGACAAATATGCTGTCTATACTTGATATAAAACATCTGTTCTACTGAAACTACTAAAGTCTGAGTATCAATACCAGCACCAATCAGACTGATGCCTTAAAAAATGGATTTGTCACACATCAGGTCATTTTGGCCACATGAACACACTTGCAAGTACATGAACTCTACATGGATGGATGCAAATGATACTTGTGCTAGAGGAGATTATCATAGTGCTACTAAGTGTAACTAGTACAAGTACAGAGAGTTATGGCACTCAATTTTAGTAGTATATTGTTCCAGTTCAAACTGTGCACAGTAGGGTTTTTTGATTATTGTTTTTGGAAATAGTTTTTTATGCTTTCTCTAAATTACTGGCTGCAGTTATTTATTCCATTCTACTAAAGTATTTTTCATATATTTGACTAATATTTGTGCCACTGGATTAGAACAATTTGTGACCAGTCAAATTGCTTGCCTCTTTCAGCCAGTTAATTCCTAAAAATTCTAAATTAACATTAACAAATGAGCCAAAGTGCCACAGCTCCATTTGTGAGATTCTTTTTTTGTGTGTGAATGAATTACAGCTCCTAAAGAGCAGCAGTTCATCTTAATGGAAAGAAGAGCAAGAGCACTTCTTTCTGAGCTGCAGTTATCATTCATCAAGGGATACTGCAATTTATTGATAAAATCAAACAGCCCAGCTTTCTATCTACAAAGGACAACGTACATTAATAAGAGCCCTTAGGCAGGCAAATACAAACAAGCACGGGCATCTTCATTATACGTCATTAGAACCAATTTGCGAAACCCTTCTTGGAATATTAAATCAGGCACATTTTCCAAGAGGTTATTACAGAAGTTCATTATACTTTTCCTCTTAATTTCCTGTTTGTTTTGGTGTCTTTCTTTTTACCTTCACCTTTTTGTTTCTCAAGTTTTGTTTTGTTTGTTACATGGACAACCGCTCTCTCAGAGCGCAGACAGATGGTGAAGTCTGGGCCTGCAGCTGCCAGCCAATTCCATCCTCTAATGGAGCACCAGCGAACACGCTCCATGCTGCTGTTATCCCAGACACACTCCCATACACCCACAAAAGGTTATCTTTCACTTAACCTGCACACATTACAATAATTGTGGCGTTAATGAAATTGCTGTCATTGAAATGAAATTTCTCATTGTTCACATAAATCGAGAAAGAAATGTAGATGCTAACATTTAGAGCCTGGTTAGTAGGTGCTGAATTGTGTGATTGCAATTAGATCATCATTAAAACTGAATATGAGATACTGCCTGATAAGACACAGTTATATATTTACAATCTGTCCATATCACTGAATCACTATCATAACAAACCAGCATACCTCCTGTACCTAAATGGACAGAAAATATCAATGCTGTTTTCAAAGAAGTTAAGTTCATGTTGTTTCCACCCTGGAAACTTGAGTCTTATGAGGTCATTAGAAACTGTGTTTTGTGGACTATTTTTATGTTGGTTTATTATTAAAATAACAGCTTTAATGTCAATGAGAAGAACAGGATTAATAAGTTTATTTAAAAAAGGCTGGGTCTCTTAGCTGACAGATTTATGAGGTTTCATTAATTAACACTTGGCTTGTATTTTTTTACTACTGCTGACTGTTAGCCAAGCTGTATTCTCTGGTATTATTCAAGACTTAACCTGAATGTTTTCTTTTTGTTTTCCACATGTAGTGGACAAAGCCTTACCAGTAGAGTCTTTTTTGTGGCCCATCTCAAAGTGGATGCCTCTATAAAGTTCTCTGGAGATCAGTCCATAGGCCACAATCATCACCATCCCTGGGATCGCAAACAGCACAAGCAGCAGCAGAATGTACCTAAAAGAGACACATGTAAGAGGTCAAGATCCCAGGGTCCATGTATAGGGATAATTGAGTAAGCTGGCACTCATGGAGCCCTAAAGTGCTCTCATATATTAGGGCATTACCATTACTTATAGTGAGGTAAAGATTTTTTATTTATTTATTCATTTATTGTTGCTGTTCAGATAAAAATCTCTGAAAATCTCTGGTGCTCTGATGATATTTTGAAAATCCATAAAATACTCTTTCAGCTATCCAACTAACATAAAAAAATCCCTATTTAAAAGAACTATTTCACATTTGTTGAAGTCAAGTTGCAGCTTTGTCATATTCCAAAGCAAATCTGCAGCAACAAATGGCATGTTCATGCTGTGTATCAGTCATCTATACTGATGTGACCATTATCCAATTTCACATATTTTCCTACGAGTAACATGTTTACACTATTAATTTTTGTTGCTTTGATTAGAAAATAAGTTGCAACTTAGAAAACTGGAACCATGAATGATGATGTCCAAGATTTTAACCTTGGCAGGAGTCTTTGTTGTCTCTCTGTCTCGTCTCTCTCCAATAACTTCATTATCCCTCCTCTGCTGCATAAAAAATGCTATAAATGTTAAAATATACTCTTTGTGTTTTTCAGAGATGGCTGGAACCTTAAAAAGTAACCAAATACACACACATACAGAAATTAAAATGCTAGACATAGACTGAGTCCCATACCCATTCACTCATTCATACATCCATAACAAAGCCTAAAGTCAGATAAGGACAGAATGAAACACAAAAGTGCTCAAATACACACACATACAAAGATATCATTTTTAACTGAGCACGAATACACACAAATATAAACAAAGTGGACTGAAAATACCCCCAAGCTTGTTCCATCTTAAGTCCAATACACGCAGAAACATCCGTCTGGACTCTTTTATGCTCTAATGTTTCCACGAAAACACCAAATAGACAGAAAGTGAGAGCAAACAGGCTCCAGGTCCAAACATGGAAGTAAGGTGGATGCTTCAGTGCGTCATGCTCAGTGGAAAGTACACTCACGTACACACACACACACACACACACAAACACACCTCAGACACAGTTCATCTAAAGTTTATTTGATACAAAACAGCACATTGTCCAGACGGAAAGCACCCGGAGAGTAAAGATAAATGGAAGATCTGTCTGCAAGGTTTTTTTTTGTTTTGTTTATTTATCTTTATTTTAGCCAGGAAGGTTCCATTGAAATACGAGATCTCTCTCCTCAGGGAGTCGCGTATTTTCAGTGCTGCTGTTTGCTGGTTTACACTGGAATATCATCTGATGATGCACCGACAGGACACAGCTGGTGACCTCCAGTTAAAATTACTTCACTTTTTGAATTTGATTATCTGTCAGTGCTGCAGATGATGTAGATTATAACAAGATGGTTACTGCTGCATGTTGGTATGACGTTATTACAGGAAGCAAATGCATCATAGCAACAAACAGATAAGGTTTGTACCTAAAGAGTGGACATTTTGATCTGTTAACATGTAAGAAACTGTGTGTGTGTGTGTGTGTAGTTAGGAGGTGCTTATAAATTTATGTTTGTTCTGTGATTGATATTGTGCTTTTTAATCTTTCAATGAGATTTACTGAGCAGTGGATGGCTTTATAGGATCATGGTTTGTTGCATGTTGCTGTGAATAAGTGTTTAGCAGAAATGTTCATCCACTTTATTAAGTTCAAAACCAGCCAGTGAGGAGAATTCTTTTTCCCGCTGTCCAAAGCTCACATTGAGTGACAATTTTGATCCTAAAATGACCTTAAATTTAGTATGTTGATACAAAAAAGTTCACTTTAGTGCTCGATGAAGCCTACAGCTAATCGTCTTCTACACTCTGAAACAAAATCTTACCATGTCTCACTTAAAAAAGCTTTAAAAAAAGCTAAATTTAACAGTTTAATTCAATATTTGGTCTGGACAGAGTTTATTGTCAGGCTGCAGATAAACAGTCAGTCTGAAATTGGTTGTAAAACTGTGTTTAAGAATTGGGGGGGTTGCTTAAAGGACACGCCATTCAAAACCCAAACACTCACCAGGTCTGCTCTGCTGTTGCGAGGGGCCATTTGTGGCGACACTGATGAGCGGTTGTGTTGTCAGGACGCTGAAAAGACTCCAGGTGACTGATGATTGGATAGGGGATCATGATGACGAAGGCGAGCACCCACGTAGCTGCAATCACTCGATAGGCATGGGACCGGGTCTGCCACACCCGTGACTTCAGGGGGTTACAGATGGCGCTGTAACGCTCGATTGCTATGGCAACCAGGCTAAATGTGGAGATGCTGACGGATATGCCTGTAGGAAAACAAAACAGATGATTTAAAAAATAAGTAAATACACATGTTGCTGTCTGTTCTCAGATATCTTTCATTTGATGAATGAAAAGTTATTACCGCTAAGAATGGAGTTCACAGCCGTAATATAAAGCAACAAAACATATTTGTTGATGTGCACATAATATCTGCAATAACAGGGAACAAAATGAGGGGCTCTGGTTATCTGGATCTTGGTATAAGAAATCATGTTTGGCTAAGCCGCCGTTGTGATCTGCCATCTCCCTCCTGACAGGGCAAGACGGGAAATTACTCTTCATGTCCTCAGCGTGAAGACAAACTGTGTGTATGGGTGTGTGCCCGTGTGTGTGTGTGTGTGTGCGTGAGTCAGGTTCAGGGATGGACTGTGCTTCCTTGTTGTCTGTACTGTATCTTCTCGTTGTCTCCCTTGGGTGTGTCCACTTTCCTTCAGTGTGTCATATTGATCCTTCATTTGGAGGTTTTATTGAAATCAGCTTTAAATCACTTTTTTTTCAGATGTTCACCTACAATCAGCACAATGTTCTTATATCTGTTATTTTATTTCTGTCTAACTTTAACTTTGTTGATCTCTCTACCACTAATGCCACTCTTTCACTTTCGTATTTACTCATCCATTTTTATGCACATTCGCATATTCTCTACATTCTCCTATTGCTTAAGTAATATAAAGAAAGATATAGATAAGTGTAGAAATGAATTTCCAAGTGCCAGATAGCATGAATATAAATATCCCACGACCTCTATTACATACAGAAATATGATTTGAATATAGTGACTAGCCCGGAAAAAGCCTGGAAAAACTGCCCAAGGGTGTTGCCAAGATGGCTTCCGAGTGGCGGCACTTGCCTTGAAGGACAAGAAAATGATTAAGTGTATTTTCAATTTTTTTGAGTAAAGGGTCTGTAAAATGAAGCCTGTTCATTACAAGAGTCCTGAATACCCCCTCGTCCCCCTTAATGTGAACGAGGAGAATGACTCCTTCTAATGTGAATACAGACAAAGAAAAATCTGACTGAGAATCCTCTTCCCTGCACAAATGGGCGAGATAATGAAAATAGTCTGTGGATGTGATACTGTTTAACGGTAATCAATACCCTTGTAAAATAGCGGATGGAAGGTCAGAGAACTTATTAACTTCCTGACTGCTACTGGTTTGCACATTTCTTACAGTTCTGGTCCACAATTAAGATGAATCAATATAGAAGCCACATCTAGATGGAGTTATAGTTCAGCAGTGAAATAATAGGCTGCACAGTCCAACAAGCTGCGTGATTTGCCCCATTTTTTATTTTCCATTGGATTTCAGTCAATCACCCCTCAAGGCAATATGACGTTAGCCCAATAAATGAACAGAAATTTCATTTTATTTTAATTTTAATCACATGCAGAAAAATAGGGATGTAGACAGAGGTTCTACATCTTCTTTGTTGCACTTGAAGGCAGTTTTTTATGGGATAAACAGGTGATAAAACATTGGGCCACAAGGTGAGGAAAGGGAAGGAGTCAAGAGATTTGCTTTGAGTTTTCAGGAGAGTGAAGAGTAAAGTTTCTACAAACTTGAGCAATTAGTGCTGGAGGCTCTATAGAGGTTTACAGAAACTGTTAAGAATATGTGATGTTTGCTGTTCCAGGAAGTTTTTTATGTTTACCAGAGGAAAAACGCGTGTGGGGAAGAAGATTACAGTTTCTTAGACTTTAATGCACACAAACCCACAGTGCACACAAACACAAACACACACAAACACACAGTACACACAAACATACACATACAACCGACGGGTTTTGACAACCTCCTTGACATTATTGGAGAAAATGATGCATTACCTACTTGCACTTGTAGATAAAAGGTAATACTGTGTTTGAGGAAGCAAAATTTAATAGAATTGCTTAGATGTAATTTTGAACACATATATTTGTTATGATGATGCAATTAAATAGAAAGTCTTATGCTTTAGATTTAATCATCTTTCTTAGTTTCTCCCCGCAAGTCAACCACCCTTTTCCCTCATCACTTCGCCTTCTCTCACCCATGAGGTAGGACACTATCTTGCACATGGCGGCTCCAAAGATGAAGTCCTTGAGGATGCTGGGAATGAGGGTGAAAGGCATGCAGAAGATGGCCATCATCAGGTCACTGACAGCCAGCGACAGCAGAAAGGTGTTTGTGACGGTGCGCATGCGCTTGTTGGCCGTCAGCACCACGATGATCAGCAGGTTTCCAATTACACTCAAGGAGAAGATGAGTGAGTAGAGCAGGATCCGCAGCGTGTGGTCTCCATCTAGCAGAGTCAAAAGACAGGAGCAGAGGATTATGTTACAGTATGAACGTGTTCGCACCACTGAACCCACTCATCAGTTCTGTTGTACATGATAATCAATCTGATCACACCGTCTGTATTGATCCCAGCAGCTTCAGGCTGTAAATACTGTGTGTGGCTGTGGCTTGTCATGGCTACTTCTCTGTTTGTGTGTGTGTGTGTCTGCGTGTGTGTCTGTGTGTGTGTATGTTTTACATGCACCTCTTGAGCAGTCTTAATTATTCCTGCCATGCAGAAACCAACTGTTTTTTTTCCTAAAAATAAAACAATGCTGGACTTTGACCACCATAAAATGATGTCAGGATAATAAAATGTCTGTTACATCAGCTTTTGAATCACACTTTACAGCTGCAATAAAACACAACAGAAAGCATCTGTGTCAAGAAAACAGTTAATTCTGACTTTGCAGCTAAATAAATTTATATATTGCCGAAAAGAAACATTAAACCTTTTTTTAAAAAATCTTCTGATGCCATTGTGCCCTACACAT
>JAPZDV010000005.1:8828275-8880233 GCA_029814665.1 Acanthurus lineatus
AAATTTCTTACAGTGCAAGTTCTTAATTTGTCATGTAAGTAATCTTGATTTGTAAAGTAACTGATTATTATAGCTGTCATAAATATGTAGTGGAATACAGAGTACAATGTCATCCTAAAGTGTTCTGAAATAGGACTCAAGGAAATATACCTCAAATTTGTACATTAGTTCTTGAATAAATATACTTAGTTACATTTCACTGCTGTAAATCGTTCATTTCTGCCTGAGACAGAAATGTGAGAACAACTGACGGTGAAAAAACAGCTTGCATCAACAGTAAAGAAGCAAAAAATTTCTCACTTATGATGTTGAGCTGCAACACATAATAATGATATGAAGGCACTCAGTCTCTGCACTGCCTCTTACACACATACACACACCTCATCAATGTGTGGTAATACCAACAAGCAACCGCTGAGGGATGGAGACGGATGAAAATAGCAAGTGCTTAAAGTGTTGATAGAAAAAAAGCAGGTTGAGATGGAGACTGAGAGGAAATTGCCAGAGCGATGACACACTATAACGTTTCTATCTTCTTCATAAACTAAAGTCAAATCAGTTTTATTGATGTAGCCAACGATCACACATTCGTGCAGCAAACACTATGTACATACTTTAAAAATTAAAAAAGATATGAGATACAAAAACAGCAGCGGCATGGCCCTGCAGCTCAGAAGCCATCTGACTGTTTTTGATGAATGAATCCTCTGTGTGGGCAGGATTTGACTCTCCACTGTCACACATTTTCCTTCTCTGCATGCATGTTACTGGGGTTTCAATGACTTTACCTTAAAATAAGCCAAAGTCAAACATAACAGCAAATCTTCAATTTGGAAAAGAGAGACAGGGATATCAGATTTATCATGTTCCAGTTAATAACTCGAGCCTTTTATGCTCTGAAATGTGCAGAGGTGCCAAACGCATGCAGTGAATGTTTGAAAGCCTGTACATGGCTGCTGTAAAGCTATTTGCTGTGGGCTGCGAGAGCTTTGATTAATCCCTTGAATATCAAATGAACTACTGCTTCCTAAAGATGTTCTTAGAGCCTAAAGTTTCTTTATCTTTATCTTTCTTCTGCAGTTATCGTTCAAAGTTAGAGCCATAAAGTCAGTTTACCCTCCTTTTAATTCTGACACGATCTGTCTTTCACTCTAAATACAACTTCGGTAACAATCCAACGCTAATTGAGGGAACTTTGGAGGAAAACTAGAGTTAGTTTTTCTCTCCTTGTGATCAGCGGCTGGACTCAGGTGCAATCAGCATGTCACCTTTCCACTGGAAGCATCGCAATTAAAACGCAGCCAGAAAGAGACTCAATGAAAAACGAGCCCACAGTTGCACCTTCTAATTAACCTCCAGGCAATAAATGTTGAGTTATCTGTTTATGCGCTCACCTCTCACGCGCTGAGGTATGAGGAGTGTGGTAACGTTGCTGTAGGTGATGTTTGTTGTCTCCGAGCTGCCGTTACCGGCTCCATTCTGTAGCGCATCAGTTTGCGCTCCGACGCACACGGGGGACGCAGATGTCTCATTTCGCGCACACAGGTCCATGTTTCTGATCTAATGTTGTCTGTTAGGTTACAAAAAGTTCGATTCAGACCTTCTGCCAGCATTCGTCTGAGCCTCAATTGTGGTGAAATAACTGGACCCTGCATCCATAGTCCCTCACACGTGAGACTTGCCTCGGTCTTCTAAGACAAACAGAAAGAAAATCAGAAAATATACTTTGTTTCTTTTTTTCCTTTTTTCACGCCTTTACTGTGGATGCGTCTCACCGGACATCACACAAGTTAATGATCGGTGCGCACCGGGAGAGGAGCTCGGCGCGCTGCTGCGCTTTGTCAAGTCAAACGCAGGGAGAGCGAGTGAGCGCAGAGTAAAGTGGAAGACTAATGTCATGTAGGGTGGGTGATGTGTGTGCGTTTATGCGTGTGTGTGTGTGTGCGCGTGTGTGTCTTGTGGACATCAAGAAAAACGGCCATTAATCTCTTTCTGAACACTCATTATGCTTAAATATTGATTATCCAACATGGTGAAAAACATAAATACAGGAGTTTTGTATTTTTTTTCTTGAAAAAAAAACATAAAACGAAAAAAAAGTCACGTGAAGCACATACCAGTCGCCCTATGCGTTATAGAAATGATGTTTTGAAACATTATTATCAAATCACCCACAAGGAAAGGTAATTGATTTCCTGGGTAGTTTGAAAAGAAGAAACAAAAGGCACTGTGAGGGTTAAGTAATTAAGGAGTCTAATGAGCTGGAAGCAGTAAGTACAGTAGCACCGTTGTAAAACTGCAGGGAAATATAAACGGATGAGACTGTGGAGGATTCAGGGAGAAGATCAGAGCACATGATGAACGCCTGTGTGCAGGCATCGTCAAATATTTGCAAATATATCAACCTAACAAATTTGATTCGTTTTGCACTTTTCTTAACAAGGTTGCTTTACTGAAATAAAAGCAGATAAAAACGAAGAATAGGTGTAGGAAGGTTACCTTTTGATTCAAAATTGATAATTTATTAAGAAAATTGAGGTGAAAAAGGTTGAAAAAGGTGGAGCGTCCTCGTACAATACGCAAACATGCAGGTTTTGGGTAATGGCGACTCTAATTTGCCCTTAAGTGTGAAAGTGTCTTTGTCTCTGTGTCACCTGCGTGTTCAGGATGTATCCCTCCCAATCTCTAACTAATGGATGGATGGATGATCTAATGCCCCTCTTGACTGAAAGAGCCTCTGGTGGTTTTACATGCACAGCCGCCCTCATGTGGTGTGTGAGTGCACCTCCCGTGTTTGCCACTTGGGTGAAGGATGCTACGGAGCTCAGAGTCATTTGTAAAGGCTCTGGTCGACTGAAAACGTCACAATCGTGTCTCAGACTTTTGCAAAAGCATAAGATGTATAAAAATCGTGCTGTGTTTTCTATTATATCTTGAGCACAATCAGCATTATTACTTCATTAACATTTTACCAGAGAAAACTAATTGAATCCAAAGTTATTAAAATGTCTGTAATGATTCTTCTACATCCTCATTGTGTGTTTTCTTTAACATGCAGCGCTTCCCCTTACTGTGGCTGGAACATCGTGATGTGAATCACATGCGAGTAATTAACAATAAAAAAGAAAAAATACTCATAAAAACAATTTCTGCAATTTTCTCTAAGTGTCTTGGTTCTGATAAATAACCCCTGTGATATACACTGACTTGAAAACAGTACAAAGACAAGATATTTAATGTTTAACCTCATCGAATTCACTGATTTTTGTAGCAATTGCTGAAAGAAATGTGGGGAAAAAAACACCTGTCTGAAAACTTCCACAGGTAAACAGATCCACTGCACTCGTACACACCTCTTAAACTGTTGTCAGTTTGTGTGTACATTATTGCATTATTGCTGTTTATTATTTCTGTTTTTAACAGAGTCCTAAGTGTTTTGGGATCAGAGTTGTTTAGGATAAAATGTTTTATACTGGCTGCACTGTTTTGCTGTATTTAGCTGGAGGTGAGCCATAGACATAAAAAATGCCACGGGCATGGACAGACTACATGCTCTCTTTCCTTCAGACTGTCTTTTCTGTTCCACCTGTGCATTTGGGAGGTTAAATGTCGCTGCTCTCTGAGATGTGTTATTGCTGTGGAGAGCAGGGACTGCCTGCTTGGCCTCTAAATGCTCAAATGACTCCCAGAGAAAAAAAAAATAGGGAGGAGAGGGAGGGGGAGCACTGTTTGAAGCTGCCCACCTCTAATCTTTCCCCTGGTCTAATTATCTGGCTCAGGCAGGTCATGTGCTGTCACTTGCCCCAGATAAACAAGCCATTTGAGGATGCCAATCAAGGTGAAGAGAGAGACTAGTGCTCCCAGTTGAGGGCAGTAATCACAAACTGGCATGACGTGTTGATTAGTGATGCTCCACTGCGGATAAAGACTGGTTGGAGATAATCACACCTGTGGTGGCATTTCACAGCTCATTCTGGTGCCACAGTAAATGCACACTTAGCTGCCATACTGTAAACATCATTGAGATTAGGTTTCAGATTGAGTGAACAAAACTGCAGCTCTGAAAGATTCATCAATCCAAGCAGCCAGTGTCGATGAAAACACCAAACTCCTTTTTTCATGGTAAACACAAGGTGATGACTGAAGGTAATGGAAAGTGAATGCATCAGTGCCAAGCCAAGCTGAAGAGAATTTCTGTCTCCTTCCACTCACCTCACTTCTCCTCTGGCTGTGGCTCCTGGACCTCTGGGATCGATTGATCAAACATGGCTCCAGGCTGCAGTGCGTATATGGCTACAGCATTGGTGGTGTGTGTGTGCATGTGTGTGGATGTGTGTTATAAAAGGGGATGTCATGGCACCAAACCATCAGCAGTCAAAGTGCCTCGTCTGGCGTTACATACACCTGTATCTCAGTGTGTACAGGTAGGAGGAGACGGCACCAATCCTGCACAGTTTCTGCCATTTCCTGCTGTTGTTTTCAATTTGTGACAGACAGCCTACGCCATCCTGTTTTCACCTGAGTACTGTGTGAAAACATCCACTGAGCCAGATGTGGGGACTGACATATTTACTCAAGCTGCTTATTTTTAGCAAAGCTATGACCAATATTTTTAGACTGAAAATGTATCAGTTGATGATGTGAGAATGTTAAAATGATTGTGATGAACTTACAGAGAATTATAATTAAAGTCTGCTGCGCCTCAAAATAAGATTTGGAATGAATTTAGCTGTCCACACTTCTTTTTTGGTTTGTTTTCATAGTGTCATTTTCTGCAAAAGAGCTCTAGAAACCTACAGTCCAATCAGCACGAACCAGCAGACGGATACTGTTAACAACTAGTTTGTGATTATCACTGAATTTGCTGCTAAAAAAGGGACATATTTTCCTCAGGGGCTGGCAGGAAAGAGAGCTAAAAGAGAGTGAATACTGAATATGGAATAATCAAGTGATTACAAACATGTTTCTAAGTGAATAATAATGTCGCTCCGCTTATTAGCACATATTTGTTGGATGTGCTCAATAAGTAACTGTTTACATAAAAAAACACAAAACAATATCAACTTAAAATGTGAAGATTTAGTGGCATCTAGTGGTGAGGTTGCAGATTAAAACCAGCTAAATACCCTCCATTAATCTTTGCTTGGAGGTTAATCTGCTCTCTATGAGGACATAAAAAGGCCCTTTAACAGTAATGAAAACACAATTACTCTTATTATTTTATGATTATGCCGACAAAAACATAGTATGAATACTGTATTCCATTTCTGCCGATAGATTATGGTTAATCACATCACATAGAAACTATCAAATTAAAAGTTAAGATTCAATCAGATATTGATTACATATTGATTGCTTGAGAACTACACTTTTTAATCTAAGATTTCGCATTTTGTAATATTTAAACATATTTAAAGTTCATAAACTTTTTTTAAATCATTGTAAGAGACTGACATTATGTAAGATAGGGAAAACTATTTTCCTGGACAATATTATCTTTAAAGGTGCTCATCATTAAAGCTAGACATCAACACTATCTATCATCAGGCATGTGGTAAATAATGGTGTCAGAGACCATGACAAAGGTTTATTAGAAGAATATCATGTTCTAAGATCTGCATATGGAGGAGTGTGTAAAAGTTATAAAAATAAGCACTTAGTTACAGACAGTTCAGTTGCTTCCTGGGACCAGCTCAGGTTTATGTGCTTTTTTTTAATAAACTCCACCATCATCAGACCTGGGAGAGAGTTCAGTGATTATTTCTATGACTCCACTGTGTTCAATTTAAGACAGAATAATGATAATTAAAATTTATAAAGTGTGGAGGAAAGCCAAACCTTATCTGACCCTTGTCTGTTTTCACTCAACCACGAGAACCTCTTAAATCCTACAAAGTGGACCTGTGATGGGAGAGTCCCTGTATTGTTTATATCACCATTTCTGCATGAATGTGCAGAATCAGCATTGGGCGACTCGATACACATCTTTGCAGAGTGTAGAGGATGGTAATTGATATTTGTCGATTTCCTCACTGGCAGTTATCTGTCGATATGCAGTACATTACTGGTGGTGGCTATAATACACTGTGAAAGGTAGCAGTGTGCCAAAAAGAGTGGGGAAAAAACAAAAGTGCACTAATGCAGGTTCAAAAGCATCAACTAAAAGGATTTTGCAAGTGCTTTATGAGGAGAGGAATCTTTGTAAGACCCCACAGATACACAGAATGTTTCTATGATCTATACAAAATGTGACACACACACATACACACAATTTACTTTTAAGGACATATTTGTGGTGTTAAATGTCCAGAATTTGAATCTATTGCTTGTGTAGGAGCAGTAAAATGTAAAAATACTCAAAAGTGAATTCGGATTTAAAATTTATTATTTTACTTTTAGTCATTAAATGTATCAGATATAAAAGTACCCAAAGCGAAGTGTAAAAATATTAATGCATTAATATGTATACAAAATAATGCAGTTGAGTCAGGTGGTATTAAGTCTGACTATTCTATATATTGTCTGGTCTCATATTTATAAACTCATCATATGCTGGGTAATCAATGAGTTTGTGGGCTCAGTTATATGAAGATTTTATCTAAAACAGCAATAACACAGGTATATAACAGTAAGACTACAACATAAAATACTGTCAAACAAATGTTGATCCATTTGTGATTTCACACTTACGGGTGCTAAAGTACAGAATGAGTATTTGTACTTGATACTGAGGTATGTTACTTATTGCTTTGTGTACCCCAAATATGCACTCATTTAAATGCGGGGATCATAATGGATTTTTTTTTTTTTTGGTGTGGTCAAATGGCTACTGTCACTTCAGCAAAAGAGTTGCACACTCTCCTGCACTGCACTGACTTTCATTACACTTCCACTCTCATGCATGCACAAATATACATGAATGCACATGTACACTCACACACATATACACACATATACACAATTAGCAAACACCCAAAACACACATTGGTACTAAAACTATATATGCACCATCATACCCTCAAATATAAATGTTGTATTGCTGCATAAAATGTATATAAATATCACTTCTTCAATGTAATAATATGAATTTCCAACCCAGTATACATTAATTAAGGATGTGCAGGAATAATATTCAAGACAACAGTAGATGGCAGCAACACGTCAAGCAAAGTCTCACTGCAACAGACTGTCTTCTTTTAGCCTTTTAATCCTCATCCTGCCACCATTTTTACATTTAACATACAGGAACTACACTTAACAAAGGGAACAGTGGTTTTAGAAATATTTTAAATTAATCATTTTCAAATGATTATCGTCATATACTCAATGTCATCTGAAAAAAAGACCTTTATTAGCTGTCTTTTAGGAAAGTTACTTGTTAATTTGAATATTATGTTAAACAAACTGTGGCTTTGGTCCAAAGAGCAATCCAAACCCACATTAGTGCTTGAAAGATTATTCACTGTTGTTTGATTTTCTAATCCTAAGAAAGCATTAGTTGTCTCATTAAACAACTAATGCTAGTAATTGAAGTAAACCTACAGTTATTCAAACTTCAACAATTTAAAGTTTTTTTATTGTGTAATATCAATAAAAGCACCACGTTTTACAGCCGTGTGGACATGGGAAAGAAAAGACACAGCAAGTATCTCAGTTAGTAAGATTAAGCTTAACGGTGTTGTTTGATTAAGTCAAATCAACTGCAGTTACATAATAATTGTGACTCTGTCATCTTAGTGCCAAAATAATTTCTGTTTTATAAAAGGGAAGGAAAAGAACAGCTGATGACTAAGTGGATCATAAATAGTTGTTCTCACATGAGTTCATCCTAATTTTGAATTAGTCCCTCTGCGGGAAGAATATTCAAATCCAGTTATTTATAGTCGTGTTATATTCTTCCTGTAGACATCAGCGCAGTAATAGATTAACTTTGATGGTTTGCAAATTGGTTCTGCTTGGCTTTGGTTCAGTTTTTGTCACCTTTGTCCCGTCTCAAGGATAGTGGTATCACAATAAGCCTTTTATAACCACAAGACTCTCCTATCGTTACTGGCCACATCAACCGTAAAACCTGGAAAACTAAACTAGACCTCAGTTTGTGGACCTTGTTCTCTAAATAAATGTTCATTTGGTCTACTCAATACTGGACTTTTCTTACTATTTTACCATATAGAATATATATGTTGCAAAAGATGCAAAGAGGCAGCAAAGTAAAACTTTAACCTATGATGACATTAATTTGCAAATGTTGGAGCTGCCTCCTAGAAAATAAGTTTAAGAGTAATTTAACAAACTCACTGAACTCTTAAATAGTTTATTGTTTCAGCAGGTTTTTAACTAGCTGTGATGTTGACAGTAGAATATCAACTCCAATGCCAGGAACCAGTGTATATTCTGCAAATGTCACATGTTGAAAAATCACATTTCTTTTTATTTCCAGATCAAAAACTGACATTTCCTTAGTTTGGGTTAGGTTTAGGTTTAGGAAAAAAAAATTACTTCCAAGGTTAGGAAAACATAGTGTTTTGTATAAAAACATATGGTTCTGCTGCCTGAAGCACAGCTCTTTAGAGTCATCATCACCTGTCGTCTCCTTGTTGTTTGGGTTACCAGAAAAACAGCTGGGAAATCTACTAACATATCCCTGACAAAACATCTGTCAGCACTGATGTGGTCTCAAACGCTGGTCCGTTGGGCAGCATTGTTATGCAAACACCATCCCCTCCAACCTCCTGATGATAGAAGTTAGCTAATAAAGTCCAAAATGTCATCAGAACTATGTTATGTTGATATGTAATGTAAATATGCAGAGGTTAAATCTAAAATGTAGTGACGTGTCAGTGCATAAACATTAACTGTGAGCATTTTTGTGAAGACCAGGCTAAAAATATAGACATGTGTCATTGTTTTCTAAAGACAGAGTGCCATTGTTAGTTTGTCTCTCATGAATTTATTCTAGTGAGCTTTTATGAGTTTTTATAGGTTTTTTTTTTTTTGCTGCTGTGGCTGATGGTTTGCTTTAGACTTGATTTTTTTTTTCCTTTGCTGCAAATACTGTATATTTCCTCCAGGGGGAAAATTAAGATCTAATTTAAGTTAATTGAAACATCAAGTACAACATGGTGCAACTCAGCAGAGCAACAAACCCTCCTCAGTGATCATAAAACACTAAACATTATCATCAAAACAGCAAAACTCTGAAACTAGAACATTATAATCTTTATGAAGGGAGGATTCCTCAGTGGACTCTTTTATTAGATTGCATCAGTTTAAGCTAAGTGTACCTGATAAAATGCCAATCATGTCTGCAGATGTTAATATACAACACACAAGTTTTACTATATTTCCATTTAAAAAAAAAAAACATGGTGTAATAAGTTTAGTTGTTTATAACTTACTAGTAAATTCACTGTAAACCAAAGTTTAATTTCAGGTCAAGAAAATATGCTTGTGCACCAAAAACACCTCACATTATACTATTACCTGTGTTGCTTAAAGTAATGCAAATGCAATAAATTTAACAGTGCATTCTCAGATTTGTTTCAAAAATCCAGATTAAGATTTATAGCAGTAACATTTGGTATGCACATGATGCATTTCCCTTGCATTACATACAGTGATATAATATTCCCTGACATTGCTGATTTCCACCTGCGTCATGCACCTTTGACCCCCAAACTGTCTTCTCTGAGCACAGACTGCTCTGGGCCGTCGCCTCTAAGGACATTCCTGACACGAGACACTGTTAAATAACTCAGCCTTTAGGCTCACCTTTGTCCCGTCAAAGTCCCTGCAGGGAGGGGGGAGGAGGGAGGAGGAGGAGGAGGACAGGTTAAAGATACAACAGCTAAGCAGCGACAGGTGAGCTCCTCCTTTGGACTGGGGCACTGAACAGGAACAAGCTGGTGAGTTCAATTTCAAAACATTTTACCATGCATGATATAGTTTAACCGAGATTTAAGATCATACATCAAAAATTTATTTAACAATAGAGAACAAACTATTTATAAATAGACCAGTTTTGCATGGCTAAAATTATTCAAAAAATTGTGTAGGCTATATATGTAAAACTATTGATAGAACATCCACATTGTTCTCATTCAATGGTCTTGGGATTGAATACTGCATTTAAAGATAAATTGGTTTTAGTTTGGTATAGGGACAGTAGTTAAAAAATCTACAGTATTCAGTGTGTGCAAATATTAAAACGAAGTCAAGGAGTGAGTGAAAGCTGAAATCAAGGGATTAGCGTAATTATGTCATGCACACTTCCCATAAAGGTGCTCTTGTGTATTGTGTTGGTTTTTAAATTCATATACACAGCAGATAGGTCAAGTACCAACACACACACACACACACACACACACACACACACACACACACACACACACACACACACACAGCTTGTACATATTACTCATGTGGAAAAAAACAAGCTAAAATAAGAAGTTTATGTGAGGACAACAAGGGTTTAAACAATAGTTGTCAACACAGTCAGCTGTTCCTACAATTAACCATTAACTGCCAGTTAACTGCCAGCAGTGACATAGAAGATTAACTTTTCACTGAGGTTATCAGCACTTTTATGGCTGCTTTGGGTCCAGGGCTATCAGATATTAAAATGATAAAGGCTGACAGTTATGGCAGGGAAAAAAGAGAAAACAGAGGAGAGATTTTGTAAGGTTATACGTAAATCTAATAACTGCAGCTACTTCTTCAACGATAGGTTACATTAACAAATCAAACAAACTACTTACAGTTTGTCTGTGTCTTTATATTCCTGCAGCGGCACAGCTTTAAAGCATGAGCATGTCATAGTCTACCTGAATGATTTAGGAGAATATCTGAATCAATTCTGCAATTAATGTAAACTAATTTGGTCATGTCCAAAGATAAATTAAATTAGACATCATATCCGACAGACTTAATTAAACAAAGCCACAGGTTTACATTTCATAAAGAACTCATAACTGTGATGATGTGTCTGTATGCTTGCCTTCTCCACAGTGTCAGGAGATGGCTAGTGTCAGGCCCAAGGTGATTTCTCTGACCAAGAGGTCAGGTCATACATTTGGCTTCTACCTGAGAGTGGAACATGGCGAGGACGGTCACCTGATCCGCTGCCTGGAAATGGGAGGTCCGGCTGAGCTGGCTGGCATGAAAGACGGAGACCGGGTTGTGCGGGTTAATGGAACATTTGTCGATGGGATGCCCCATTCAGAGGTAATGAGGAATTACTGCAGTGCATTATCTGAATCAATAAAATGAGTAACTCATGGACTGATATGCAGCCTTTGAAATGACTAAATGCACTGTAATAAAAGGTTATCTGAGTCATCAAAAATACAACACAATACATCAATCAATAAATATTGTTAAATAATCAGTTAAATGAAGTTTCATAAGAACTATAATGCTTAACAGTTTTCTCCAATCTGTGGGTGAAAAAGAGAAAAAGCTTTTTGTTTCTTTCAAAATCAGTAGATTAAAATAAACAACTACAATTAAATAACATTTCAGGTCTTGGCACAGGTCTTAATGTTTATCTATTCCATAATTTTTTCAGACCTCATTTCAAGTTTCTCCTAGTACTCCATTCGATAATGATGTGAACATATTAATTTTATTAAGTAACAAAGTTAGCTAACAAACACTACTTTTTCACTGTATATTATGAAGACATCACTGTGCATCTAAAGCATGTTCATTCAAAGGTAGTCCTTGACAAGAGACACACTTGAAGATGATGCTATAAAGATAACATAGTGCTGAAGTTATCAAAGTTAACTATGATAGCAATAGCTTGCCATTAAAAGAGTGGAGAGGAAGTTGAATTAAGGAGTTAAAATATAAGATTAAGTGGTGAAATAAAGAGTTAAGGGTAAAACAAGTAAAATTTCAAATCCATTTATCAACTAGCCTAATTAGTAGTAAAGAAGTGGGCCTATAACCCTTGATCTCTTAACTCTTCAATTTAGTTACTCAACAACCTGTATTACATATTGATGTAGTTTATCATGTATTCTGTTATGTAATGTCATGTAATGTCATGTTGTTATATATTACTCATGTTGTTATATATTACTAATTACAGTTAATTACTTTTTTCTTACATTTTATCAGTTTTAGGAGTTCACAGACTTTTGGCGTTATACTGTTTTTTCTGAAAACTCTTCTGATTTGTATTTTTTTCCCCCTCACACAGGTGGTGGACCTTGTGAGAAACAGTGGAGCATCAGTAACGTTCCACGTCCTGGATGAAGCTTCCTACAAGCGAGCTAAAGCGCAAGGAGTGAACCTGTACTTCTCTCAGGGCACAGAAGTCAAACATGTTCCCAAACCCAAACTCTGCCACTTGACTAAGAGCGGCTCAGCCTTTGGGTTTTCTCTTCGCTCAGTCAAAGGTGAGCAAAACAGGCAGGTAGCTTCAATTTATGGAAACAAAAAAGAGAATATTTAAAAGGCACAAATTACAACATACTAATAAAGCTGTTTTATTTATCTACCTATTCTGAATCTTACTCTAAGACAAAAAAAAGTTAGATGATGCTACAGTTTTTAACTTTGCATTAAAAGTGTTAATTTCTTTTTTTAAATCTCTGATAAGGTACTCTTTATAAAGGTTTACTGGTTGTAACAAAAGTCTTCATAAAAGGCTAAAAGACATTTAGCAAGTCAGTATTCAAAACAACTTCTGCTTTTGCTAAATTAAAATCTCTCTTTATTAAAATTAAAATCGTGCATTATTCAGTGATATCCTCCTCCAAAATTATTTGTGTTTGTTTTACAACATTTAAGTAGTAAACTTTGCTGACCTTCACTGGTTTAACTTTAACCTTGCTGCAGTGATGCACAGGTGTACTCCAGGACCTTGTTACATCACTAGTGGGTGTGGTTACAGGTGCAAAAGAGCAATCCTCTGTTTCCACCCAACCACAACACACCCGAGGAGAAATAGCCTTGACACTTTGTACCACAGAGGAAATACAGTTTTAGAGTTTTGAGTTGCTCTTTACACTAACTTACTAACACTTAACAACAACACAATTGGTAGGTTATTTTAACAATTATTTACTAATGATTTATTAGTATTCATATGTAAGCACACTGTTTATTTAAAAAGTGATAAAAACCCAACAATAATATTAAATCTAGTCTACAGATGTTAACTGTCATTTCTTAAAAGAGGATTCCTCCAAATAACCATTGTACTAAAGGCAATGTCGAACTCACAATAAAAAATACTTTTATTCATTAAGTATGAAAGTCATCTCAGTAGAAGAGATGTAGCTTTTTTGGTCCACACATTCTTACTTATCCAAGCCTTGTGCCTTCATTACCCAGAATGCAACTTAACCACCAAAAGCTAGATGAGCAGGAGAGGCAGAAATAGATATTATAAGAGAGGAGACTAACCTCTTAAAGCATTTTTGATAGGAAAGCCTTTAACAGTTTTGTCACATGAATGCCTAGCAGAAGTCTAATTTATGGGAAAAGGGCATTTTAAAGCCTTTCTTTTTTGTTGTAAAGTTCAAACTTTTAAAAGTGTCAGATCTGACTGCTGATCCCCTTTTTAATTAGATAAAGGTCTGGTCCTGCTGGCCAGAAACAATTGGCAGATGGCAGCTGAGTGGCAGAACTTAGTCGAAGCCACAAGCAAAACCTGTCAACCAAATATGTCTTAATAGTAAACCATAATAAACCTAAATCTAATTAATAGTGCTATTATTTGTGACATGCTGAAAAAAAAACTGTCTCAGTAGTATTCCCCTGAAATATTTCTGATGTTTTAATATTTTTAATTCTGTCTTCCATAACATCCTCTCTAGGCCAGGAGGGTGTGTTCATGACAGAGGTGTTGCCAGGAAGTGAGGCTTTCAAATCAGGAGTCAGGAACAACGACCGTCTGCTGGAGGTCAATGGGGACAACGTTGAAAAGTTGACACACGAGCAAGTGGTGGACAAGATCAAGCAGATTGGTGGCAGCCTTATGTTCCTGCTGGCTGATGAAGAAACAGAACAGTACTACCGGAACAAGCGTGTTAAGGTAGGAGGATGGTTGGCCACAACTGAATATCTTCCACACAAGCCACGCATCATCAACATGACCAAAGGATCTGATGGCTATGGCTTCCTGCTCAAGGAGGTGCCCAAACTAACAGGCAAGGCCATAATGCAAATTTTTATTACATAAATAACTGGTAATTTTAATGAAGATGAAACTCCAGAGGGGAGTCTGTCTCTTATAAGTGTGCTTCATAACTACAGGCCACTTCATCAGGGACATAGACAGAGGCAGCCCAGCAGAAAAAGCAGGTATGAAGGAAATGGACAGGCTGGTAGCTGTTGATGGCAAGTTGGTGGAAGACTGCAGCCATGACCAGGTGGTGGACATGATCAAGCGTAGTGGTACCGACTGCTGCCTCTTGGTGATGGACAAACATGCGGACCAAGTATATAAGCTGGTGAGTGAGGGTGCCGATCTGAAACTCTTTCACAGACTCCAGACAGTCTATAAGAGAGATAACCATTGTGTATCTCACAGGGCAAAGTGTCTCCTATGCTTTTCTGGGAGGAGATGAAGGATTCCAACTCACCCCCCAGTTACACAGAGGCAGTCAGTTCATATGTCCCTGTCCAATCATCCCCTGCCGTCCAAAGGAGGAGGGACGGGCTCAAGCCTAAACTGTGCAAGATGGAGAAGACCTCATCTGGCTTTGGTTTTCACCTAAACGGCATCCAGGGGGTGTGTGGGCAGTACATCAAGGAGGTAAGAGTTAGCACCCATGCCCATTATTTAATCATTACCATTTAAAATCAACATAGTAAGACAAACTCTGTTTCAGGTGGTGAAGGGTGGAGCGGCTGACAGGGCAGGTCTGGAGGATGACGACTTTGTGGTCGAGGTGAACGGAATAAATGTTGAGCAAGAAAGCCATGAAGATGTTGTGGAAATGATCCGCAGAAGTGGTGACTACCTGGAGATGCTGGTGGTCGAAAAGAGCGTCTATGATCAACTCAAAGCTAAAGAAATCCCCATAACACGCCATCTCCTGGAGGAAACATCTTACGTTCAGGTCCACTCTACACACATTGTTGAGACCAGCGTGGAGGCCAGGTCTCAATCCCCTACTGGATCAGCTAGATCAGCTGGATCAGCTAGATCAGCTAGATCAGCTAGATCAGGTAGATCAGCTGGATCAGCTGGATCTGCTAGATCAGCTGGATCAGCTAGATCAGCTGGATCAAGGTCGAGGGTGAGTGGCAGTTTTTAAAATTTTCACAGGTAATATTTAAGATAGCGGTATAGCTAGCAATGTAGTGGCGTAGGTATGGAAGTGTTGGTTTGTTGGTTTAGACTGATATTTCTCTAGTACCATTAGATGGACTGCAGTGAGATTTTGTACAGTACTTCATGGTTGGTGAAAAGATGGATGGGGAGCGACAGGGAAGGCTTCTGAGATTGACTGCAGTATCATTAGTTGCTTTGCAGCATGAAAACAAATGACAACAGAGAAGAGGCTTCTGACAGAGATTTCAGCATAGAAGACTTTAACTTCATCTGACTGCATGTGTGCAAATCAAATAACAAACTGAAACATGAAAATCAAGAACTTCTCTTCACTCTTGTTTTGAAACCTGTCCACCGATGGTATTTTTGATTATGTTAATGCTGGTTTGGTTATATTAAGAACATTTGCCTCTTGGTAATAGCAGCATAATCAAAGGTCTGTGTGAGTGTGGGCCAAGCAAAGAGAAAGTGAGCACTCTTGGTCAGTGGGTACAAAGCTACCCTTGCAGGTGCTCGGGGGGTTTCTCAACTCTAAAAAAAGTGAGCTCTTTCCCCAGCCAGTATTCAAAATCTACAGTTTACTTCTCACCCTTACAGTGAATTTAGTGATAAAATAGCGCATGGAAATTGTTAAAAAAAACTCCTGTTGTGGGCCTAACTGTTCCACAACAGTGTCCTGATAATGTTTCCAAGTTTTTTGTTCATTTACATTTTCTTGGATGATATGTAGACTTATCGAAGGTTAATTTAATTTTGTGCCTACTTAGTTGATGTTTTTAAGTTAATCTGTAAAGTACCATTATTTAGCGTCCTTGGTTTTGGAAACTGTAGTTTTGATAAAAACCAACATTTTTTTTCCAAATTATTTCTTATGTAAATAATTAAACTAAAGAAACAAATACAAATCTGTAACGTGTCATACTTTTGGAGAAATTTATCTCCCTCAGGCTGACATTAGCTTGAGTTTGAGCTTAAGTACAGTCTCACAGAGCCACTGTATAGCTGTACACTCTTGGTCTTGTTTATAGGTGGCCATGAACTTGCTGCGTCTTTACTAAGGGCTAAGTTCATTGCACGTTTAATGTGATTTTCTGTTAATTTTTTTTAACTGAAAGCTGATTTCCTAAAACTGTTTATTACTTAAAATAACTATGATTTTATTTTTCTTCATTCTAGAGCTCATCGACTTCATCTGACGGCAGTATCGATTTGAGATTCTAAGAAGATGCCAAAAGGACCTGTTGTTCTGACTCGACCTCTGTCAATCTAAACTTGATCCAACCTTCTTTAACAGTAAATGGCTTCACACATCCAATTAATTTGACAGGAGAGATAAATAGAAAAGTATAAGAAAACAAAACAAACCAAACAAGGACACTGAAGACTTTTAAAATTCACTGTAGCTTCCTCAATCTTAGCAAAACATGTGATGTATAAAAGGGCTGGGAGTAAAAAGAGTTGTCTCTCTTTCCTGCAAACAGCAGATCTACTTTAAATGAGCCATCACAATGATCTGAGTGATGTCTTTTTCCAAACCTGAGATTATCAATGTTACCAAGATAACTATAGCCTACAGAACTTAAGCTAAATTATTATTGCTGCCAATATATATATATATATATACTGTGTACCATCATGTATTTTTTTTCCTCTGTGAAATACACTACTGCCTTTATTTAATTTTTAACTATTTCCATTTCTGAAATAAAAGTAAGTGAATGACAGTCTCATGAACACAAATAAATAAACACAAGACAAGTGAATAAAGCTAACTTTATGTGTGTTTGTTTTTGTTCCCAATTAAATGACATATTCTTAAGAATAACAGTCGCTTCAGGACGGAGATCATGAGTGACATCACAATCTTTCCATGATATACACCATCTTCACCTCAGTCCAAGTGACACAGAGGTCTAGTGTGAACAGTTATGCTCCAGTGTGTTTAGACAAAAGAAAGTAAAGATTGTTTTGGCCAATATAATGAAAATTTAAGAGCAAAAAGAAAAAAAAACAGTTGCATTTTAAGGTAAAAATAAATTCCTTAATTCTGGTGTGTTCTGTAAATACTCAAATGAAGAGTCTGCATTCAAAGTTGTTCTTTCATGTGCTTGGATAGTTCCCCATCACTTAAATCCAACAATTAACTATTCCTGATTCAGGAAAAGTCCATACAATTATATCCTTTATTAAAAAAAATAAAGTGATTTCTGGATATACCTAAATTCCTGATTTAAAGTCATTCAGGAGTAAGGGATCACATCCAGGTGTAAAAATATGTAGGGAATCAGAGGGTCATGTGTTTCTCTGGTGCCTGTTTGTGAGCGAGATACAGGAAGAGGATGCTGGACAGGGCGCTGACCAGGAAGATGACATCAAACCAGCGGTGGTAGAAGTTGAACTGCAGTTCTCCCAGAACCTCTGTCACGATGGAGCGATACTCCAGAGGCATGCTCATACGCATCAGCAACACAGATGATACAAAATACATCCCCTAAGACACAGAGAGGAAGTTTGGATTTCCCTGTTGTTTTTAGGCTGTATTAAGAGACGACAATAAAGCAACACACTCACCATGATCTGAGCCAGGACAAGCACAATGACGTTGGAGGACTTGCTGCTTGATATTGCATAGAAGAACTAAAAATGAGGAGGCATTCAAAGTTTGGTCATACAAGCATACCATTCATAACATATCTCAGTTATATTAACCTCCAGCCGTACAGCCGTTTCAACATATATCATGAGACAGTTTTACCTTAGTGAGGGTGATGAGTAAGCCACGAATGGATGTCACAATTATTATTCCCACCAGAATGAAGGAGATATGTTGGGACCAAAACTTTACCTGTGACAAGGAGCAAAAGGAGAGAAGAATTTGAAAAGTAAAGCAATGAAAAGGGAAATCAGAGTCGGGACAGAGGATGACAACATTCAATTCATATTCAGTATTTTTAGACATAATGTTTAGACATAATGCTGTCTTCTGTGAATGTGAATTCTGAGAACTCAATCAAATAATGGTCTATGTGGGAAGAGATTAAAAGCAATCGTGTCCAGGTTTACTGCTGAGAAAGCAAGTGGAGAGTAGATAATAGACCAGCAATTATCTTTACAGGGGGTCATGCACTATAACGTGATTAATTCTGCAGGTGTGTACGTGTACGTGTGTGTGTGCGTCTTACATCAAACTGGATGCCCAGGTAGTTCACTGTGATTTCAATGCCCCTCGTCACTGGATCTGTCTTTCCAACTCGATCAAACACAATGTTTATAGTGGCCTATGATAGAAAGAGGAGGGACGTTTAAAATAAAAACCTTTTTATACTATGTCCCTAAAGGGAAAAAAAAGAAAGATTATGTAAGACTGCTGTAGCATTCACTCTATCTATGGGTCAATTTCAGGGCTGCAGAGGTAAAAAAACAGGGTGGGTAAACTGTAAATGTGTGCAGCAGCTGTCTTATGCCATTTGCCAAAGGTGAACAGAGCCTTGAACCACTGAAACAAAATCACTGTCTTGAGTACAAACTCATAGGGTCATCCTGTTCAGTGTGAAGGTGAGAAATAATGCAAGAATACATTTGTGTTCTCACCATGAAGATTTTCCAAACACAATAGATGGAAAAGAAGTAGCCGAGGAAGTTGAAGTATTTCCCCTGGAATGTCTTCGAGTACTCAATTCGCTCCTGAGATATGGAAAGATAACAGTTAAGACTGAGCAAATCATTCCCTGAACTTAGCAAAATGATCATAATGTGTAGATAAACGTGTGTTAGTGAAATATAGACAATTTTTTCTTTGTATTGTTGAAGAGATAGACCTAAAGCCCAAACACTTCATGTTGAGAATAAGCACGGCCGTAGCTGCTGCGTTTACATCAATGAAATCCCTCTTGTCAAGATTTGCACATTTATCCTTTATTGAGGTCACTGTTTCTTTTTAAATTTTTACATTGTATTTACTCACAAAGACAAAAGACAAACACATTTATATTTGGTTTACAAAGCTAAAATAACTTCTTAAACAATAGAGAGGAGAAATAAAGGGAGGGAGGAGAGGAAAGATTAGGGGTAGGAGGAGACAGGAGGGAGTTCAGTTAGGGTGAAGGTAGGAAAGTGAAGAGGGGTTTGAGTTAAAATGAGGTTAAAAGGTTGGTTAGGAGAGGTGAAAGTGTCTGTTTTCAGGTAGGAAGAATCCAGCTCCAGATGCTATTTTCTCTCTTTTCCGTTAAAAGCTTCTAAAATTAAAAAAAAAAAAAACAGTATGAGTTTATTTCACTCCCAAAGGTCTTAAGTCACCAAAGTTAAATAGTAATAAACCAAAGTATAAGCTGAGGCAGCATACCTTGAGCTGGATGTTTTCCTGTTTTACAAGATTGAGATCCTTTTTTAAGTCTGCCTTTTGGTAGTTCCAAATTTTTTCTTTGACCAAAAGCATCTCCTGTAGCTCTTTTTTTTCTTTTTCCCATTGCTTTTCTTTATTTTTCCAACTCTCACAGAGGGCAGAGAGCTGTTTTATGGAAGTCTGAATAATGTTGGAGAGCTCTGTCTGAAAGTTCTCCCTCTCTGCAAGTTCCTTTCTAAAATTTCCTGCTGCCTCCCAGAGTTTCTCCCTCAAGCTGTTCTCCTTCCTAAGGCTCTCTGCTGTTCTCGAGAGCTCATGTTTGCGGCTCCTATCTCTTTCTGATAGCTGCTTCTTGAGCTGTAATTTCAGAGCGTCATATTCCAGCTGACTCTGTTTTAGGGCAGATTGTATGAGACTGAGCTGTGCCAAGCTGTCAACATGAGCTCTGGTACCAGCAGTTCTTTTTTTAATCAGCCTTTCTGATTTCTTCATCTTTACCCTCGAGGAGCTCTTAAAGGTGGCAGACTTCTTCCTGCCACCTCTCCTCCATGCTTTTAAACCCACTGGAGTCTTGCAGTTCATTAACAGAAGTGCTCATCTGCTCTGTTTCCTCTATCCAGGCTTTGAGCTTCTGATGAAGACAAGTGATCTCTTCATCTCTGTTTTTCAGCTCCTCCTTCGCTTTTTTATGTTCTTTGTACAACTCTCTGAAGGCAGTTCAGCTATGTCTTCACTGTGTTGCCTCTCAACAGTAGACAGCTGGTATTGAAGCGAGCCAATCACTTTTCCTTTCTTCTTATCTGCTCTTTGGCTTGATGGAGGTCAGTCTTTAGCTGTCTGTCCTCTTCAGTGTATGACTGCCTCTTCTGCATGTTGTTTTCATTTGGAAGCTGCTGTCACACACTTCTAAAAGACTCTTTGTTGACTGTTATCTTCAACCTCTCATCCATTCCTTCTCACTCTGCATTCACTTGACTTCTGGTGTCTTGAATGTTAAACACCTGTGCAGAGCAAGCAAAGAAATACATCTTTTCACATCATGGGAAGGGGTGTCATGCTTAAATTTTTTGTTTGTAGATTTTTTTAGTAACTACGGAAAGATTGGAGCAACTAAAATACTGATAAATGCTGAAATACATGTAACAGTTTACACACAAATTTGTTCTACTCACGTTTCATGAACGAGACCCACTGAGTGTAAATGTGTCATATCATACAAACAAGTCTGAACAGAAACCTGACTTAAACCATTAAACTGATCCGTTAATACTGTATATAAATTGGAATACTGTATGTGCTGGCTTAAAACCCTATTTATCTGATATATAATAATAATATAATAAAATGTGTTGCATATTTCATTGTATGAACATCTTACCTTACTCGCTGCGGTCTCTCTTCTTGCCACTTCTGTTGTTGTTATGTTGAAAATGATCAAAGATGAATCGAACACAGATACTCAAAAAGGTTTTCTGAGAAATTTCTCTCTTAGCTTCTTCTCTTACGGCACAAATGACTGTCAAATCAACCTGCAACTCAGTGAAGAATGAACTCTTGACTGTGGCAAAATGACTTATGTTGACAGTTAGTTAAGAGTTTCGAGAAAATTCTCACTTCATGACACGCAGCCAAAAATTCTATCCTGGAACGTGAGTCATAACGCAGAAAGAACTCAGTCAGTTTGAACAGTCGCATAATTTTAAACAGTCTAAAATGAATGATTAAAAATCCAAAGAAATTACATCCACTTTAACAAAAGTAAAAAAAGATTTTTCCATCAAAGTAATTAATGTGACTTATGTTCAGGTCACAAAAAAGTGAATCAATGTATCCAAATCTAATGAGTTGATAAAAGGTGTATAACACACTATAATTTACCTGGATGCTAATTTTAAGACATTTCAAGAGATAATAAATATTTATGAACATTAATATCTTCTCCCACCAGGTGTCTGTATACATTAACATTTATTTACTTTACTTTTTAATAACACCATATAACGTTGCCAGTAAGCTATCCATTATGCATGTACAAACCTTTTACAAGGGCACTGAGATTCTTTGTAAATATGCGCAAAACTCAAAAATATACATTTGACCAATTTGAAAATATGCCTCTATTCTCATCATTTGTCTTAAGAGATGTTTGAATAAATTATTGACAGTGCTGACATGCAATTAGTAGTTATCTGTAACAGACTATGACACTTATTAACTTTAAACGTTATGATTAATCACTAAAGAATTGTATTACATCTATTTCTACCTTAAGTGACAAAATAGCCTTCACGTTCTTCTACATTTTGTTTTTTAATTTTGTTTTTGTCTCCCCATGCGTTCATGAGTGTGTTTGTGCATGTGCACACACGTGTGTTACCTTGGTGGCTTGCAGGTCTACTGTCTCAAGAAAGAGTTGTCGACTTAGCTCCTCTAGAGCATCGACTTCCTGCTGGATCAGAGAGAGGTCTGGATGGAAGAGGTCAAGGCTGATATCCAACACAAATGCTGAGGATAATTCGTACATAATTATGTGGAAAAAGCCTTTTGAAATCATACTCCATGTCAGTTTCAAGGATACTTTCGCTGCCTGTTTGTGTGGAGGTGACACTCTTGATCATGCCCCAGAATCCTGTCTGTTTGTTCTGGTCCTCTCCACGCTGGTACATCTGCCTCCGTGTCATGGCAATTCTAACACACAAGAGAAATCATGGTGGGCAATAATTAGTTTTATTCTTTCTGATAAAAAAATAAAATAAACTGTTTTTTTCCCCTCACCGTTTCTTCTTGCTGACAATCATGTCCATAGTTTGAAGCAATCGTCTCTCCAGAGCAAGAATGTCACTGTCTGTTACATTTCTGTACAACACAACAAAGAAGGAAGAATCACTGCAATGGTAGAATGTGTCATGCAAACACAGATATTTTACAGGATTGTAGGCTAATGCTGAATGTTCTTCTGTCTACTAAACTGATATAAAGATACTGCATTGAGGCAGTGTACTGTAATGCACAGCATGTGCCCCCGAGGTCGATCAGCATTGGTGGAACAAACAGCTGAGCTTAGAAAGATGGCGAGTGCAAGGGTGACATTAATGGGCTAGTTAAAAAGAAAAACACCTCAGGCTCTGTTTTGGAGTATTTTTGGTTTAGTTTCAACGATGTTGGTGATCCAGCCAACACAGACAAACCTGTGTGCACAATTTTTCACTGTTAAAACCTCCACCTTAGCAACAAGTTGTGGTCCTCAGGTCCTTCAGTAAGAATCAACAGGGGGGGGGGGTTACTTTCTTTTCATTATTCTGCAGGCCATATGTATTAAAAAATTAGAAAGACTTGACTAAATATGCCAATTACATATTAGACACAAGACACACTGATTTTACTATTTTTTTTAATACAAGTACTGTCACATACTTCATAAATGCAGGCTGTCTGATGCACAGGCCAACTTAGATTAAACAATTTTGCAATACAGCTGCTGAAAGTTATGTGAGAACAGAAATGACAACTGAGCTTACCTGAGAAAGTAGGACATATATGTGTATGGACAGTTTACGGCACCAAAACCAGATAACAGAGCCATGAGTGTGACTCCGATCACACCAACTCGACTAATTAGCTGCTCAATGGACAGGATACCTGAAGAAAAGAAAAAAGCAGACTGAAAACAGCAATATCATTGTTTAACTTGTCTTTTAGCACCTCTTCACAAACAAAGGACTGTCACATTAATAGAAAAAAGGACATTTGCAGCCTAAACTGTTCAGATTGAAAGGTTACCAGAGAGGAAAAGAATGCTTGCTTACCATGTTTTGGACTAAGGATGGGGAATGGGTCTCCCAATTTCCAGAAGAAGTACATGAAGGTAAACCACACCATACAAGCAAACAGAAGCTTCTGTCTCTGCACTGCACAGACACAAAGCAAACAGCTTTCTTTGACAAAGTGTTTGAAATAACATCTGTTACACAGCATCATTAAATACAGTGATTTGTTTGCAGTGCACAGCTAATTTACTACACTTACAGAGGCGTATGTTGCTGACGACAAAGTAACCAATGTAGAAAGGCACCACAAAGATGAGAACCAGCAGTATCACATACAGATTCAGCTTCCAGTGGAAATACCTGGAACTGTGGCAAAGGCATGATGGTTAAAATCCTTCTTCTGCAATAAACAACATTAAAATAAAGCTTTGTTTTACAGAGTATGTGCTTACCTACTACTTAAGGCACCCAGGATCTCAAAGATGATGAGCTCAAACATGGTACATGAAAAGGCAAATGTGATGGAGAAAACCACCTGGACAATGTACTGTCGCACCTGTCACCAAGCACAAAAACAGGGATACAGATCTGTTTGTGATGAACAGGTGAAAATGCACTAATGTGCTTTTCTCAGTGGAATTAATATATTGTCTGAGCATGTGTTCAACACATTCATGCAAAAACTGCCATGCAACAACACTGTACCTCATAATCTTTAAACAGCTGCCGCATGAAGAATAACCAGCCAAATCCAAAGAACAGCACCTGTAGAAAAAAGGAAAAATGACATCAGCACATTCTTAAATTAATTAATTCTCTTTAAAAATGATATTTTACTGTCTCAGCTTCATCACACTAACAAGTCTGAGAAAACTGGGAAACCAAATCAACAAAAGATCCCTACTATCTCTCTACCAACTTGCACCTCAGCACAACAGTCAATCCCATATCCACAATACATAAATGTTGTTTAAGTCCTTGCATTAGCTATTTTAAAAACAAAAAAGAATATATGTCTCCCAATAATAACACTTTTTCATGTATAACACAATGACATATAAAGCACAGACAACAGGTACCATAAAGCATTCATCACCTTTGTGTTTTACACCTCTTTGCATTTTCAACATTATATTACAAACAAGAAGACCATATCTTTACTGGATATAATATGCCTTGTGGTGGAAATGGTCCTAGTTGCTGCAATAATTTTACCGCTATTTTTGGTAAATGCTAAATGCAAATTATTCAACTTATTTCAGTGAACCTTCTACAAATTACATCTATTCACACAATAGCTACTATCCAGTTGTTTATTGAATTTGGCCACAAGTTCTCGTCCAAACCTCACCTAAAGGAATCAGCCTGGTTGATCTTTTCTGTAACTATTCATGTACTGAGCTTACTATTTTAAAAATGCTGTTTTGAGTATGAATTTAACCATTTCAAAAATTCAAACTTAATATATTCAAAATGAACTTAATATGAAGATTCCCTAATAGCTGTGTCTGTTTATAAGAGCAGCTTGTGGATTTTGAAAGATCTAGTTAAAAAGTACATTTCAGTTGAGACAAAAGAAAAAAAGTAATACACAGTTTAACCCACAAAGACCAAAGCTGCGTTGAAAAGAGTTTTGAAGTGGTGACTTCAGTAGATAATGCTTCAGTTCAAGTATGAAACAGAACTGCGCCATTTTAAATATCATATTAAATACTGCCTTAGTTTACAACATGCGCTGAACATTTCAAGTTCTGAGAAATAAATACATGTTACAGTTTATCAACCCAAGTAATCTTTACCTGCGAGGTGAACATGATGACTGAGTCCACCAGGAACGACATGATGATAGCTGTAAGACAGCCTTTAGTCCGTAAAAACCGATTGTACGGGTGAAGCTGAGTCGACAACAACTTTAATTCATGCTGATATGAAAAACAACCAGCCTTCAAATGTTTAAAATGTTTTTATTTTGATAATGACCTCATTTTAAGCGCATTTGTTGTTCAGCTGTCAGTTTCAACGGTTGGCCATGTAATATGCGTCACCAGGATCAGTCCGACAAACACACTTCCGTCGCACATTTGTGACGTCTTACCACAAAACTGAGAAGTAAACCAAAGATCTCTAAAGTAAACCACAAGATGTATTGATTTTATGATAATGCGAAACATTTTCAAAAAAGAGCTTGGATTCGTTCTACATCATGAACTCTCAAAAACAGTGACAAGAGCAATTAGCAAGTATCTGAGCATTTTTGCGGGGTCTTTGTAATTTCTATGAATACCAGCAGAGGGCAATAAAATATTTTTCTATTTTAACCACCAATATAACAACAGCGGTGTTATGACTAGTACTTCAGTAAATTTAAATTTTAATTTATTTAAATAAATAAATAAATAAATAAATAAATAAATAAATAAATCAAACAAACAGGACTGTTTGTATATGTCTGCTCCAATAAAATCCATTCAAAGGAAAGAACTTATGAACTTATTTTCAATTATCCTCCTCATATAAATTAGTATTTATAAACAGGAAATGTCCCAGTAAAATAAATTAAACTATTTCTAGTCATATTTGATGGGAACTGATGTCTTTAATGAAAATTAAATTTGATTTTTATTTATTTCTTGTATATGTTACAGCAAAACACTTTGATGCTGTAGAAGAGCACGTAAGGTCTGCTGCTCAGTCGTATCCTTTTTTTCAGTTTTATCATCAAGCACTCCAAACACTAATTATACTCAAATGCGGTAGCGTGTGTATATTAAGGTTATGCATTTTACTAATTCTTTTAGATTTTTTCATGTCCAAGACATATTCTTCATCTGGAGAATAAACAATCAAAAATAAAAAGTCAAAAATGATAGTTGCAGCGCTCATTATTTTTAAATGTTCTCTTTTCCTCTGTGGTATTTTATTAGTCACGTAAGCTTACTGAAGCATGAATGTTTGACCTGAAAACGATAAGCCACAAAAAAAACCTTCAGCAAGCTAAGGGCGCGAGTAATGCACACAGGAAAACCGCAACTTTAAATAGTATAAAAGCACGAGCACGACTCTAATCAAATCACACAACAGAAATGAAAAGCAATTCCCACAAAGCGACACCAGTGGGCGCTGTGAGTCCGATGCTGAGTTCTATCTTCGCCTGCGCTCAAAAGCTCATCCACATCCAGTGAATGATAGTTTGGAGCTGCCGCCGGCTGGTGTTCATTGTGCTGCTGGTGCATGATAGAAAACACTCGGATGAGTGAAAATAGTTTCTTCCTCGTTCTGGAGTGATGTTTCAAAAGCCTGCTGGGCCATAGGGACGGACAAGATGTTGCAGAGGTAGAACATCTTCAACTCTTGGCTTTTACTTTTTTGCATTAGGACAAGTAGAGAGGTGAGTGTCTCAGTCTCACGGGTATATAATTTATACGACACAGGAATTAGAAAATACGTGAGAACTAATTTAGATTTCCTCCATTCTCAATTATGTTTAGATGAACCCATTTTTCCAGAACAATAGTATTGTTGCATAACTGCTGTAAAGTTTTCTGTAAGAAAATTGTACTTATTTATTAAGCTCATTTCAAGTTGTTGTAATAAACTTAAATTCAGTGTAGAATCAGTTTAGTCTGAGATGTGGCTGAAAAATCAGATCAAATGCTACGAGAGCTCTGAGCTGTAAGACCTACTGAAAACTTACTGTTGATCTGAAATATTTGTGGACTTACACTAAATAATATGACAACAGAGAAGTTTCTCTTGTATTGCATGCATTCTTCCAAATAGTTCTGTATTGGACAGCATCTAGTGACCACAGGAGCGGGATCAGCTGTAAGAGCAAAGACAAATTACACTAGTGCATCAAAATTCTTTTGGAGTTATAGGTGGTTCCCCAGTTGTGTAAATTATTGGAGAATGGGAGTTCATGTCGAGCTGACCCTATAATTTAAAATTTTCCACATCTTAGTTCTGCTCTTCCTTTTCCCTGTTAAATGAGCAATGAAGAAGATGATGAGGAAAGGTCTGCAGATGTGTTTACTCCTACTGATGGTGGGGAAACTGCAGGGTGAGTATGCCATGCTGAAAGATATGAAGATACTCAAATCAGAAAACTCACAACACACCAAATTTAGTTAATCAAAATTACAAAAAAATAAAATAAAATAAATAAATGGTTAAATATTTCAGGCAGGGTAACAGCACCAGAGCGTCTGCAGGCTCCAGTGGAGAAGCCCTTCACTCTGACTTGTAGTGTTTCAAGGGAACGAGGCGAGTCTCTCAGGCAGGTTCGTTGGCTGGATGTCCAGAACCAGACCCTGCTGAGCTACCAGCCTGGCCAAAAAGACAGTGTGAGTGGACAGCAGCACGTGGAGCTCGCCCCCTCCCCAAAAGACACCTCAGCCATCACCATCCGCAGGGTGGGCTTCCGCGACGAAGGCTGCTACACCTGCATCTTTGACATGCATCCGTCCGGATCAAAGCAGGGACAGACATGTCTCACTGTTACCTGTGAGTAATTGACAGCAGTTGTGATTTTATGAGCCGGAATGACCAGATCAGACAGTATTAATGCATGTCTGATCCCAGGAGGTGATAAGATCACTCTTGTGGGTGTAATTCAGTTTCATGTAACATGATTTACAGACAGCGGCATAACATAATTGTGATTGGTTCTGGTGCAAATATTTTTCCTGGGCCCTCCCTCTCTCCTCAAACACAAACACACACTCATGCACACAAACACAGGACATACAAAGCATATAAATCTGTTAGCATAATACACAAAGTGGGAGAGTGGTATAACTAGTTATGACAATCTCGTTAAAGTAGATTTTAAATGTTGCTGTTGAGCTGTTTCTTTCAGGGCGAGGCATCATAGTCTGTGTGATAGTAATAATTCAGTAGCAGTAATCCACATTCTTCATTGGCCCCTGAAAGCTTCTGGGACCCTGTGCACTGCACCGGTTGCACCTACTATACTTACTTCAGTGTGTGCAGACATGTGCAGTTTTAACAGATCTCATTTCCTCATGTAATTTTTCTACGGCAGACTCTAACAAAGGAAAAGGTCAAAACAATATATTATGACATGCTGGCCTGCAAGAGACCTAGAAGTGGAGTCATAAGACAAAAACAACAAAGATGTGGGTCTTTAAAATATATGTTCAATACCGATGGGAGAGATTAAGATGAAAGATGTGTTTTTAGCAAAGAAGTGACTCTGCTGTTGTTCCAGTGTTATGAAGGTCATGAACCAGGTAATAGAAACTCCTATTTTAGGCCACTGCTGAATATAGTGCCTCTTTATAATTTAAACAGAACAAAGAACAGAAAAAAACAACCCTTTATTTTGTCTTGGTAGTGTTCTTACTGCTAACCTCGTAGACACAACAGCCTGAGCTGCTGTCTTTGACTGGAGAGAAATCATCTGCATCTTTTTTTAGCTGTGTTATTATTGGATTTTATTTTGATAACTGCAGATAACGGTGCATTTGCAGCCATTTTGCCAAAACTTAGTTGATACCACTCCTGTTCTGTCACCAAGTGGGACATTTTTATTAGTGCCATTTCGTCAGTGTAATGCAAGATATGTCAGCTGGAGATTACAAGTTGGAGGCTGATATGAACAGTTTTTCTCACTCTTCTGCATAGTTTAAACAGTAAGTGGTGAATGTGGGATACCTGATTTTGGATGCCTGCCCTTTGAACCCGCCCATTAGAATCAAACTTGCCAGTAAGCTCTAGCGCCAGGTACTCCTCCCTGAATATCTTTCTACTGTGGGGATTTACTGAAAATATTTGAATATAGCAACTCTTACCTCTGAACACAAGATGATGAGCATGTTGAGGCTCAGCCAGTCATGTTAATAAAGAGTTGGGGAGCAGAGGGAGAAGGAGGGCTTATTTTCCTAACCAGAAACAGCTGCTGCAGATTCCAGTGACTGGTTTCTGTTTGGTTGCCTCATATTTCTGAATATTAGAATTGTCTGTTTTTTCACCCTCTCTCTCCTCTGCTTTTTCCTCTCTTTTTTCCCCCTCATCCATCATTCTTTCACTGGATGTTGGACCCTGTTCACCCTTAGCACAAGTAACTGCCGACCGCAACAAGACAGCAGTGAGCGGCAAGAAGGCCTCCCTCTCGTGCTCCTACGGTTTGCCTGAGAAGGTGCAGCAGATCATATGGAAACACACTTCTCCGCAAGGAGACTCCACAGAGGTGGCCTCCTTCGCAAAGAAGAGCGATCCCATGATAGAGCCACCGTACCAGGGGAGAGTCTGGCTGAGCGCCTCCCTGTCCGACAGTCAGCTCACCATCCAGCCTGTCGCCATCCTTGATGAGGGCTGCTACACCTGCCTGTACACCACGCATGTTGAAGGGCAGAAGAGCTCCACAGTTTGCCTTGCCACCTATGGTAAACATCATTTTTTCCAAGTAGCCATTTTGCAGATTTTATGACCCTCACATTAATAAAAAAATGGATGAGGAAAACTTGAGCTCCAAATTAGGAAAAGTTATGAATATAATAATCAGTCAGAGTTTGTTTTAAACAGTTCAGACAGTTCTGTTTAGCGCACTGTGATGACCCCTCCATGCTGAAATGCATGCATAAAATATAGTAGTAAGGCCTGTTAGCTTAGCCTAGCATAAATGCAGGTGGAAACAGATGGCCTGGTTGTGCTTTAAGGTAATAAAATTCAAAATCCCAGATTGTGAGACTAATCAAAATGTCTTTTGAGGCTAAGTTCTGTCCTTTTCATCATGCAAGCCAGATGAATCCAGTCCATCTAGCAGACACATGGGTTTACTACTATTGTTTTGTCATGTTTTGCACATGGGACCACCAGAACACACTCCTCTTCCACAGAACAACAACATCAGCTCTGTCTGCAGACAAATATTCTCCTAAAAAAAAGGCAACTCATGAGGAGACCCATTTGATTTGACTATTTAATTTTTAATGATAGCTTCCTTGAAAATAAATAAAACCCATCCTTTGCTTTGATGGTAGTGAATGAAAAAAATGTTCAGGGATCAGCAGAGTTATCTGGAGTCTCAGTCTGTGGACCATCAGTGTCTGAACCCAATTACAGCCCAGATTTTATGGCAGTTCTCCAAGTTAAGATATTTTATTCCAGACCAAAGTGTTTAACCAAAAAACTGTCCTAAATTTTCATCTCTAGAGGTCTGCTGCAAATATGGCTCATTCAGTCTGGGTGGATACATGTATTGTTGCTAATGCTCTTGTTGCTACTACAGTCATCGGTCTTTCGCTGCTTTGTTTCAGTAGCAGATTTTGTATTTTTTAAGAAAAATAAGCAAGACTTGTAAAGATGCACATTTTTTGCAGATCTGTAATAGTAAACACATGTATCCTACAGTAGACATAGCAGCCAGGATCTTGTGGTAAAAATAAAGAAGTCAGATGTGTTTGAGTGCAAAGAGACTCAACTCTGACTTTAGGAAAAGACAGGCACCCCTGGGATTTAGACAGGAATGTTCATCTGTTCTTCTCGATTGTAGCTGCTGAAGGTTTTCATGATGCAGCAGGCTAAGCTGTCGGCTGATTTAATGACACACAAACACAGAACAGTGTGTCCATGTAAAGAATGGAGCTTTCGAAAGAATGATGGAGGCAGGGAGTGAGGTCCTGCTGCATGACTGTGTCAGTGTTTGCAGACAGAGATTCCCTCTGTGCTTTGTCTCTCTCTCTCTCTTTCTGCTCATTTGCTTCCCTGTTTTTCTCCCCTTTTCTCTCTCTCACAGTTATCTCAACAAACAGATGTGCTTTTGTTTGAAATGCAACTGTACATTACAGTAGGTGTTTTCTAGTGTGGCACAATTAGCATTAATGTTTTTTTCCCTTGCTGTAGATTGTCTTTCCCCCCCGTTCCACTCTGGGTGATGCATTTCCCATGCCTTTACTCCTACTCTTAAAGAAAATGAATGCGCTTGATATCACAAATAAAAAGAACTGAGATTACAGAAGTAATAGAATTTTTTTAATGTAATAGAAAGCATTATTTAATTGCTAAAAAGTGATACTAGATTACATTTTTTAAATAGAAGACACAGGTGCACTTTATCAAAATAAGAGAAAGAATCAAAATTAGTAACTTCAGTGCTTCTCTATGATTAATTGTTAGGTGGGACTTTAAGGAAACGTCAAAAGTAAGACATGCAGTGGGATCAGTTTTGCAAAGTAATTTTAATAACTTCAAGCTCTTGTGTGTTTAGGATTTAAGATCTATTTGTAGAACATGGCATAAATACATCACAATATTCATTCACTCTATTTTCATTAGTGTATAATTACGTGAAAATAAGAGTTGTTTTGTTTACCTTAGAATTAGTGAGTCAACCATGTTGCATTTCCATGTGTCTACAATAGCCCATAATAGACAAACCACAAAAACCTCAAACATCAGCTCTAAAGAGGGTCTCTTTCGCTTTGCACAAGTTTAGCCAAGACCAACTAAGACTAACTAAGACCAACTAACATTTGTTTACACATTATAATGTTGCAAAATGACTATATCTTTGTTGTAAATTTTGTTGAGATGTGTAAATGAAAATTGTCCCAAATTTTTACAGCAGTATTCAAACCCAGAAAAAAACCTCAATTACATGCAAGTTAACAGGTCGTTTCATTTTGTCACCTGCCACTAACTTAAGGCGACACTAGCAGAGAGTGAGGAGGGAAGTCTGCAAACTTGACTAAATGTGACGTGAATAAAATCTAAACACATTACCTCATCTGTGAACAGTTAGTCAGATCGTTTTTCTATCTGCAATGGCGGCTGATAAACAATGACATAAACAAATCCCATGATCCCGTGTTACTATATAACACCATTAAACTACATTTTTTGTTTTAATTGATGTGGATGCAAGACCTTTAGTAGGAGAAATTACATATTGTACATTCAAACAGGGTTTCTGAATAAAAATAATAAAAGTGTTAAATACTTCCATGTTTAGAAATATATGGGGTTCATATGACATCACAGAAGTACAGAGTGTTACAAACCTGGTTTACAGTTCTGAAAAAGCTGTGCAAATACTAAGGAATTTAATTTTAAACAAGAGCCCAAATTTCACACAGTGTTTTTCTTTTACAGTTTAGATAAGATTTTTTTGTTGTTGTTGTTTGACCCACCCTGAAATCTGATGCAGTTCAGACCGGTAATGGCTAAAGTTCACCACCTAGAGCTCTGAGAAGACCCTCAAATACAACGGCCAAATATCTGTGGCTAAACATGTTCTTGCCAACAAAAATGTTGTCCGTTCCATTGTAACACATTCCTCACTCAGCCCAGAGAACAGAGAATTGAAAACAGCCAGAGATTTTTATTATGGATCTTAACTGTGCAGGAATTCTCATACCAAACCTGATCCAGAGGCTTCAAGGTTTGTCCCAGGTATCATCTCAGCATTTTACCTGGAGATGCTTTGAAAATATACCAAGGCAAACAAAAATGCAATCAGAATTTGGTCAGTTTTTGGATTAAAATAATACATTTCATCACCTGTCGTCCCTTGGCAAACTTTCCTTATTTCACTAAGTGTTAGATGGTTGTGTGATAACATTTCCAGAGCTTTCTAGTTTGTTTATTTGACACACAGAACAAGAGAACAAAGGAAGAAGAAAGAATTAATACCTTATCAAAATGCTTGTCAATAAAATCTTTTTTATCTGCCAAATACATCAGTATGAGCCTTAATTCGTGTGCAAATATATTCCAGTTCTTCGTGGCTTCAGCTGTCTTTGTCTTTATTTCTGTCAGTGCTGCCCAAACCTCAGGTGAGCTACAAGACTACCTCTCCAGGTGTGATTGAAGCCAACTGCACCTCAGTGTCCCGCCCCCCAGCAGAAATAGTATGGAACGTGGAGAGGGATAACCGCACCATGGGCCCCCCTGTGACGACGCAGCTCCCACAGAGCGACGGGACCACCCTGGTCATCAGTACACTCACTGTCCAATCAGGGCTGCTGAAAGACGTGTCCGTCAAATGCTTGGTGCACCACAAAGGGCTCGAGTCACCAATTGCTGTATCCATGAACACTAAAAGTGAGTTGTGCCAGTTTTGTTGAGAAAAATTCAAAAAGTAACCTACAAAATATTAGCTTTAATCAAGATGTTTTGGAAAGGGAGGCCTACTAGCAAGACTGGATAACAACAAATATGCTAAATACATTAGCAGAGACTAAACTTTTTTTCTGTAGGTTAAAAAACAAACAAGTCAGAAAAAAATCTATAATTAAATTCAATTATACAAAGTAACGTTTTAATCTGAGATCATTGTCAGGCATTGTCAAATACACATGACAAACTGCAGAGTATGATGTTATCACATCCAGTCTCATATTTACTTTCTTCAATGTTTCTTTCATATTTTGACCATTTCCTTCTATATCCATCTAGTATAGATAGCGATGACTTTGACACATGATGTTATGTTGTGTTTTGGTGAATGGTGAGGCGCAGGAGGATGTCAAGATCAAAGATGCAGCCACAAGTCCTTTTTTGGCAGATTTGTGTTTCTGTCTCTTCCACATGGCACAGGAGCTTCTCCTGCTCTCACACAGGACTGAACCTCCCTCAACTTTTCATACCCAGGCACGTCAGTCCTGAGCAAGGGATTTGCAGCTTTTCAGGTGAAATCCAAAGCTCCTCTAGGGGGATTTCAGGGTAAACCCGCAGCGCTTTTCGGGGCCACCTTGTGCTTGCTTGCCATTTTTTAGCTCGTCAAAGAAGACTTGTTTTGATAGTCTCGCGCTGGGCGTTCTGCTCACATGGCCAGTCCATCTGTGCCACACCCTTACAAGCAGGGGGCTTTCTAAGAAATTAGAATTCTGTCTTATGTTTTTATTCTACACTTTCCTCCAACAGCTCAGGCGGCATGTTGGTGATACACTATCCAGTCTTTGCAGCCGTATTGAAGAGTTCATAATACTTAATGTCAGTCCTTTCCCACACAGATTAATGTGCATATCTAGATGGAGGATTGGCCTTGAAAATTCCTGATGCTGAGTGTTAGAACAGCACAAAACAGGGAACCTTTAAAGTAAGTAAACTTGTCAATAGCAGAGAATGCTTCATCATCTCTATAAGGTCGTCTCTATAGAGGAACGCTTTGTCATCTATAAGGGAGTTTCAGACTGTGTAATCCAGCTCTGCTCTGATTGGTCCAGTCTGAGAGTTGGTTGACTCCTAATCATGGAGCCCTCTAACTAACCACATGCTTGACGTTTATGTCTACATCTCTTGTTCTGCTTTGTGATGTTTACTTGGAAATGCCTGGCAAAGATCTCTGTTTGGTCAAAATGCTGCTCTGTTAAATTTAATTCATGTCTGTCAGGACAGAGGGTGGACCTTTTTCTGACTTTTGCTTTTGATCTATTAAGAAAAGGATTAATGAAAGAGTTCTTGCTACTCCTATTTTTAAAATGTAAAAATATACATTTTGTTAATTTAAACAAAAATCTGTAAAAGTTTAAAGCAGCCAATGATAGGCAGTTGGTAAATGTGCTCATATGTGCCATGTATGCGATTGTCACGGCTCTAGTTTGCTTAAAAGCTTTAATTGACTTTGGTTTCATGGGTCAGAAGTGCACACATTAGAGAAATTAGATCATAGCACTATAGAGTAAATCTCAAATCAAATCATTGATGGTCCACAAAGGGAAGCTGTGTCTAGACAAGCACAAGCCGTAAGACACAGACACAAACACCATCATATCAGATTTGTGCTCTGCAAGATAATCTCAGATAAACCAGAGGCTCAACAACTCAGCTCACTTCCTGGTTTAAAGGCTCATTCCTATAGCACATTTTTATGTATTTCTTTTCTATTTTTCCAAATGAATCACACTCAGAATACTAGTTAAAAAAGGTGGAAAGACTCCATAACATGACTGTACAAAAGGTTAAAAAAAAGGGGGCAATTGAACTTTGAATTTTTCTGTTTAATGGCAGAAGGCAACCAGCGTTTAAGTGCATTACCACCTGCTAGACCAGAAATTAATGAAAATTATTTAATTTTGTGTGTGTGTGTGTGTGTGTGTTTTTATGCATCTGTCTTTCTCCCACATAGTTGGGACGGCTCTCGCCATCCTGATCTCAGTCACCACAGTAGCAGCCCTGTTGGTCATGTCCCTCTGCTTCTGCCTTTGGAAGTGTTTCTTGCATAAAGAAGGTGAGTGTGACATGCCTGCTATAGAGTGCACTTTTAAAAAGTTTGTCAGTGCACTTGTATATGTGTTAATATTATATTATTATTGTGTAAATATGGCAGCGCCTCTTATTATTTCTGTTTTTCCCTTTATAATGACAGGTGGTGATAACAAACCCTTGAACATTGGTTGCCACCTGCCATTAAACATAAAAAATAAATTAAGTTTCTTTCTTTCTGTTTTTTCTTTTTTTGTTTTGGTAAACTTTTGTACAGTTTGTAAAAATTTTCTTTATCTACCTAAACTTGTGTTTGAAGTATACATCATTATTCATCATCATCATCATCATCATCATTATCATCATCATCATCATACACCATAAAGACACACAATATACAATAAACAAATTTAAAAATAGATGAGAATTACATTAATATTTTTGTAGATATTCCAATATTAATGTTACTTTTAAGTCTTTCAGCAATTGTAATTGTGTTATGAAAATCTGATATTGTGACAGCCCTAATATACAATATAAGAAATACACATTAGTAAACACTTTGGGGCTTTTTAAATTAGTGGCATGATGTCACGCTTGTGTCATCCACATGTTAGAACAGTAAAGCTGTTTCATGTATTTTTTGCCACCTGCACTCCATTTGCACTTTACTGGCAAATCTATTCAGTGTTTTAGGTCTGTGCATGAAGAAAGTCAAACACTGATCTGTAAAGTAGTGCCAGCAGTGCCATATGTGATGCTCAGAATGAGGATCTGCACAACAGCTAAGCAGAGCTCAAAGCTGTGCCTTTTTGGGCGAGACAACACAAACAGGATCTGAAGTGATGAGGTCTGCTTTTGGTCTGTTTTTCAAGAGGATTCATAAATTGTGGATCTCTGCTCTAAACATATTGGAACCACATGGATTTAATGTTGCTGCTGTTGTTTTTAGGATATTTCTACAGTGTTTTATAGAGAGTTTATTTGCCATGTTTCCTGTGTTTTTATTATGTACATTTACATATATGGTAATATAGCATAGGAATGACACTAGCAACACCCAAAGCCTATCAATTTAATGAGAGACAGCTGTTAGTTATCAAAAGGATTTGACATTCATTGTCCCAGCTGCTAAAGAGGGAATTGAAATTCTTTAATGGTTCTCATTACTGGCCTTGTCATGCTTACCAAGTTGGATTTTCCTTCAACGGAAAATACGAAAACACTAAGCTGTTAAAAGGCGTTTTAGTGCATTTGCCCGTTTTTGTGTCATTACTTCTCCTGCTCTCTCCATGAATTTCTTTTCAGCTGATTAATTTTTTCAGATGAGACCAGACACTGAAAAGAAGAGGCAGAACTTCTTCCATGCATCCTCATTAGCATCATCATCATCTTGGTACAACGAGTAGATGTTCTGACACACCTCTATAGGATATCAAATACAATCCTATTCATGGGCGGCAACTGTACGACACTCATCTCTGCTCCTCTGCCTCTGCACCTGACTCTTGTATAACCTCCAGGCTGCCCTCACATGAAGCCAATGAGGAGACACTGAGTGGATAAAATTTTTTTCTCTGTGACTTTGTAATTGATTGAGTCTATGGCCACACATTCCTCAGCACTTGGCAAAGTCACTGTATGGCACATTAAAGTACAGCCATTTTGCTGTTAAAGTATATTGTATGTCTCTGGAATACTTTTCTCTGTTTGTCTCTCTACTTTAGCAGGTAAGTCTGGTGATATATTTTTTCTCTCTTAAAAAATCCCATTGAGAGACTAAAACCAACTGTTTTCTCTTTAGTCCTCCATAGCTTCGCTGCTGCGCAAAAAACTTTCAAAAACATTAATAGCACTATAGTTTATGTGAAGCTTCTTTCTTCTGTAAATACTCAGCAGCATCAAACGGGTACTAATCAGTGACTGAAAATTTTCCCAGAAAAATTCCTTATTTGCTCTTGTTAGAATAACATTTACAAAATGTACAGTGGCCAGCTGTTTTAGGAAATTATTTGGCCTTTTTAATAGCTGAGGGTTTATATTTGTTTCCTTTAATTTGTGTGGGATTTTTTGACAGTAGGAAAAAACAGAATATCACCAGCCTTATCCCAAAAATAACATAGCTAATTTGCCACCATGATCTCACCATTGTGGTATTACTTACTGTACCTCTGTCAAAGGCATCTGTTACTTCTGTGTATTATTAAAGCTGGGTGCGGTCTGAGAAATTCTTCAGTAATTCAGCTAAGAGGGCTGTATAATATCCATCGCAAACTTTTCTACATGCTTCAAAGTCTGTCCAGAGTGTGTGTTTGTGAGTGTGTGTGTGTGTGTGTGTTTGTATGCACATTTGCCAGAGGTTAGATTTCCTGGTCAGAGCTTGAGTCAATTCCTTGAGGAAGCTTTGCTGAACCTTCTTGGTGCCCCCTGAAAGGAATGCGTGTCTTGTTTCTTGTCGACATGGCAGAGTCAGAGATGTTATTGTGTGTGAAGATGTGAGCATGCAGGTCAGACAGTTTAGGGGCAACTCAGTGGTTTGATAATGGTTTGATGCCCAGAAGAGCCACTGCACTACTTTGAATGTTTAAAAAATTTAAAATCAGTGCACAGTAATATGCATGGTGTTCTGGATCAAGGTGGTGTCTGAATACCTAAACTATGATGCTATGAGGGTTTTTAGAAATGATCATGTTTGCATATGTACAGAGGCATTTAAAAATGTAAGCATTATGCTGAAATAATCTTGTATAAAAGTATTTGATATGAATCGGTCAGTTACCAACAGAATGACATGCAGGTTATCAGACTTCAAGCTCAGTACTTCGATCTGGTACATCACATTCCTCACCATTTATAAGAGTTAAGGCAGCATTCCTCTTTCTGCACAGTTTCACTATATGCATACATCACAGATTATAAGCTCAAAGTGTAATTGAAATGTGGTATATCAAGCCCTGAGCAGAGCAAATGTAGTCCCATAAAATAAGAGACAAATAGGAAATCATGCATTATGACCAAATACGTGAAGTTGATGTTGTAAATGCAACAAACAGAATAATAAAGATATTAAAATTACTTTGTTCTTTTTTTATCTTTCGGTGCCATTCTTTGAACTATTTCAGCTCTGCTTTGTACCTCTAAAAAAAACATGAAATTCCTCTCTGTGTAAGACCTGGCTTCCAGATGCTTGTTTTGGGGTCTTTTTTCATCTCAGACCAGACGGGATATGGTGGACCTCACAGAGGAGCAGCACATGTATTCTCGAGCTCTTAGAAAACACATAGTATTTGTTTTGCTTCATATGTGGTTATGTATTTAACTCAGTCATGTGTATAGGTCCTAAAAAGCTAACATTATAATTTCCATGGTTTTTTAAAATAAGCTTATTAATTGCCACTGTGGAGCTATAAGAGATCTACATCTAAGGTGTCTGAAGTTTGAATAACCAGACTATCCTCATCATAAAACCTTTTTGAGCCATACTTTGTGTTATACTCTTGCAGATATTTGGATTTGTATTTAGACAGGGTTTTACATTTTGCAGCAAAACATATGCTTGTCAGCTTAACTAAACTCTTATTTGTTGTTAGCTTTATTTAGCATAATGCTACTCATGTTGTAAGGAAGTTTTAAGTAGCATTGCTGTGTAGACTGAGGCTACACACTCAAGCTTAATCTAACCACATCTTTCTCACAGTTTCTAAGTCTGCTTGTATGTGTTGTAACAGAGTTTGAGATATATTCCTCAAAGATGCAACACAGAAACTTTTTCACATGCAATGTGTTATTGCTTATCTGCATTTTTAGCATTTTACAGTTGGTTGAGTTTAGATGTGTGAGGAAAAAGAGTGTGAGCATATGTCACAAGACCCATTCAAAAATATGTTGAAATTGTTACTGAACAAAACCCTGCCTGTTTACTTGCCTGTTGCTTTGGATCAAAGTGAACCTTACATGTCTAAAATATAATGTTATGGACAAAAAATTTCATTCCACTTCCTCTAAAATTACAGCACATAAATACAAAATCCCACTCACCACATAAAATTTTAATCACCTATTATATTATTTTGTTTTTTTATAATTATACGTCCTTGTCCTAAATCCTGTTTGATCTTTGCCTACTTAGTAATCGACCAGAGACAGGGTCTGTAATAGAGACTTTTGAGAAGGACTACAAGCAGTCAGCACTCCTCCACACCTCTGTTCAGATGACTGTGAAGTTCACACATTGTCTGAGTTACCTCAGGCTCGATCTAATCAGGCCTGTGTCAAACACCGCCTCTGCACAAGCCTCCATAGTCTCCATCTCTGAGCCATTTAAATCAGGGCTTTGTCCGCCAGCGAGAAATCACAATCACTGTACGTGTGTGTGTGTGTGTGTGTGTGTGTTATAGAGAGAGAGAGAGAGAGAGAGACTGTAAGACTGTGTGGGCTGTGACCACCGGACTGGTGAGCTGAAAAATTTCCACTCAGAGACAGAAAAAAAATTTCCCTGAGTCATACATTTCAACTTCTCACCTTCTCCTTCGTCTTCACTCCAGTGGAAATTACTTTGAGAAATGTGACAGCGAGGTCACGTTATTCAGATGCATTTCATGACAATTTTCCACATGCTTTTTTTCAATGAAAGGACCTTCTGTGAGCATCTGTAGCATCTGTAAACGGATTAGAGTGTCAAGATTTACAGGATTTGGTCCAGTGGACATCATTTGAAGAAAACTGACTTAACAGCATGTTTGTTATTGCGACACACTGTAGGTATTCAGAATTACAGGCACTGACAAGTGGTTTGTGGTTTAACGGTTAAATAAGGTGAGCAGAGCTCTATGTGGGAACCTCTCTGATTCTGATCTCAGTACTTCATCTTTCAGATGAAAAAAGATTATTTTAAAAACATCTAATTTTTTTTATTTACGGAAATATTGTGGTAATGGTATTGGTAATTGTGGTAATTCTGCTTCACTGGTCTGGTTTATAATCTAACCTGTTTTTCAAAGTGAATTTTTTTTGTAAAAAAAAATTGTAGAAAATGGTGGAAAGTGGCGTAGTTTGTTAATAATCACCTTAAAATAAGGATTGTTGAGTTTACACTCTAGCTTTTTCAACACATTTGAAAGAGGAGGGGAGATGGAGGGATTGTAGGTTTGGTGTCATTTGTGACTTTGCAATTTGCTACTAAATCCTACACTGGACCTTTACAAGGTCACAAGCCTAAAAGACTGGACACTAGCCCATAATCTACTGGGACATTACATGGTCTGTAATTTTAAATAAAAGTTTTTTTTCTTTTCAAAGTCATGTTCTCCCTCTTTGTTTTTTTGAAATGTAAATGTATGTTAACTTACAGTATAGTCAGTCGATACTTATTTTTGTAACCATGAGTGTGTTGCGAACTACAGCTTCTTTGAATATAAAGTGTTCAAGTATCGTCAGAGCATCTGCCACCACATATTATGTCAAAGTCAGAAATGTTTCCATCCCCCTCTTGGACTTCCTGCACATTTTACTAAACCACACTGGTGTTGTTTAGGGGCCAGGTACTGTGCTCATTCTGGTGGTGGTGAAAAAATTTTTGGTTTTGCATGCGTAACAGAAAACCTGTGACATTAAAAAGCTGGTTTGTAGATTTTTCTCAACTCTTGGTTTTTCAGGTAGTATTTTTTTCATAAAGAACTATAGGATGAGCTGACTTTCTTAATAATCATCTGAATGGAAAAATATGCTGCAAATGAAAAACAAAAGAGTTTCCACAATCACAAATAAGCCAAGGACTATAATGCAATGATGTTTTTTTTTTTTTAATAGATACAGACGCCTCCCAAATTTCAGTTGTTTAACAACCAAATGAGGCCAAAGAATGCAAAACAAGCATTCAGGGAATCTACAAACTGGCTTTCTCATACAACCTACTAAAACTTTGGCCAACAAAGTTGAACAAGTCAAAAAACAGCCTTCCAGGGTATGTAAAGGAAATTATAAGAGGGGAAACAAACAGATGAAAAAAAAGAACAGACTAACAACAAGCAGTAGCTTTTCCAGGAACAAACCTGAGAGTAAGGCGAGGTATTCTACGCTGCTTTTGGTCTAGCTGGGTTAAATTAAGATGACTGCACTGTGCATCTTTATGACCACAAACCTTCACCTTTGCCCCCTTCTTCAGTGTGGTTGATTGCTAAACTTCCGCCTGTTCCATGACACCACCACATACTTCTCCGTGTGTGAACATCTGCAAATGTCTATGACGAGTCGAAAATGGTGATGAAGCATTGTCGCTGACAAACTATGCATCTCTATCTTGTTTGGTAACTCACTAACTAACTGTTACTCTCTGGTATCCCAGACTGGCAGTGTTTGATGACAGCGTACGCTGCATACTCTGAGGCTTGGCTTTCATCTGCAGGCTGGTTCCCATTGGCTGCAAGGGAGGGTTGTGATGTTGGTATTTTTGCAGTACTTGGAGAGTGGTGGTCATCCTGTCTGGAGCAGTGGGTTTGCAGGAACAGAGGGGAAGGAGGACTTCCCTTGGGGAGGTCAGGTATCATGTGATTGGACATTTCCTATGACACCAAAACATATCAGGATAAGATTTAAGAAGCCAATAAAAAATGAAATTAACAAATAATAACAATTTTTAGGAAAAAAAGCTTGTATGACATCATGCCTCTTGAACATCTGGATTAAATCAATAGATTAACTTTTTGTAAAATTTGCTTAATCATGTTCTTGCCAAGAGAAATGTAATACTAAAGATCGATAGGACTCTCATGTCTATAAAATAAATATGAAGCCAAAAGCCTACAGCCAGTTAGTTTAGCTTGGCTTATCACAGGGGAAACCTGTCATTTTTGCACAAAATTACAGATGTAGATAAAATGTTTGGTTTTATTTATAATCATTGATATATTTTAGTGTAAATTACCTGTAGATTGTATAATTTTTTATGGTAACTCAAACATATATACAATATACTCTGCAATATGTTTTTCTTCCTTAGTTTAGGTGTGAACTACATAATGTATAGAGCTTTGCCTGTGTTCAGATTTTCTACTTTACCCACAACCCTAAAGAAATTTAAATCTATCACTGTCAAGTTTATAGGTAACATTAAGAGTACAGTAGTGCCACAGTAGCATGGTCCACATACAGTGGGCTACTGTAACCTCTCATAGGCTGGCACTTCCAAACAAAGTTAGTCAGCATAGCAAACGCAAATCAGAGTCACTTGTTCACAGTCAGAGTAACATGGTTTTGTGCACAGTAAGCACTTTGCAGTAAAGTATGAACATATGGGAGTTCTTCAGATGGAAAGGCCAAAGACTTGAACATCATTTGTTAGCTTTTAGAAGTTTTTGACACTGCTTCACTTTTCTTACGTCATGGCCACAACAGATGAGGAAGAATGTTTTCCCTGGAAAGTACAATGCTTGTGAGGTGTGCTGGCTTCCCAAATTGAAAATTTGGTCAGTAAAACTTCTTGTGCATCTGTAGCAGCAAGGAGGAGGTATTATGTTCCCTCATAAGTCCTAACATCTCTTAGGAAAATCTGTCTTGACAGTCTTGACTGCCGTCCCATGCAGAGCTCCTGTTGTCTGACCCGGCTTTGCGAGGCAGTATGCTAACTGAAGCAACTTTTTCCATCATTCAGTAAATTTACATAAACCAGGTCAAAGCTAAGTGCAGGACCTGTGGAGCATAGGCTGATTTTGGGTCCAATAGGGTCACTAACCCTAACCTTATGCCACTGTAGTGTGGCACTGTTTGCGAATTTTGAAATAAAATAAAGGTAAATAAAAAACAAAATTATCTGGCACATAACCTCTTGTAAAACCACAGAGTGACATTTCTTTACACCAGTTTTTGTTTAAATTAAACAAACAAGATGTATTGTGTTAATCAGTGAGCTTTAGAGATGCTAAGCTATGCTAACCAGCTGCTGCCTGTCGTGTCATATTTGTTGTACAGACATGAGTGATATCGCTGTTTTTGTCAACATCTCTCAGCAAGAAGTGTTAAGTACAGTTTTATGATTGTTTAAAATTTCAAACTATTACTTTAAATTTGCAACACTGTGTCACATTACCTGCCCCTTTGTGATGTTAAAGGTCACTGTTCCTGTGAAGGAGAAATAAAACAGATGCTCCATTATTAGATGGTATGATTAAGAAATTTTGTCACAGCAATTCAGACTGTTAATTTATATCAATGTTCTTACGTCTGAAGCCATGAACTCTTAGGTAGGATAAAACTGTTGACACAACGACCAGAAGAGCGACGCCAGCACAGATTAAGAAGTAGGGGAGCCAGGACGCCTCCCCATCACCAGCATCATTTGATAACTCTGCAAAATCTGCATAAAAGAAAAGGGAGCTCCACTCAGCATGTGTTCAAATTTAACAGTATAACCGAGCAAATGTAGGTTCTTACCTGCATTGTTGTCTGAGTTTTCAATCCCCTGGTTTAAGTCTGCAGATTTATGAAAAGAATACAGAATTAAACCATGAAGTTAGAGATCTTAGCATATGTTTTACCACAGAGCAATGTCAAAAATACCTACCTGAAACGGATATGTTGATGATGTGACTGTTCAGTTCATATTTAAATCCTTTTATATAACAGTGGTACAGGCCGTCATCATCAATGGAAATCCGATTGAAAGTCAAGGACGAGATAAGTTCATTCTTACCACGTTTTTCATTCTGTCTAATTTCTACATTCTCGGTGCGATTAATCCATTCACATCGGCCTGTGTCCATCTGTTTACACCAGGTGACATTCAGCGATTCGCCACAATGTTTGACAGGACATGGGACTGTCAGACGTTGTTGAGGGACAGCTCTCCATGTTTTGCCGTGATGAACCATCAGCTCCACTTCACATGATGAAAACCAGTCTATAAAATAGAAATACAAATAAAAACTCATTTTTAGTCTTGTCTTCATTCAGCCACTCAAGATAAAGATATCCATATTATGTCAAGAAGATTTTCATCATTTTGGGAATCAATACAAGATAAAAGAAAAGCGTCTCTTAACACTGTCGTAAATTCTGACAAACGCTGTTGCAAGAAATTTAGTTAAATTTTTACAAAATATTAAAACTGTTTTAAGAACCAAAGTATATCAAAATAAAATTTTAAAAAATGAAATAAATGTATATTAAACCCCAGTACCAACTATTCTACCTGTTTTTGTAATTATATAAATATATGTGTGTGCATTTGTATTTGTAACAATTGTGATAACCTTTTTTCGTAGTTTACTCATGTTTTTACCTGGCCATTATTTCTGTCTTTTTACTCCTGTACAGTAGAGGTACCCAATACATTTTTTATTTATACCTGTTATAATATACTACATAACTACACTGTGATTTACAAGCTGTAACTGTAAGTCTTACTGTTTATCCAGTTGTTGGCTCTAAATTTACTCAAAACATCCTCTTATGCTCTCTTTATAGTTATTACAATAAAAAAGAGTACTATGGCTTACCTTGACCTCGTCCATAGACGCAGATAAATGTTACACAGTGAAAAATCAGCAAATAAGCCAATGGCAGTCTCTCTACTTGGCTCCACATGTTGTCACGTCAGACCTTACTGATCATTTAAAACTGTAGCTACTGTGGGGGGTTATTTCACTTGTGACTTCCTCACCACTTCCTGGCCATCTACATACATTCAAAGACCATCCTGTATGTGTGTATGTCTCTATGTAATGTAAAAACACCAGTTACAACCTTGTACCCTTGTACATGCACATTAAAATTGTGCATTGTGTCTTTGTGGTTTTATTCTGTCATACAGAATCTATACAGAATGACTTTTTTACATAGATGTAGGCTCTAATCAGTTTAGATTCTGAGACGCAGAGCTAAAATACTGAGAGGTTTATTACTTCAGGGGACTGGGGAAGCACCTATGCAGCCCAGCAAAAAAGTTGTGAAATCCCGGGTTTAAAGTCAGACTGAGGCTTTGGGCCAAAAAAGATTTAGCCCAAAAACAGCAGTTGAGCTACATGCATGTTTGTATACAGCCTACATTATTCAGCCCTGAGCGCTAGAGGCCGCCTAAATGTTCTCATCATCTTTATGAAATAATAAGATGCCTGCCTGCTTCTCTTATCCAATCTGTGCAAATAACTGTGGTTGCTGCTCATAAAGCCAGAAGTTAGCCAGCGTGCATTCACAAGCAGTCGCTATGGCTTGAAATAAACAACTTTCAACAAAGTGTCCAACAAAACTAGATATAAATGCCGATCACTGGTTTTCTTCATAGGTGTATATTATTTTTGAACATGTATGTGCTTCATTTTGCATAATTTTTTTGTATTCTCACCTGACATGAGGTGCACTGATCCTGTTCATGGGAAAAGTGTCTTTTTTTCTTGTTTGTTTTGATGAAACCAGCAGATGGCAGACTCAGGACGGCAGTGGTTAATGAATCAAAAACTACACCATCAGCACCCTCTAGTGTGTAATGTAGTGCACATACATACATGGTTGAAATAAAAATATGAGGAATATGAAATGAAGAACATAGAATATAAATGAGGAATATTATTTTCATGTTTTTCATCTTTAAACATATGATATTTGGCATTTGGAATAAACAAAACTGTGAGTGAATGGTGTTTTTTGAGTTGCTTTTTAAAGACTGATTTTACTGCATTGTGCATGTTACAGAAACATATTACCTGAATATTCTTTACATCCATAAAGATTTGTTTGTTCTAATTATAAAGAAAAAGTTTGTAAAGTAAATTTGACTTTGACCGCTGAACAAGGAAAAAAGGTGAGTCACTTCCTCATCCTCATCAATAAAATTTGCACAACCATGCTAATGAGACAATAAGGCAACAGGTGCAAACATCACAGTTAGGGGTTAGCTTACCTCACCAAGGTCCTAACACCCCCTGTTGTAGTGATACAGATAGATTCAATGATACTTACAGATATCTGCTATGGAAACTTCTATCAACTCTTTCAAAATAATAACAGTTTGACTGCAATGTTTCCATCTAGGAGCAAAGTTTCAAAAACTCCACTGACTTCCTCACCACTTTGCACACATTTTTATTTACTTATTTATTTTATTTGTAATTGTTAGCCGATGTTGTGTTTTTAATTAAGATTAATGTCAACTTACTCCTCAGTATATTCAAGTTTCCCTCCCACAATATCAGTGTAGGTATTTATGTATGTGTGTATGTGTGTGTGTGTTTATCTATACGGTATTAGAAACCACAGTACACAAGAAATCAAAATGTCAAACAAAAAACAAATAGTTTGCTCTCTCTTTCTCTCTCTCTCCCTCTCTCCCTCCTATCTTGCTCTGTCTCTCACACTCTCTCGCTCACTCTCTCTCTTATTTGACCTGCGTGCATTCTGAGTGATCAGTGAGATCTGTGTCCTCCACACAATCGAACTCACGGTTATTCTTTTACCAGCCCAGAACTGGGTCTGCCACCTGCTGAGAGCTACAGTGTGAACATCCAGACTCTGTGGACTCATCATGGGAAGCTGCACATCAGGGTAAGTAACCATAAATAAGACTCACACAGAGGAAGACATGTTCACTTTAAATTTTTCCAAAAAAATTTTCCTGAAACTTTTTTCACATCCCAAATAACATATTTAGAGCTAGGGTGATTAGATCGTAAGCTAACGTGGAAAACACCATTTGAAAAAGCACTATCGTAGAGCTTAAATTTAAAAACTATTCTGGCCCTGTGGCAAGCAGCTTCTGCATTTACTTAAGCAAGGAAATAGCTAGTGGTTAAGCTAAGAATAGACTTGGTTTAGCCAGTGTACTTGTCAAGTTCAGGTTAAAAATTAAAATCAGCAGCTATACTCTGCAACACAGTATAAATTTGTTATAATATGATGTGACATGTTTACCTGGAAGCATGCAAAGTTTCATGTTCTGTGCTGTTAATCACTTACACAGGCGGTTGGACATAGACAGATGATTTGCAGGCAAGTGTAACGTGTTTCCTGTTGCACCACACACTGTTGTCTGTAATGCTGTCAAGGAAACACTGCCGTTGGGTAAAATCTACACCACGACGAAACCTGTTGCAGATACTATTCCGTGATGCTTGATAACATGCTTAATATTGTGAAAGACATTTTTACCTATGAAGAAGTTAAATGAACATTTTTAGTCTTTTGATTAATCCAAAAATTATGTTATCATTACTGTGTGTGTTCAATTTTAAATATGTATGATTGTATTAGTACGATCTCATTATTTCAATTTATTTTCTTCTATAGGTTAAAGAATAAAAAGAAAGGTAATCTTACATGTTTTTATAGTATTAATAATATATAGTAAAGTATGTGAGCACTTCTAATTCAGCTACAGCTGTGTTTTCATATATTTGCATATTTTCTTTCAGGGGAACCTGCTCCAGATGATAAAAACAGCACAGATAACAAGGTAGACCAGCCCACATCAATGTTGCATCTATTTTTGTTGAACTTAAATCATCATGTTTATCAGTCCCAGCTTTTTCATGTGACACACAGAGTGTTTCTGTGCTTCTATGATAGCCCAGTCAGAGGTGCTGCCCCATTGGATTTGCATACTGGGTGAACGTTAGTATGATGCCTGTTAGAAAAGAAACTGTTGGGTTGTTATATTTAGCGACAGGAAGTCATACTCACTAAACACATCAAAAAACACACTGACTGCAGTAGCACCTTATCAAAAAGTGAAATAATTTATGTGTTACACTGTTAAGGACCATCTGACTCTGTGCATTAACTCTTGACAGCCCAAGGAGGATGTAACATATGCATCAATTGTCCACAGCAGTGTCAGAGCATCAGGAAGAACCAGAGTTTCCACTAATGATGACTGCGACTACGCAACAGTGAATGTCCCAGCAGCACTTCGACCTGAGTCTGAGTGCTCATCCAAGGAGGAACGTGAAGATGATTATGTACTCATGGGGTAAATAGAAACAAGTGGAAAAATTCATTCAGGCTTTGGGAAGATATCAGACTGATCTTATTGACAAACGAGTGTGTGCTGCCATCCAAAAACTTGTTTGCAGTTGAACTGCCAATGTCCAGTCACACTGTTAATCAAATCTTGAGCTTCAACAAAAAAAAAAACAAAAATCTGACAAAGTGAAAAAAACCCATCCACAGTCAACAGCAGCTGGTTATGGAAAGGTCAAGACCCATGATGCTTTCTCTCACTTCTGACTAAGCGTTAACACAACTGTGGTCTTCAATTCTCAAGAAGACGAAGTTCCATTACATTTGACCTCTGATATGCCTGGATTTAAAACATCATGATGTCAGCACATAACCGGGGATCACTAAGTCAAGGGAAACTGGACTAATTGTTTGGCTTGATGAATTAGCCAGACATACCAAAGTGCTCAACAGTTCAATTATCTTCAAAAATAGCAAAGTATCTAAAACGGCAAATTCAGTAGTTTCTCTTAGAGACCACGCTGGTTACACCATGAACAGAATGACAGACTTTAAACGGTTCCATATATTTGATTTTCAACCACTAGCTCTTCTTTTAACACCGTTGTAGACAAAAATAAAACCCTTCAGCCACACTTCCTCTCTCCCTTTAGGTTCTCAGCAAAAGGCTCAGAGAAAGCTAGAAAGATAAACAAAGATATAATGGATTAAAATTATTGTTATGTGAATTATATTAAATTTTAAACTATAGCATGATTTTTGTCAATTCATTAATATAGTCAGCTAGGTAAGAAGCTTTTTTTAGTCATCTAGGCTATTTTTAATCATTCAACTTTACTGATATAAATTACATATTAAAATTTTCTCTTTAATGGATTTTTACAGTATAAAGTTATTTTAGTGAAACTATTTATTTATTCAGCTTAAATAGAGTGGCCTAACTAAATGCAAAGTAACCTTTAGCTTTCTAGCCTCACTGCTAATGCTAGATACCTGAAATATCGTGTCAAATATACTGTAAGTGGGCAAAGTTTGAGTTTTGGGGGTTTTTTTAATCATGCTGTCCAAAGAATATTCTCTAAGTGACAGGGAGGGCCAACAGTTTCATAGGGAGGCCTCACTGCAATCATGTCAACACACAGCCACCAAAAGATTGAACAGTGAAGTCCAAAATGAGCTCTCATAATTCTTTACATAGCAAATCGTTTTTTGCAGTTAAACATTTACAGTCGCTTATATAGAACCCTTAAGCCACTATGTGTTGTATTGCACATGCATATTGCACATATTTTTTTTAGAAAGAGGAATCAACACAATTGTTTTTGTCTTGTTTATTCGCTACATCTAAATATATCAGTTAGGCAACTAACCGCATGGCTAATGAGCTAACAAGCTGACTGCCACCGTAGCTAAAACCAAAGGCAGCTACAGCAAAGAGCACAGCAGTAAGCTGTAAATCTGGTGATGTGTACCCCCAACACATTGTTCCTTTAAAGCCACTTTGTGTCAAATTTTTGAGTTATTTTGTTGCTATATATTTCTAGCCTTCAGACTTTGGTGTACTCAGCTTGTATGTTTTTTTTTTTTTTGTGAAACGACAAGAAATTCTCATTGATCTTGTTAACAGAAAGTGACTTTGTTGTTAAGTGTCTAATGTGAGTAGGCCTACATGATTTTCTACTAAAGATGAAAGTTTGATCTTTATTTTTAGTCCGTTGAAGCAAGGCAAAGCTTAGCTTCACCTTAAAGCAAAGTTTCAGTTGTGAACACTTAACCGCATGTTAAACTGCCTCAACCAGCCTTTTTGACATTAATGACTTTAATCAGTCCAAACATAATGCATAGCAATTCCTGCCATTGCCACATTAACTGATCAATAAAGAAAGGGTATTATGTTTATGTTATTATGTCCATAACACATACTTTAATCTGCTTTTAGTGTTTGTGCTCATTTTGCAATTCAGTGTCTCTGAGAATAGCTGCAAAACTAACCAAACATACTACAAATAGATATTTAGGATTTGAGAATTTATTTTTCCTCTATTATGTATTTTTAGTATTGTTATATTTATATATATATACATATATTTTACTGAAAGCATATGAATGGAGTAGAGTTATGTGATGACTTTTTTATTGATAAAAAGGTTACATAGTTCCACTTTTTTCGTCATTCTTTTGTATTGGTCAACCGTATCTGGGAAAATGATTAAAAAAAGTCATGAAAATTATATTTTCAGTCAGCTTCTTTTCTACATTTCAGAGAAATCTTGTCCTTTGAATGGAAATTAAAAAACAAAAACAAAAACAAAACAGTCTAACTGTGTCACAGACAGGAAGTGGGGTTTCTTCTTCCCTCTTTTAACTGATGATTAGATTGAGGGTAAGAGAAATTGCAGTCGCTGCAGCTTAAGATTTAAAAGCAGACTTCAGACAGAAAGTTGAGTCTCCAGCTTAAAGCAACTGTGAATTTTGTACCACGTCACTTACACTGGAGATGCCTTAGGTAGGCAACTCTTAACAGCTAATACAAACATGAGGAAATATTACAGCAAGCAAAACAGGTTTGAGTACATACACAGCTGATATTTTTTAAGACAGACTTGCAATAAAGTGAAGATAACCTTTGAGCAGTTTCACATGTAATGTAGGTGATGTGGAACAAAATGTAATGTGAGTGTGCATTATCAGCTTCTTAATATGGATAGTAGTACAGTACATTATCATGATGATGATTGTCTAACTACAACCAGTGCATGACAGAATAGTGCTTTGAATAAGGTTAGGATGGTGCTCCACTTCCTCCAAATCTTGTGTCTGAAAAGAGCAGAGACATATTATTATGAAACATCACAATGTGCAGTAAAACACACAAAACTGAAGAGTTACAGAAAAAATTCCTACGTGCGCAGATTTAAATGGTCAAGAGGTGTTGAATTGCTGGTATGGCCTGGAAAAAAGTGGATACACAAACCAGCTCAGTGATCCAACAAAGAAGCTCACAAGATGTCATTGTAGTTAATCATTCATTAAATAATTCATTAAAAGAAAATTACCTGAGCATTGATGTATACAATACAAAGCCAATCAAAAGCAAAAGGATTGACGAAACCATAAAGATGCGCAGCCAAGGAACAGGGTCTGCTGTGAGAGATTGAAGATAAAGTTTGTTAAAAAAACCTGCTTGAAAACAAACAACAAATAACATCCATTCACAAAGTGAATGGATGTTATCATAATAACCACTATTATAATTACCACTAAAACTTCAATGAGTCCAAATGACTTGAAAATATATTACATATTGTCTTTACACTAAACCCAGAGTTTAAATCCATTATCTTGTGCTATCTATTCTGTGTAAGCCTGACCTTTTTCGAGTTCTGGTGTCAAAATCTGTTCCTGGTTCCAGTACGGGTGCCAGACAAAACATCTCAGGTTTTT
>JAPZDV010000005.1:8880333-8896487 GCA_029814665.1 Acanthurus lineatus
ATACAAATCTGGGGTTACAAAATACAGGCTGTAATCTAAAGCCTTACCATTTTCTTTAATCCAGCTGATGGCTCCATTCTACTCAAAATATACCTCATGCTCTCTTTAAAGTCACCTACAAGATAAAGGAATATTATTGCTTACCTAGATCTCTTCCATAGATGCAGATAAATGTGAAGCAGTGAAAAATTGCCAGATAGGTGTATGAAAGTCTAGTCATATGGCTTAACACGTTTGTCATTTTGTACCTCACGGATCATATAAAAGTGTAGCGACAGTACACCACTTCCTGATGTTCTAGGTGTGTGTGTGAAAACCACTCTGTATGTGAGTATTTCAGTATGTCAGGATATAACACAATTTATGATGTTCACACGTGTGTAAATGCAAACTGTGTATTAAGTAATGCAGCTTTACAGGAACACTTATTTGAAAAGATGTTAGTTGTCCTCAGTGCAAAAATTTAGACATGTGGTTTTTAAAACTATAAAGTGGGTTTTACACGTCAGGGTACTTGAGAATCACCCTTGTTTGCTGCACAGCAGGAAGTTGTGACATCCTGGTATCATCATATCATCATTATACCCACGCTGGAAAAGGAATTAAACCTGTGATTTATCTATTCAGCTTACATAAGAAATCTGAGCGACCTCATTCCATGCAATGTAATCTTGAGTTTCCTTAATATCTTGCATTCACTTTCTACCTAAAATCTCAAGTTAAACACTGTTTTGGTAGCAAATAATTGATAGCTTTTTTAATTTTCTACTGAGGACGCTGTTACTCTACATATGGCAAAAAATTGTGTCACTTCTTCTGTTCACATTTTGTATATAAAGAACTTTTGATGCCACTATATGTCCAATCAATGCCATTAGAGTAACTTTTAAATAATTCTAGTTGAATATATTTGCGCTTTAGCACCACCTAAAGGTCTCTGAATGCAACAACACTGTTGTTAAACATACTGGTATGCCTCCCCCTCATGGGCAACATGCATTTGTTGAAAGCAGACTGAAACTGACTGAAAAGGTTAGGGTTAGGGTTGGTAAGTTACAGTATTAGTATTGGAATTTGTTCAAATGTGACTCTGCTAGTGTCTACCATTATAGCCAGTTGCATGCAAACTGTTTGCATATGTTCAATTTTCAATTTTTGCCATGATGTCAGTGGGCTGTGGCTAAAAGGCTTACATTACATTGCATTGGAGAGGATAGTCTGTCGCATGCTAATGTTAGTTGAGGTGGTTTGTAAGGTTCCAAACTTAAAAATCTAACTTGAAGTTTAACAAGAAAGAGACAACTTTTTAGCGTGAGATGGATTCATTTATTTGTATGAAAGGTTAAGACATAACTTAGATTAGATGATTTTTGGCATCCGGTTCAGCTGTGAACCATCAGACGACAAGCACACTGATAACATCACAGCCTACTGTTACCTCGCAACCTGTGGTTAATAAAATCTGCAGCAATTTACTCTGTGTCAAATTGTTGCTTTGCCATTAACTATGAAACAGTAGTAACTATTTGCCAGGCAGAAGTGTATCCACTTTACAACCATGCATTTATAATATGTCATATTATTACTTCGACATTATAACTCTTTTGAGATAGGTTGTATGGGTTTATGTTAAAAAAAACGACTTGACTGTGTATAGTGCAGCAAGTAATACATAAAGCTTGAAACAAGCATATAACTCACCTGTTCAACAGCAACGTAGCTAGCTAGGCATCTAACTTGCAGCCAGCTGATTCACAAAGCTCTCGCCAATGTGTGAAAACCTGTCCTATGTTAACTCTAGTTTGGCTTCTTGCCTGGTCACTCTCTCTTTTTCTTTTTTTGAATCTTCCTGTCACTGTCCTCTTCCTCCCCCTATCTTCAGCCATTGTATCAAACTGAACCGTAATCTGCCTGGCTTCTATTAAACAGAGGGCTGATGTGTGAACTAACACTTGGGCCGTAAGGCAGCATGCAATTCTTGCAAGATAAGAATTTTTTTAAAGATGGAAAGTTAGATCTTGCTGCTTTTAGGAGATTTTTAGTATGCACTGTGTTCACTCAGGAAAACTGATAAATTAAAGTTCACTCAAAGCAAACAGTTTTAAGTCTATACAAATAATCTTTTAGTTTCCTGTTTATTAATAATATAATCTTTGGTTTTCCTGGCCCCCCACAATGCAATGGAGATTAACTGATTGAATGAGTATTCACAACCAAGCTGTGAAAAAAAAGTTTAAAAAATTGTCATTTGTGGTGAAACATCAACAAGTATAAAAAACTTCAAACAAAACATTTTGTTGTCCTATTGCAATGTTCATTTGGCTAAAAAAAAAAAAAAAAATCCACTAGAGTTAAAAACTACAGTTGAATTTTGTGTCATTTCCTGTTTTCCTGATACTTAAACAGCACGAAACAGTTCAAAAGCAGTATGTGCAAACTGTTTAGAATTAGAGTGTAGAGTGTATTGGACATATTTTTGCTGTTCATTTAAGAAGCAATTTTAGTTATAAACATCTTCAAGAACAGCAACACCTCCAGAACAATAACCCAGTAGCTTCTAAAAACTACTGAAACAACATTTTCTAATTTACTGAGGATCTTCAAGGGCACTTGTGTCAGACATTTAAATTATTTTGACAGCATTTATTTCTACACTTTATAATTAGTGTATTCAGTGTTTTACTGACAGTTTGTATGTGTTTTTTCCATCATGAAGACAAGAAATGCTCATTGATCCTGTTAACAGAAAGTGACTTTGTGGTGAACTATCTACTGTGGGTAGATTTACATGCTTTTCCACTAAAGATGAAAGTTTGATCTTTATCTTTAGTCTGTTTAGCAGGGCAAAGCTTAGCTCCACCTTAAAGCAAAGTTTCAGTTGTGAACACTTAACCCCATGTTAAACTGCCTCAAGCAGCCTTTACCAATGAGCTTAATCAGTCCAGACATGATATGTAGCAATTCCTGCCAGTGCCACATGATCGGATCCATGTAGCGAGGATGTGATGTTTATTTTATCATGTCAACAACACATACTTTAATCTGCTTTTTAGTGTTTGTGCTCATTTTGTAATTAAGTGCTCCATCATGTAGACCACAGTTGGATATTTAAAACTCACAAATGTCTATTTCCTTTATTGTTTATCTCTATGAGAATTACTGATATATTTTACTGGAAGTGTATGGAATAGCAGAGTTATGTAATTCACTTTTTATTGATTAAAAGGTGACATAGTTCCTTTTGTTCATCACTCTTTCTTATTTGTCAATAGTAACTCTGAAAATGATTTTAAAAAGTCATGACAATGATTCCTTCAGTCAGCTTCTTTTCTACATCTTAGAGAAATCTTGTGTATTGAATGGACAACTGAAAAAAATCCAAGTGTGTCATGTTAAGTGGACAGAAATACAATTCAACTAAATAATTAATTTTGAGAATAAGACAAGTTATAGTTGCTGCAACCTACAATTTAGAGGCAGATTTCAAACAGAAAGTTTAGACTCTGGCTTAAAGCATCTGTGAATTATGTGTAAATCTGTGAATCATCGATCAAGGCTTGACTAACGTGTATTTCTGACATTATTTGGGCATATTATCATGGCCTGTGATACAGCACATGATCATGATGATGGACTTAACTTCACCATTAGATGGCAGAACCGTCCCTCATTGCAGTTTCCATTTCCTGTTCCTGTCCTCAGTTTTTTTCAAATATTGGTTCACATTCATTATGAAAGTACTGAGACAAATTTCGAAACTCACCATTTATTAGGATACTACAGTGCTGATAATCATCAAACATGTATCAATTACCTCTTGGCTGTATGTCTACACCATTATTGAATGAACAACAGACAGCAGAAAACAACTTTTTCACACTTTCTGTCACACCAATGGAACATTACCAGAACCGCAAATTTTGAATTCAAGCTAATCACTTGTTTCTTTGTGCCCTCTTTAGTGTTCCTTTTAATTTTGTAGACCTACAATGTGATGAGTGTGTTCAGATGTATTTTTAACACCATATCCATATTATCTAAAATGACACTTGAGTTCTTTACTCGGCACTTTTACAGGCTCACTGCAGCACAGATCCATCTAAGAATGAGCATCTCTTCACACTTAATCTATAAATATGTGTAAAAATAATAATACTTATAGTACTGACAAAAGTCTTTAGTTCTGTAGTCTTTGTGAGCTGCATCTGATTGGAGAAGTTATTCTTTTTAATTGAGCAGTTCATCGCGGTTGTAGTAATTGTTAATTTTCTCCATGACACCAACCCACCCTCAGAGAGCAGTGGGTAGCACGTACCCTGCACAGGAGCTGCTGAACTTCATCAGGTGCATCCCCTGTTCCATCAGTTGAGTGTGTAGGCCACTGAGAGGCTTCCCTCTCTTATCGTAAGTCTCATCTCACTTTCATGTCTCTACTATTTCACCATTTTTTCAGTTTCCCTGCCTTCAGTTTCTCATAAAAACCATATGTGTGTGTGTGGGGGGGTGTATGTGCTTGCGTGTGTGTGTTTGTGTGACAGATGAGCAACATTTTATGTGAACAAATCTGCAGATGAGTTATAGATTGAGTTCACACGTTGAACATAGCTGGCATAGGGCTCCACTTCCTCCACATCCTCTGCCTGTAAAAAGCAGAGAGGCGTCATGAGCAAAACATCGTTGCAGTTAAACACACAGAACAATAAACTGCAAAGTTACAGAGAGATTTCTTACCGGCACTTGTTTGTTTTCTGAGATTTCAGACTGCTGACATTGTCTGGGGGGAAAAAAAGACACAAAAATCAGCCCAAACAAAGATGCTTGGAAGGAGTCATTTCTTCATCAAATGAAAAGTCTTACCTCAACATTATTAGTTTCTTTTGTAGTAAAAATAGAAATCCTGCCAAAATCAGAATGATTGCCACAATAACAGGGATGAACAGCCATGTAAAGTTGCCTGTAAGGAGACGATGAGGATTGAATGTTTGTTAATTATCAGCTACTTTTAATTGTCGCTATAGTGCACAAAACTTTATTATAAATTACTTAAAATTCCAATATATTTTCACTTATTGCCTCTACACTAAACCCAGAGTTTAAATCCATTATCTTGTGCTATCTATTCTGTATGACCTTTTTCGAGTTCTGGTGTCAAAATCTGTTCCTGGTTCCAGTACGGGTGCCAGACAAAACATCTCAGGTTTTTTGTATCCATTCCTTCAGGAAGCTCAACACGACTTTCTGTGGTGAAAAATCCCTTTGAGTCGTTCTGTATTTCCAGAGTTGAAGAGTTTCCCATCTGACTCCAGCTGATGTTGGCAGCCGGTTTTCCTCTTTCAGCTTTGCACACTGCCACCATCTTGTTGTCCTTAGGTTCAAGCCAGGAAGAAATAATGGGAGGAACTGAGTCAGGGGGAAAAAAATGGGAGAAATTAGACCCATCGAATACTTCAGCTTGTAAGGTTTAAAATTTCCAGAAAAGAAAAACTATCTGCAGCAGCAGCTGTCACTCAAGGTAAATAGAGTATGATTTGGATGAACTGGCCTTTTAAGTTAACCTTAAAGAATACATTAGTAATTTTGATAATCAATCCCTGGAAGGAGGGAAGTTGTACCTGTGATAGCCACGATGATCTCATAATTTTCACTTCCTCCTTTGTAGACAGACTCACACTTGTAAACACCCTCGTCATCATGTGAGAAGTTTGGGATGCGCAGGTATGACTGAGCACTGGATGTGTTCTGGAGTGACTTGCCATCCATGCAGGAGTCTCCACTGCGACCATCACTGTTAAAGGATATCTTGCATGGCTCCCGTTTTAACTGTATTGTCCATATAACATATAGTGTCTCTTTCCAAGTCTTATTGCTGCATTTTAGGTCTACATCACTCCCCAAGTTGAAAGCTAAATGTCTGACAACTGAAATAAAGGAAAGAAAATTTTTTTATTAGTTTTGTACAAAGAGGTGCAGTGATTGTGCTTATTTAATATTTCAGTTTTATTTTGTACTCAAGCTATACACAGTACTAAAGTCCAGATATCCAGCACATACAGAACCAAAAGAAAAAAAAATACCCATGGGACACAAAAAAAAGAAAAATAAAATTAAATAGAAATAAAAATAGCTTGTAACAAAAATAAAACTTATGGCTTGAAGCATGACACAGGTTCAGAACACAGTTATGAAACACATCATATATGTGCTATTACTGACATTAAAAGACCCAAATGTTGAAAGATCTTATGCAAGATTTATCTTTTAAAGAATCTCTGCAAACACTTACCTTTTTTTTCCTCACTATAATACTGAAGGGAAATTAATTCAACTTTACTTAATATGAAATGAAACTTCTAAACTGTGGTCATACAAAATAAAATGCAAGCTTAGAAACATATTACTCATGATCTATTAAATGTCAAAAGTTCCGCAATGATCTTTTCAAAGTGCAAAACATTTAGTAGAACCAGTTTATACAGTTTATAATTTGTAATAACATTTTAAATAAACACAAAATTTAAACTAAATATCTCTCCATTTGAGTGAACATGTTTCCAATCACTTCTTTAAATTCTTTAAATTGATTACACTTTAAATGTCTTGAATAAGGATTCATAAGTAATGCCGGGATGTGTTTAACTTCCTGTGCTCTTACCAGTCTTACTTAATATAACAGTTTTAGTTAAAATGTTACTCTTAATGCAAAATAGACAGAAAGCAAAAACAGTATAATTAATTTACCATCAATTACAGGGGGAGAAGTAGAAGTGCCTGGGTTTTCAGTGGTGTTTTGATTAGTTCCTGAGAGAGACGAAGGTGGATGTAAGGAAAAAGTTAGTAATACAGATTTTTTTCAGTCAGACAGCAGTAGTTAGTGATTCATTCTTAAGTGTTAAGTAATCAAGGTGGTTTATTTCATTCACGTTAGTAAAGGTGTGGAGCGGTCTGATTAAAACTAATCGGACATGACCAGCTGCAGCAGGGCTGAATCACAGATAGAAATGACAGACACTCAACCATCTGCTAAGTGAAAAATTGTTAAGCTTTTAAAAAACCAAAGCTGGAGAAAGGACATCATTGACAGTAAAACTTAAACATATAAAGCAGGTAACCGTTACTTTCATGATCGCCCCTTCTACAGTGTACTTGCCTACACTGTAGAATAAGTCAAAGCATTAGCATTGTCATTTTAAAAGACATAGACCATAAAATTCAGGGTTTGTGGGCTGATATCAATTGCTGACTGTTACAGGAGGGTCAGGACATATTTTTCCTTTGACAGATGTAAGCAAAACAACATGCATCAGGTGGGCTGGCAAAACAATAGTACTCAACGACCCCGCAGTGGTGGAAAAAAGCTGCATCATGATGCTACCAAGATGCGAAACCTGGCAGCTGACAGTGTGCTGCTTCTACATTCGGTAAATATGGGCAAACCTTTTCATCTATTATGGAACATTTCTCTTCCTTGTCAGTATGTACATTACCCCACCTCCATGCGATATCTTTCCATGGTCTGTCTGCACTGAGTCACATCACAACAATCTCAGACTGGCTAACCACATACATTTTACAGTTTGCTGCTCACTATACTGTCATAAATGAGACATTTAAGAACTATATTACAAAGCTGCCTGATTTTCAAATTATATTTATGTTAAAAGGCAATACATTCACACAATGTAATAGTGTAAAGTAGCAAATATGACACCTTTGTACTATAAAAAATGGCTCCAGTAATTAGTAAGTAGAGACCTGTTTGCATCTAAAAGCTATGTCTTAATAAGGCAGAAAAAAAACATTAAATACTAAAACTGTGTGTGAGTATAACATGTTAATGTTCAAACCTGGATATTCACTCCATGCTTCAGACAACAAGAGGACAAAAGCAGCATAAATCCACATCATGTCCCTCATCTCTGGTTGTCCTCAGGTTCCTCTGTCAGCTTTCTTCCACAATTCCTCTCACAATAGTAAGAAAAACATCAAGTCTTGTCTTCAAATAAACCCCGAGTCCTGAACCCCGTCAACAAAGACATCAAACTAAGTTGAGTGGTTTTGTTCGCACTCTCATGTCATTTGCCTTAGCTTAGAAATTTAACTTTCTCTATTTAAGCCCAGTGAGCTCAAGGCAGGTTCTCCACCTCATCCAGACAAACTGAAAATCCCTGACACCACACATGATAAAGAAATACAAAAGACATGTGACCAATAAATCCCTCCCTTATTCGTTCTCCCTCTCCAAACCTCTTTCCACTGAAACATCTCCTCCCCCTCAACACACAGGATGACGTCTGATAACTATAGACATCAGTTTCCTTTCTTGCCAGTCACATGATCATCCTCTTTCAAGTCAATATGTTTGAACACCACAGGCTAGACAGCACAATGCAGGCACATTAGACACAAAAGCTGAAGCCTATGTCTTTCCATCATACTGTTCATAAAATGTGATGGCCGTATTCTATATAAATGCATTGCTTCCTGGAGTACAGCCAGCAAAAAAACTAATGCAGTGTAATACAACAGCCCTGTAATTAATCCTACATTCTTCAACATTATAATGTTCAGGGTTTTGTAAAACAAAGACTAGTGTGTTGATTCTGTATAGATTCTTTAGCGGCTGTAGTTTGTGATGCTATTGAACTGTACTATATTAAACTAAAAGTTTTTAAAAGTTTGATTTATCTTCACTTATGTAAATATTGTGGACAAAGTATCTAAAACGCCTCTTACTATGACACCATCACACGTAACAGCAGCACAAACTACAGAGCCAATCCTACCATGCAGGTGAATAAACACCTCTCTAAAACAGTTTTATCAAAGAATGAACATTATAACCTTAATGGAAGTAGAATTGATAGGTTGTTTCAGTAAACATAATAAGTTTTAGGGAGACTCTGGAAAACTAACTGGTCGTTTTACTCATTATACACCTCTGATGGACTCTTTCATGCTGAGTAAGTGTAACAACAGCAGTGGATGTTCGTTTGTCTCACATCTGCTGGTGTCAGAACATTTTGCCACTTCAGGTTTACACAGAGTGCAGAGTCGTTTACACTCTGAATATGACATGTTAATGTGGGTGCAGGCGTTTGTACTCAAGCCCCAGATTGCAGAGCCGAGATCAACTGACAAGACATTTTGTATTTTTGCGTATATGTGGTTATGACTTGCAGGCTCAGTGCAAGGTTTGTGGTTTATGAGTTTATCTTGAAATGAGACATCTTATTAACTGTCCCAAATTAGATGTGTGCACTCTCAGTCTGCCGACAGAGAACAGAGAAACTGTGAAAACAAAGACTCAGAGCAAAAACAGTAAAGGTTGCATAAAATTTTCTGCTTTACTTGAACTTGATCAAGTCAATTTGCTTGCAAGTCCTGAAAAAAATGGTTGATGGTTTTAGGTTGTTAAAGCACTACTAACACTAAGGTCAGTGGGTAATATAAGCAGTAACCTAGAAAGAATCAGGCAGAGTCCTGTTCTCCTTTTTATGAGATCTAACATTAGACCATGTTTTTTAAACATATAAGCTGCAGAAGCTCAGCTGACTATGAGCTGGCACACTTGGCACAAAGGAACTTGCTTTTCTGCTTACAATTGCAAAATCTTACAGCTGTGTTCCTCAAAACCAAAAAGGGTCAAAAGAAAAAAAAAATTAAAGCTGATGGGTTAGGGACTTTATGGACAAAAATGTCTAAGTGACACATCTCCCGTTTGTGTATGTGTGTGTGTTTCCTTTGATAACACCAGCTTCCTGTTGATGTGAAAAACAGCTTTAAGCTTCTAAAAAATATGCTCAACAGGGTAAAGAAACAAATAAGCTGTATTACGACAAATAAGTTACATTTGGTTTAAATCAAATTTAATTTTTGTGAAAATAAAATAAATGTTCTGTACATTCAAACTGGGACCTGAAAATTGGCTTCATTGAATTGTGTTTTTTTTCAGGTAAAAACAGAAACCAAGTCTTCTGTCCTCTGGCTTTTCTGCGAAGCCATGCAACATTTTTCAGAATTTTTATGTAGTTGATAAACTTGGAGAGACCCTTGCAAGTGGCCATAAATGTCACGTAAACCTACAAATATAATATGTAACGAAATGTGTGACAGTTTATTTTACTTTCTAGGGTTAAAAATAAACGATAATGACAACAAAGTAGTCATATACATCCTCACCAAATTGTTAGGCAGGATGCAAAGGGGGAGGAACCATCCCTGGGGAGAATCGTTGATTCCGGAAGTGTATTTTCCCCGTCCAAATTCTCATTTTAACGTTTTCTTTACCTCAACACTGAAACGCTGGACTATCGTGGATATTTAACGCCATTGTATGTTTATGTTGTGTGTATTGGTTCAAACATTATCCGTTTAGTGACTGAGAAGTCACGTTTTAAACCGGCCTTTAATACTACAACACCCATAAGTCTCAGCTACTAAGAAAATTTCAATGGGTGCAAAAAAAAAAAAGCTGTAAAACTACACACAATTACATAGAAATATGAATAAAAAATGAAATGAATAAATAGGACACAAGGTAGTATTTAAGTACAGATTCCTTTAAGCGTCTGCTTGCCTTCATTTAGTGAAAATTAGAGGCGGAATGATTGTTATCCAGTCGCTGTAATGGTCCTTAGGAAAATGACTTGACATCTCGTCTACCTATAACTCTTTCAAATCGTGAGATTCAGCGAGATAAAGTCCTTTCAAGAGCTATATGACTCTTTTCTTTTCCTTTCTTTTCTTTTCTTTGCTTCTAATCTCTGGTCTCCCCCACTTTCTCACGCGGTTTGTCGTCTCCATGGTTACAGCGTGGCAAACACTGCAGAGGTTATTGACGCTGCTGTACACGAGACACGTTAGTTGGGGAATACAATTTTAAGCTAACTAAAATAAAAAAAGATGAGTAAGTCTATCACTGGCACAATACCTAAGAAAAATGACGCTGTTAAAGTTGTTAGGCGAGAACGGCTTTATGACCATTTATACGGTAAGTGAACTTAATTAACTTAAATGCGGGCTGACTGATGTTGCTGATGTTTCAATATGAAAACCTGCTTGCTTTATCTCAAACTTGACATCCGCTGAACTGTTTTGCCACAGATCCGGTTTACACCGTTTCATCAGAGATAGACCATGCCAGAGCCAACCTCAAGGCCTATGTGTCGAGAGACAGAGTTGTAAGTTGTGTCAATATTTTTTCTTGTGTTATTGACATTAAAGAGGTTATTTCATCAATATACATAAGCTAAAAAAAAAAGGTTAACATAAGCCCCAGCAAAGTGTTGTTCCTGTTTGGTACAATGAGAGAATCAAATGTAGCAGTCATTTTATTTTATCTTTGTCACTCTTAAAAACAAGAAATATTATGTGGAGTTGAATTGTGTTGCTATGACCATATTTATAGATTTGTTTAGTTGATGTTGCATAATGCTCATAAGAATACACACAGAATTGTTGAAAATTCTAAGATGCTTTGTTTAAAAGGTTACAGCTTAAGGTAAAGTGATCTCAAAACTTTACATATCATTTTATTTGCAGAATACTGTTAATTATATACTGTTAATTATTTGTCGTTATTTATTTAGCTGACAAATATATAACAAATAATAGCATTTACAGCAAGATTTGTACTGTACTTTTGTGCTGCATAACTGTAAGTTAAGAAATGTATTTTCTTTTACACTTACCTCAATGTTCCCCAATGTGCCTAACTATAGGCCATGGCCATTATTGTTTCCCAGTGCTGTTTAAATATTAGAAAAGCCAAACTGAATGTGTAGCACATTTGCTGACGGTACCTCTCTCTGTTTATTTCAGAAAAAAGTGCCTGAGTTTGGGTCCTTGTTCAGTAACTTGTCCCACTACCCACTGTATACTGTTAAACTGGACCCTGTAGACCCAGTACCAGCCTTTGTTGATCGTCGCTGGCATGGCCATGCAGAACAGCACAGAGAGGCACTGAAGCAGATATCTGGGTAACACGAACAGACAACATTTTAATGAGTAGCTTCAGTTAGTTGTATTAATTCAAAGGTTACTCTGTTACTCATTTCAAGTATATACAGTGTCTCTTGGCATACTTAGTAGTTTGTGGCTTTGATAGCTGATTATCTTACTGACAGGATTATTCCGAATACTCAGTCATGGTTAAGAAGAGAGGAGGGCCAAGTGACTGGAGCTGATCGCTGGAAATACTTTAAAAGGTTTGACTGGCCTGCATACACTCTGAACTGCTCTGTGCAGCAGTTACCTCTATCTGATACTATGACAAAAACTGCCATTTGCCACAGTTTCTGCATTAAATATTGACATAGTCTCTGACTGTGATTCATTCTGTTTTTTTTTTAGACCTCTGATTCCCTTTGGACAGCAAGTTCCTGCAGATGTGATTCTGGCTCTGCCAAAGTGAGTTCAACAGATTCTTTATGTTTCTGTATTTGCTAGTCATTTCTCTTGTGCTGTTTTACTGGTGCAGTTTACACACTCTCTATATGCTGCCCCAGAAACAATTTTATATCTACTGGTGGAGACAGTGCTGAGCAACAGCCTACTCACTTTACTGTGGGAGTTCAGACAGACTTTCGGGAAAGTGAGGCACAGACAGACCCATACAGCCCTGAGTATGTGGTAGAGCCTGGGACAACTCCCTCAGAGCTTCTACAACTAGCAGCTTTATCTTGGGGTATGTGATAAGCTGTTTAGACCTTCACAAGTTAAAGAGAATAATGTATAAATACCTTGTTAAAACCCTACATCTCCAACTTCCTGCTATATCTTTGTCTTATAGTTAGCTCACTATTGCCTCTCATCACCACCTCAACGATACTTCGGTGTCAAATTTCATTTAAATCCCCTCTGATGACAATTCCTTTTAGGGCATGGTCTACCTGCAAGCCTGGCAGAAGTGGAAATGATACAGCGGGCACGTGCCAAACGTGCTTGGGAGGCCACCCTTCCTCCTCTGGATGACCTCGGTCAACTGGACAAAAGGAGGCGTATGATCGAGGAGATGGAGGCCAAGGAATGGGCCTTTAGAGATGGAGAAATCCAGAGGTGAGTGCTGATACACCTTAACTGCTGTTATTCAACTTAAAGGTCGTATAGACAAGAATTGCATGAAAACAAATAATTTTTGGTTTGTTTTTTCTTTGTTTTTTATAGTACCACTGGGGAAGCCTAGTTTGGAATTTGCTTGAATTTTACACATACTGGCTTTAAAGCTGCCACAGCCAATTATTCACAATGAATCAGACCTGTAAATAGAAGAAAATTATCACGTGATACTGCCACTTCCATTTAACTCTAAGAGGAGGAAGCTTTTGTTTTTCTGATTGCGAAATTTCTGCTTTGATTTACTCATCAGTGTCATTCACATTGTAGGCAATGTCAGTGTTGTGGTCTTAGGTTATTTCTGCTGCCCCCCAGTGGACAAACAGTTAATTATAGGAAGTCCAGCAAAGTCAGTACTTGCTGGCTTGTGTCTAAATAAAAGTCTTACATTTCAAACATAGTTTGTCTAAACAAAATGATACAGCTCTAAACAATTTAGTGTTAAGATATGTCTAACCAAGAGTGATAAGCAAGAAACTTCCAGCTCTTGGTTAGTGAAGAAATCTTGGTGAAGCTTCCCCTTGATGTCCCTGCTTTCCACCATACAAAACCTGTCTTTCTGCTCTGTACATGGTGGCCAGATTGCAAGACATGCGTATGGCTGTGCTGAAGGACCTCTTGAGACAGAGAAATGAAGTCCAAAAAGAGGTCACAAGCGAGAGAGTAAACCGGATATATTCTAAGTACCAAAGAGACAAGGAGGCCAAGCTCCACAAGATTCACAATGACTACATTAGATGTAAGACAACTGCTGCTGATTAGAAATCTATTATTTAAGGCTTTATTTTACTCATGCTCATCTGTCTGATCTTTGTGTTTTGTCTGTAGCACTGAGAAAGCTGGAAGCAAAGAGAAGAAATGTGGAAGGGAAGTTAGAACGACTTGATATTGTAAGAGACTATAAGGATTCTCAGAGATATGACTCTTTGAACTCCGGGGAAACATTCACCAACATGAAAATCCACAAGAACGAGATGAAAAGTTATTACTTAGACAAATATGAAGGTCTGAACCTAAATGCTTTTGGACAAATGTATTTTAGTGGGTTTTTTTCCACAATAGCACCTTTAAGACAAAAGTATTTATTGTTAAGGTAACTTAGAGTTTTTTTTGTCAATTATAGGCTTGATAAAGCTTGAGGCAGGACTGGCTGCCTCAGTTCTCAAGCCAAAATCGAGAAGGACCAAACCCAGAGTCAGCAACCTCAGTAATGTGATAAAGCCCCCTGTGAGCAGAGCGGAAGTGCTAATGGAGAAGGTAAAGCAGAAAGAAGTGCGTTAATTAAACATTACCTAAGTACTGAGTACACATGGATTACCAGATTTGACTTCACAGGCCCTGAGTAATGAGCAGAAGAATCAAGAGACAGAGAAGGCCTTGCGTTTTCTTGTCAAGAAGGAGAAGCCAGCTCCTCGTCCTGTCACTCCTAGAGTGGAGGAGCCGGCTGAGGTCAGTTCACGTCTCAGACTCTCACTATCATTGACCTTGTTCATCAGACATGCAGTCAGATGCTATTTGTTGATCAATGTGTATGTCCGTCTTTAGGGGGATGAGGATGTAGAGCTTGCAGTCATCTACTTGCAGAAACTACTAAGAGGAAGAAGTATCCAAATAGAGGTCTGAACATGTTTATATGCACTGTGTGTGTGTGTGTTCACCTGCATGTTAGTGACTTTTTGAAGTGCCTACAAGAATGTGTATTTTTAAGTACACATGACTCGAGCTTTTAATGCGTCTCTATTCATTTCTCCATGTTGTTGTGCAGATGTTTAAAGGCAAGGAGAATCATCTGGGGCTCATCCAGGAACTGAGGACTGTCCACGCCCTGCAGAAGGAAGAGCAGGAGCTGCAGAAAGCTGACAAAGGGCTTGTAATGACCCTCAAAAAACAGAGAGACAAACAGAGAAATGAGGTGAAACACCCAGACTTGTGCACAATTTTTAAAATTTTTTTTTTTACAAACTGCAGAGTCTCATTACATTTTCTCTCTCCTCACCCAGACCTCTCAAAAGGAGGCATCCCAGGCCAGAGTGGTAGGTGCAGAGCTGGAACACCTGTTTGACACCATGTCCAAGGAGCTGATTCATCTCCAGGAAGAACGCAGGATCCATGCCTTTACCATTCTGGCCGAGAGAGACCGTCGCCTACGAGAGGCTGAGGAGAGTGGAAGGAGACAGGTGGAGGAGCGCAGACGCAAAGAAGAGGATGAAATCTTCAGACAAGTGCGTATATGTGCACAGTTAAAGCCATTAATTGTGCAAAGGAGATAGCTTTAATAACAATATGTCTGGGAGGGTGCACTTGTTTTAATCCTTGTGTATATATGTGTGTGTCATTTCAATCGTGTCACAGGTGGTGCAGGTGCATCAGGAAACTGTGGACTTGTATTTAGAGGACATTATCCTGGAGACCATGGAGCAGACAGCTGACCAGCAGGCCAGAGAGGAGATCCGCAGAAGAGCAAAGGAGGTCAATGACATTGCTTATGCCATGGAGGAAAGGTAAGGGATACCTCAGGATGTTGGCTCGGGCTTTATATTCGGAGCGTCAAATTCAAGGATAATAAACAAAACCCATTTATTTATGTGTGTTTGTGAGTAGCCGGAACAATCTTCAGTCAGAGGAGATTGTGTCAGAGCTGGTCTACAGTTTCCTTATTCCAGAGGTTGAGAAGATAAGAGTCAGGCAAAGAGGTATGGGAGTTTTTTTCTGTCTCTACTATATTCACATGGTCATCAAATGTCTTTGAAGTAAGACAGTGAGCTTTTTAAACAAAAGCAAAAATAAACAAGATATTCAAAAATAAAGTTAAAGTCAAATGCTTTGCTCACCAGCCTAACCTTTTGATTTCTCTCTCTCAGTGCACCAGAAGCAGCAAAGACACTTGCTGGCAGCACAGAGGGTAATTCAGGGGAGTCAAGAGCATACTGAAAGAGCTTCCACACGAGTACCTGAGGAGATGTGCAGCCAAGAGGAGCTGAAGCAGGAGAAAGAAGCAGAGCAGCACCATTCTCAAACTGAGTAAAAGACTAAAAGTATAT
>JAPZDV010000005.1:8899210-8949091 GCA_029814665.1 Acanthurus lineatus
AAATCAAGCATAAGAAAAATCTAAACCACACTGCATGAGTGATTTAAAAACACAATACTTGAATTTAATATCTAAAAAGTCAGTGGTGTGTTAAAATCCTTATTTTTGCACGTGCTGTTTTTTTGTGTCCTCATAGTGGTCATGTCTGAGAAGGAGATAATGGAGAGGAGGATCCGACTTAAGAGGAAAAAGATTCCTGATACTTCAGAACAGCTTTCATCCCAACAAGAGGAAACCATTCAGGAGCTTCTCTGTGGCCACCACAGCACATTTGACACAGAATTTCACGGATTTAGTGGCTTTCGGGTGTGTAAGCGCCTGCAAGCATGATAGAGGCATTATTATTGTTTCAAATTTTCTAATCAAAATGATCCTTTTTTTTTTTAGCCTATGGACAGAAACATCCTTCCTGTGAGTGAGTTTAATCAGACTGGAAGCGAGCCCTCATACACCAGCTCCCTCCCTTCTCCCTCCCTTTTGTCGTCCTCCAGTCAATGTGGTTCCTTTGAAAAACTACAGAGCGAAGACGGTGAACAAGTCAGAAAAAGCACTGTTTTCACTGCTCTTCCACATGTGGCTGACCTGGCAACTTACATGACCAAGGACATTATTAGTTTCTCCAAAAGTCTTCATGATTTCCGGTAAATTTGTGGCTCAATGCTTATAATCAGTGGGTGTTTTTCTCAGATTATTCTTTTTCATAAAAATTCACTTAAGTTTTTGTCACACCATGCTCTTCCAGATCTTTAACCATAGAGGACCAGATTGCTCTGTTAAAGGGCGCCACATTTGAGGTTATGCAGATCCGTTTCAACATGTTTTTTAATGCCAAAAAAAGCATCTGGGAATGTGGTCGTATGACATACTACATTAGTGATGCTCTACGAGGTGAGACTATGTTTATACATTTAAAGGGGCTAGATTGTTTTTTTCTGCTGTTGAGTTTGATCATGTATCAATGAGTACATGCACAACATAACAATCTGTGCTAGTTTTTTACAAATCTACTGAGCTTTGAGGGAAGATAGCCCATATTGTGTTTATGTTAATGAAAGACTTATACATATATTGTTAAATTTTTTGGCAGAAGTGATTGCAAACAGTTGTTGTTTAACACACATAGCATCACTGAGCAACATTATTATTCACTTGGTGTCATCTTTTTGGTCACCTGGCAAATGTAAATCGAAACTTCACTCTCCTTTTAGCCCTGCTTGAGGCACCCATCGACTGCTGAGGGAAATTCCAGACTCTTGCATATGACGTGTTAATTTGCCCACTGATGGAGAAATTTCATATTAATTTTCAGGTGGTCGGTTGCATTGACTGCAGCAAAAAAAAAAAAAAAGATCGAAAAATACCATATTTAAAAGCTAGTTAGAGAAATCTTTTGCCAAGTATTCTCAAACTCATTACAGGGACATCATATATTTAAAGTTAAAAAGACATGGCAAGTATGTGTTCAAAAAAATTCATATTGGGACAATTCAGTGAAAGGAATAATAACTTTATAGTAACAATGTTTATTCTTCACACTACATCACCTGTGGACTCACTGATCAAAATAAACATGAGAGAAAGTCACTATAATCTCAAAAAATAAATCTTCCTTTCTTTTTCTTTTTGTTAAATCCAACTAATTGTCTGTAACCAAAATGTTGAATCTCTAAAATAAACTCTGTGACAGCAGTTTGTGGGAAATCAACCTTTTCTTTCACATGATTATTTTAACATGTTGCTGTGCACTGGGTTTTAATCAGAGAACACTCTAGCATGTTATTGTGTATGAACACAAAGACACTTAATGTATGATGATGAAAAAAATTGATAATCATTATGTCTATATTTTCTGCTTTCACAGTAAATATAAAACAGATATATTTTTGTCTTCAAAGTGAGTTTACAGGTGATGGAAAGTATTACTGCTTATGGGAAAAAAGTTTTTTTATTCAGTCTTTTGTGGCTCCATAGAGAGCTGATTGAAGTGTGTCAAATTGCCACAAGTGATGTTACTTGAATTAGAAAAATATGACCCTCCATGACCTCTGTATCCTGCTCCTTTTTTCCTGCTTTAAGCACTTGGTTTAAGGCTACATTTTCTGCAACTGGCACCTAACACGGTTGCATGTGGATAAAGTACGCATAATGTAACTGAAGAGTAGGTGGAATAGAAAGGACAGTATCTGTGGTTCTGCTGCATCAATCTTACTTTGGCCCTTTGTTACCTAACTTTGTTTTGTAGCGGGCTTCCAGCCGCTCCTCCTAGAGCCTCTGCTCAAATTTCATCACACACTGCGTAATCTGGGCCTGCAGGAGGAGGAGTATGTTCTCATGCAAGCCATGTCCCTGTTTTCTCCAGGTAACAGCAGTTCTTCATGAGTTTATTCCTCTCTGTGCTATTAAATGGTTTATTGAAACCCTACAAACAGTGTTCATCTTTAATCAGACAAACATAAAATTTTCAGAGGCTCACAGGTTCAGGTAATTTTGGATTAGTAGATGTTTGTCTATTTTCCTTCTACAGATCGTCCAGGTGTGCAGCAACACAGTGTGATTGACAACCTTCATGAAAACTTAGCGCTGACACTAAAAACCTGGATTGACTGCAAGAGAACAGGACCAGATAAACAGTAAGTGAGATATCATTGCCTCTGTCAGTCAAACTTTCCTTGGACTGAAGCTATTTTCTTTCCTCTTTCCTCCAGCTTGCTGTTCCCCAAAGTGATGGCCTGTCTCACAGAGTTGAGAACAATGAATAAAGAGTACAGCAAACAGGTTCTGCAGATCCAGGACATCCAGCCTAATGTAATCTCTCCTCTCATAATGGAGATGGTCAATAATAAAAACACTTGAATGACTGCTAATACTGACATTCACTGTATGTGAACAACCCAAGCACTTTGGATCCACCTCATTTTGTTAATAATGGGGACCCCAACCTGAAAGCCAGTTAAAGCAAAGTAATTCTGCTGCTGCTGTACAAATGTGTCAAAAGAATATATTTCTGTCACACAGTTGTCTTTGGCATAGACTGCACAAAATCCTGAATCGATGAAGATGATTGTTGACCTTACAGTCTGTGTCAGTCATCCAATCTTTGAATGCTATCTGCAAGTCAAAACAACCATAATTAAGGCAGCATTAAGTTTTGCAAAGTTTGTGAACTGGTTACAGGACCACTGAATTATGCTGGATTTTTCAATTCTGTGTTCTTTGCTTTGCTTTTGGTCTGTGAATATTATTTGCCTATGACTGAATGTTGACCTGTGGTCATGAGGTTTGATTCGTTTGAAAAAGTCACGTACAAGATTGTGAGTGACAATTAAGTAAGTATTTTTTCCTCAAAGAATCTAAACAGCTGTAGTTGTAAAGATTGTTCTTTTATAATATTTTGGTAACCTCAGGCTGTGTTTAGTTTATCATTGCAGTCACATGACAGAAAAACACTCTACACTTATTCTGCATTAAACAGTTTTAAGTGATCCTTAGATTGAGGTTTGTGATGGTGCTTGTAAAGTCATTAAAGAATAAAAGAACAAACACTGCCCCACTGTGGTCATACTAAGACAAGGACTAACAAGGAAATACATGTGAGACTGAAGTAGTTTAATACTATATTTTAGAAATGATCTCAACATTTGTCATATTGCGACAAGTACGTCTTAAAAGCTGTGTATAAAGAAGCTGCAGGTACATTTTGTCTGGCAATATTTAACAGGGATAATTTTTCAGTGTGCTGTTGATGAATGCTATTTTCCCACAATACATTTCACATAGAAAATTGAACAGCCGCTCATGGCTTGACAAGTTTAAATAAAGTTTTAATCAAAGTATGACTGACAACTGATATCACATATATTGTATCATTACTTGATACTATGATACTATAAAACAATAAAAAACGTTAATAGGAGTGGCATTACTGGCCTGTCAGTCCACCTCGATGGTATAGACAGAAATATCTCAACAACTATTGGATGGATTATAATAAAATTTTGTACATTCATAATCCTAATGATTTTGGTGATCCGACTTTTCCTCTGGTGCCACCATGAGGTCGACATTAGTGTTTTTGAGTGAAGTGTCTCAACAGCTGTTGCATGGATTGCTGTAAAATTCTGTGTAGACATTCATGTCTTTCTAAGGATTTATATTGTACATTAGTGATCCCTTTATTTTTTTAGCGTGCACCAATATCAGGTCTGAAACCTTCCCCCTCCAATTTCTTTGGTTTGTTACCTTATTAGCATCTGTTATCATCTACCTTCTTAAAGCAAGATGTCAACATGGTATATGTAATACCCGATAAAAATCAGCATGTTAGCATGAAACCAATCATTGACTCTTAGAACCACCAGAATTACCTCACTTACAAATACAGCACAGCACTGCACGTCTAAATAACAGCCACTAGATGACAGTCCTGATTCTTCAGGCACTTTCTATAAAGACAAGCATATGCTAAATGATTGCTCACAATTTAAAGTCCATCTGCAAAAATGAAAAGGTTCCTGAAAACAGATTTCCCCCCCAAAAAAGGTTATTGCTTTAGATGTTTAATAAAGGAGCATTGAAGGCAGGAACTGTATACGAAGGCTGGCATGTCAAAAATATAACAGGAGTTGCCTTATAATATTACACATAAAGCACTTAGAACTGATTCTATCACAACTTAGAATTCTGTTATGCTAGCTCTTTCAAAAAATGACCATTGTGTAAGAACCGGTTCTTTAGCACATTAGTATTTTGTAAGAACCAGTTCCCTCACGAATCACCATTTTGTAAGAGCTGGTTCTTTTGCAAATACAAATTTTTTAAGGACGGGTTCTCCCACGAATGACTATTGGTGAGAACTGGTTCTTTCACAAATAGTTTTTGTGTAAGAACAGGTTCTTAAGTAAACGACGACTGTGTAACAACTGGTTCTTTTAGCAAGAACGTATTGTGTAACTTGTTTTTTCATTAATGACCGTTGTTAAGAACCGGTTCTTTCCCAAATAGGTCTTGTCAAAGAACTGTTCCTTTCGTAAGTCACCATTTTGTAAGAATTGGTTCTTTAGCAAATAAATATTTTGTAAGAACTGGTTCTTTCAGAAACAGTAACTGTGATAAAACTGGTTCTTGGAAAAATGACCATTTTGCAAGAACTGGTTCTAATATTAATGACCATTGCGTAAGAACTGGTTCTTTCGAAAATTAGTATTTTGTGACTGTAAAAACAATTTCTTGTGCATATGGCCATTTTCTAAGAACTGCTTTTTCAGCAAATAGGTATTATACAAGAACCAGCTCTTTCTCAAATGACCATTGTATAACAAGTGTTTTTTTCACAAATGAGTAGTTTGTATGAACTGGTTATTTCTTGACAGGACAGATTTTTAAGCAAATATGTATTTTTAAGGAACTGTTTCCTTTGCAACCAAGTGTTGTGTAAGAATTGGTTCTTTCACAAATGACCATTGTGTAAGAACAGGTTCTATGCAAGTAAATTTCAAGTAAGAACCTCTTCTTTTGCAAATAAGAATTAGATTAGAAGTGGTTACTTTGCAAATAACCACCCTAAGAACTGGTATATTCGCGAACAATAACTGAATAAGAACCAGTTCTTTTGTAAATGTGTTGTGCAAGAACAGCTTCCTTGTTGCCATAACTGCTATCACAAAGAAGTATCCTAAAAAATGTTTTTTCTTTCCAAATAACCATTGAGTAAGAACTGAATCTTTTTTGAGTATTGAGTAAGAACCCCTGCCTAACATAATCAGTTCTCTCTGTGGTCAGGTACCTTTGCTAATAAGTATTCATAAGAAACAGTACCTACAGTAATAACTGCTTTTTAGAATCATTGCAAACAATTATTAGTGTTTTGTAAGTACTGTTACCTACAATAATATGTATTTTGTAAGAACAAAACTAGCCTAACTGCTGACTATGGATATAATAGTATTTGATGGCTGTCCAGTCACATTGATATCTTTCATGCAGGTATTTAAGCGCCAGATCGAGGTTAAAACAAATGACAGCCAGGATAGGCTCCTTTTTCTTGGGCAATTCACCTTTGGTCAGCATAGCAGCCTTGTCCACAGCTGCCTGCATGTGGATGAACACAGAGGTTACAGGCCAAAGGACTGTTGATAGGCAACCATGAGAAAAAAATCAAAATATCAAGCCCTTATTTGGAAAAGGAACTGAACCAGACAACCATTTACGTTGACGATGGAAAAGCACTCCATGACTTTACAGTGTATTTAAAAAGGTGTCATACGGATGCACAAGATTTACAGTACATGAATAAACTTAACATTCCTCCAATTTAATGTAACTTGCTTCTTCCTCATAAACTATGGGCAAGATGGAAAACGATAGCCTGTGATGTTTTACAAAAAACAAAGAGGAGAGTGAGCTTCCAGCATGTTGTGGAAGTCATGTAAAAACAAGCAAAAATACTTCTGGACCCGTTGTTTGGGGATATTCCAGACCACCACCTCCCTTACAGAAGGATGGTCATGTTAGCTCTTACCTCAGAGCACCACTGTGCCTGAGTATTCTTTTATCAGTTTCTCACAGTTTTCCAAAATATGTTTCTATAGTCCTACAATTTACTTTCCAATGTTAATTTTTTCCTCAAAGTTTATGGCTATGTAAATAAACAACACACTCACTAAAAGATGCAACAAACACAGTGCTTGATCATTTCCAGGCTATCCTACTCTTTATTTAATGCAAATTACAGTACCAGGGAACTATTCCTCAGAGCACGCAGAGGGAATATTTACAGAGGTGCACATTTAGCATACCTTCACAGAACAAAACAAACAAACAAAACAAACAAACAAAATAAAAATTTCAGTCACAAACAGAGGCATTCAAGTAGTAGTACTGTTATACAGGATGTTTTTGTAGTATTTTATATGATTTTTCTTTTCTTTAACCCCAGTTAAACCCAGTTGGCATATTAAAGTGGTTTATATGCTAGTATAATATACTATACTAGCACATATACCAGCTTGCTTTCTTTTTTGGTAACTTTTGTGATGTTTTTATTGAACTGGAGTTAGGGGTAGGGTGAGGTGGTCAAACCGTCTGGTGGTAGCAACACGTTCATGGATGCAAAATTACAGCAAGCAGGAGAGAGGAGAGAGGCTACATGACTCGACCCCTTAGGTGCTACTGAATTCCCCCTGAATATACTGACAAGGAGGAAAACAAGCAAGAGGACAGAGAAACAAAAGATCCAGAGAGATGATGATGAGAGACAGACAACATGACCCTGCCTCTAACAATGGCTCATCAAAACTACATCTTAGTTTGGCTTTGGTAACACAACCAACACTGTAAGTAATACAGAAACTGTACTGTATTGTTAAAATACAGTATATGGGGCTTTTTTTAAACCCCTACTGCCATCCACTACCCCTCCACACCCCCACACCACCACCCCACCCACTTCATGCCCCGGAGTCTGTGCCAGGACTGTGGTACACATGTTTGTGCGTGCGTGTGTCCAAGACAAAATGTCTAAAATAAAGACTCGTCTACTTTAAGTTAAGGAGAATATCTTTACAATTATCAATGTCTGTATATTACAACAAGTGTGCAATGAGAAGGGGAACGAGTTGTGAGTGGAGGGGGGGGTGGGGCAAAAATCAAGTGGAACGTGTGTGTGTGTGTGTGTTTGAGTGTGTTGCAGGATAGAAGGACATTCAACAGCACCAAAGGGAGAGTCACAACATCAGAGGGGTAGAGGTGGGAGTGGGGCAGGTGATGGAGGGAGTTGGGTGAAACAAGGCGAAGGTGTATGAAAGCAAAGGCACTCCAAACTATAGTTACACTATACATGACTAGTTCTTGTTACAATAATACAGCTGTCATCTACTGTACTGTACAGGTAAGGTTGAACATATGGCTGGATAAAGCTGATCATCATAATCATCTACAATATCCATAAACAACATCAGTTTTGCCCTGATTCTGTTTTTTTTTTTATCTTTTTCATTTCTTTCCCTACCCACTGTCATCTTTGTTTTTGCTCATAAACAGTACATGGGTCTGCATATATACATAACTTGAACACAACATGGAAAAAATAATCAACATAACAACATAAAAAACAACATACAAGTCATACAAGTCAGAATTTTGGTGAGGAGCATTTATACTGTATATACAAATTCTGCTTTTTCTTTTCTTTTTTTTTATTTTAAAACGTAGTGAGTATTCTCTGTAAATAAGACGCTTTGACAGACTGTACCGAGTGGCTCTACGTGCGGCAGGTGGAGGAGAGAGGACGCTAGGCTAACACTTGAGTCAGTGGTCACAACACATGAGGCAGTCCGCGATGAGCCAGAGACCACCGCCGGGACCCAAGGAGTCGAGGGAAGGAAAGTGTTAGGAAACATCTCGAATTCTTCACAGAGACAGAGACAGAGAGAGAGATAGAGAGATAGAGAGAGGAGGGGTTGGACAGGGGAAGATGTTTGTCTAGACACTGCACTGCCACAGAAACACTGTTACAGACAGGGTCGGTACAAAGGGGGATAGGGAATAGAGCAATGCCCTAAATCCATCTACAGCCTTAATACAGACAACACAGGTAGAACAGGGAAGTGATTGCTGGAATCTAACCACACTCCAGCTAAAAAAAAACAAAACACCACCTTATCTAAATCTATTTTCTTTAGACAGCAGCAAATATTGCCACTGCTCTGCCAGATATGAGCTCACCATAAATGATTTCTGAACCATTGTAGTTAATATACATATATCTATATATACTTTTTATACATAAAGAAAAGTAATATATAAACTGTGTATGTATGCATGTTTGTTTTGTATTGTATGTATATATTATACAAGCACACAGGACCAGATACATGTCACATCCATCGCACATGGCAATCCAAAAGCATCTGCCCAGGAGTACAAAACAAAAAATAAAAACAAGGTCGAGTAAAACAGCTTGCTAACCATTTAAAAACAACCCCAGGCAAAGAAACAAACAAACAAAAAAAAAAACCTGTCCAAACGTTTCCCCCCCCTGCAAGTGGACTGCTTCTTTCCACATACATTGGGATCATCATGCATCCATGTGTTTTAGGATGTGCATGTGTGTATGTGAGTGTGTATGTGTGTATACCCGTGCATGAGCCTCATGCCTTGTCTGCGGAAGTGGAGGTGAGAAGTGAGAGGGCGGGCAGACCCCCCGGGTGATCCTAACCATACTCAGGCCATGCACTACAGGAGGAACCAAAGGGGAGGGGAGGTTGAGGATGAGGATGCAGAAAAATGGAACATCATGGAGGAGGACAGAAGGGTGTAGGGCGAATACGGAGAGGGTCAAGGGGAACAGCTTAGGACTTTTTCTACAGATTGTCCTCTTACAAACATTAGCAGGCTAGCATTGTGTATACATGTACAGTGTACTTTTTATCAATAGTACAGTCGACAACACCTCTGGCCCTGCGCTTCACTTCCCCCCGTTAAAAGGGCACGGAGAGACATCTTTGACGGAGGATGGAGTTGAGTTCAAACAGCTGGATGAAGGGCCAGTCAGGGATAAAAGAGGCAGATTAGGGATGCTTGGTTTGTGGTTGTGGCATGGGGCTGTTGGCTAGCTGTTGAACCCGGACTGCGTCAGCATCGCTCCGCTGCTGTCAGGGAGGAGAGCAGGGCAGAGCAGAGCTGAGCGGAGCTCACCCCCCGGCCGGGGCAATGGAGAGGCCGTGGGCTGGGGCTGAGACCGGGGCAGGGCGGGTGGTCTGTGGGCTCAGGAGGTGGAGTTGGAGGCCGAGGCAGAGGCGGTGGTGGTGGTGGGACCTCGCTCTGTGCTGCTGCCATCTATGTGCAGGAAGAAATCATACATGAATACTTGTGCAAAGTTTATGTGGAGATTGTTAAATAATGTTAGTACTTTTCAGCACGAGGATAATATAGACCAGAGTGCGCCTGGCTCTAACCTGTGGTGGCAGAGGCGTTGGTTGGGGTAGAGGCGGCAGCCTGGCTGCGAGCATGGGCAGGGATGAGTATGGAGGCCAAAGAGGGATTACTGGATAACTCTGAAAGAAAAAGAACAAGTTTACTTTGTCTCCTGGATGGAGAGCAGACAGATATCACAATATATGTGAGCCAGCAATGGAAAATTCCCAGAGGTGATGTGAAGGGCTCTATAATTTTCACTCTGCAGAGAACAGAAATAAAACGTAATCGACTGTAAAATGTGGAATATTGCGGTAAATGGGTGATAATTATCTGTCGAGTTTACTCTTAAATACAAGCTTAAGGAGTGCACAATTATTTCACAGTAGAGAAAAGCTATAAAAAAGGGCTGAACAAATGTTTTTAATTATATTTGTAACCCAAACTATTCTCTAAGTACATTGCTAATGTTCTCTGCTCTGAATGACACTTGTGTGTGCATACCCTGGGTGGTGAAATTGAAGAGTGAGGGCTTCTCTCTCCCGTTGGGCAGTTTGACGTTGGGGTCGCGCAGTTCGTCAAAGAAGGAGTGTGCGCAGGCCTCTAGAGGGGTGAGGCGGGCCGTGGGTGTGTACTCCAGCAGGCGAGAGCACAGGGCGATGGCCTCCGGAGGTGTGCGCGGCCGGAACACCTGAGCGAAAAAAAAAATCAAACACAGTTGTCAGAAATCTATTCATGACAAGCCACTGTTGTTAACACACACGCATACAAAATTAACTTACGTTTTCTGAATTTTTCTCAAATGTATTTCATGAAATCTCTGTTAGACGTAATAATTTTTATGTAGGAGTATGAATCAATGAATGAATGTCTTTTATTGCTGCAACAGTGAGCAGTGGTAGTGACGGAGCATAGTTCCTAAAGCGACCACAGCAGGGCGCCAACGGGAGGACCTGCTGCTGCCTGCTGATTGGACGCCTCTGTTGTCCAATGTTAGAGCTATGAGTGAGTCTGTTGAGGGGGGGATTCAGGGAGACAAAATGCCCCTTTATGTATTTCCCAACCAATTATTTTTCACAATAACTTCAAACATACACACAGATAAGTATGCGGTGGAAAACAGCTCATTTGAGTCAGGCTGACCCTGTCAATATCAGACTAACAGATAAATGAGGGCAAAGGAAGGACTGGCTGAGCAGGTTGGACTCTGACACTGTGACTGACACTGCTGTGACTGAGATTACAGAAATTTAACGTATTCAACCAACTCTAAAAACATGTTGCACAGCCAGTCAAAAGCAGTCACTGACATAAATACCATGTAAATTCTTTTTTCCCTTGCTGCATGTAATCTGGATCTAAAATAGGCTCCATTCAGACTGCAGGCACAAGTGGCACCAACCTTTTTTTTTTGAGGATTTACTCATATGTGATTGAGATTTTTTTTGGGACAGTGTGAAAAGGAAAAATCTTCTTTAGTCCTAAATCATTTACAAGTCAGATTTTTTTAATGCAGTCTAAGTCTGAACAGTCATATCAGAATTCATGCAGCTTTTGTCTCAGTTACGCATTTCAGCAAACTCTAGTCAAGAGGTGCTGACAGATGGAGCGTATGACCAAATAAAATTCTGAATTAAATCTGATTCTGTTAAGCTTTTCACGCTGTGATCGTACCTCTCCCGGCTTTGACTGTGTACCAACACACACCTCATTACAAGTAGCAGTTCAGATACCAGCTTACAGTGTAATCTGATATTGACCACATTTAAAAAATAATGTGAAAAGCAATTCAAAATTAGCACTAATTCTATAGTTTTAGCCTGATAGACATTTTTCATCTTCAACAATAAGGTTTTAGAAAAATTTTGGAGCATTTTGTTTATCCACAGTCACCGATAAAATCTGCACTCAATGTCAACAGCGTAAATGTGACAGTTGCTGCTTTTGCATTCTCAAAGATGTTCAAAAAGGAACAAAAATACATTTGACAAGACTGCAAAGCTGTCATATTGCATGAATAAACAAAGCTTGGATTATATGACGGCAAGCTGAGAATGCTATGCATGCGACAGAAAGAAGAAAACAGCTAAAGAGAAGAGTTTTATGACAAAAGTGTAAGTCTTCATCTTTTCTTTCTACCAGTCATTTTTTATGAGGTTTAAAATGCTCACAGCAGGTGGGGCTGTTCAGGTCTCATGAGGCGGTGTTGGGTGGATTGGTGATGAGTTTGGATGGATGTGAAGCAGCATGTTAGCAACACAAGCGGGGAGACAAAGGATAATGCAAGGGTGGATCTTAGAGAAGTAAAAGGGCTCTTGTACCTGTTGACTCACCTTAGTCCAAGGGTGTGCCTTGATCTGGGGAAACTTGAACTCAGTGTAGTTGGGGTTCATCTCACGGATCTGCTCTCGGGTTGGGGTGCCAAGAACCTGAAGAGAACGAGACAAAAGAAAATATCCACACACATTATGTCTTTAACTTGAACTTATTTTGCAGAAAACAAACAGAACTCCCTTTGTATCATATATGAAGTCTTTTAAACCCTGTGGGCTGCCCCAGGCGATACCTTGATAATTTCAACCAACTGATCCACTCCACTGTCGCCAGGGAAGATTGGTTGTCCTAGCAACAGCTCTGCCAGCACGCAGCCGGCTGACCACACATCTAAAGGAAAAGATAGGTCACCGGAAGGAAAAGAAAGTCAGATAATGCAAAAGAAGGGCAAAGATGAATTGACTCCTGCTTGAAAAGCAGAGAACATCTGACAATACTCTGTTCTCCTGTCAATATGCGTTTGTCTTTCACAATAAAATGAATCATTAGTAACATGTAATGAAAATATTAAGTGTTGATGTAAAGCTAAGGGTTAAATGATGACTGTGACAGCTGCAGACAGCTCACCTATGCTGGAAGTGTAGTCAGTGGCACCAAAGATGAGCTCAGGGGCTCGATAGTAGCGAGAGCAGATGTAGGACACGTTAGGCTCTCCACGGACCAGCTGCTTGGCACTGCACACAAAATAAAAGCACCTAATTGGTATCATCTACATACTGATTTTTTACAAGAAGCAAAATAAAAACCCAAAAGGAAAAGATTAACACAAGTGTGTACAGAATGGAAAACAAAGTACTACCAACTCTGAAAGTGTGAATGAACATTTTGCCACATTTAAACTCGTCAGATGAACGCATTAAGGTGTCTGCATGTCTCAGCTTAAGGACCAAACTTTGAAGAAATAGCTGGAAAAGTTTGAAAATAAGCTTCTATGCTTTTTTTGCTAGGTTATAGAAGAATATTGGTACCATTTCTCATGTTGATATGCTAAATATGGAGCTTAAGTAAGGAAACAGTTAGCTTAGCTTGGCATAAAGCATGGAAACAGAGGGGAACAGCTAGCATGGCTCAGTTAAAAGCTTGAAAATATTCACTGTCTTAGACTCAAGACTCATGAAAGAATCAAGATACTTCATAGTGAGTTATTTAGTGAGTTTTAAAGGTGCTGATCAGCAGATGTTGTTACCTTCTGACAAAGACTGATTGGCTTTTTACCCTGTTTCTGCACCTATGCTGTCAAAAGTTGTTACACTTGCATCTCACCTGCCGAAGTCGCAGAGCTTGAGCACAGCGGTCTCTGGATCCAGCAGCAGATTCTGGGGCTTGATGTCCCGATGGCAGATCCCGAACGAATGGATGTAGGCCAGGCTCCTGAACAGCTGGTACATGTACAACTACATACAGAAAGACGCCCAGGTTACAACAACACAAACAGCAGGCTCAGTTTCCCAAACAGGGTTTAAGTCTGGAAACAACTACTTAAGGAAGAATCTGAGTAAAGTGCATGACGTTATATCGACAACATTCTGAACTTTATTAACTAGGTGTTTTTAAGATTAAGTGAAACATGTTTCTGAGACCGTACAGTCTGTTTCTCCCCTCAGATCCCATCAGAAACTGGTGACTTAGGTGCATATGGACTTATATATGCAAAAAATAACTGGTATGTTCTTATTGCAGTATATGTTTAACAGACGTTTACCTATAAACCAACACAGAATTCAAATAAATAGGTCACAACATTTTTGCAATGAGTTTTTCTGCTTTGGTTAATTATTCTCACATTTGTCTCACATGTGTCCCAGCCAGAGAAATACTTGAGAAGTAACAAGTGATCTGTACAAATGGCATGCAATAAACAAGTTTTACACAGCGTGACACAGAAAAATTATATTAGAGGCAGAGATTCATGACACACATTGCTGTTTACAGGTCTGGTTACATCTTTACTTTGTAGAGCAAATTGTAATATGAGACTTTTTTTTAGATCTGCACAATATTTTACTTCATATTGAAGCAAAATGAATTTGTTTTTATTTGAACAAAGTTCTTAAAACTTGATTATAGGTTACTTAAATCTATTGCTGCTTCTAACTGAGTCAGTATGCCAGAGGTGATTGATAAGTGCATAGCCTGAGGTACACTGAGGTGAGTTAAACAGCTCTCATCACATGCATGTGTACTTCAAGCCTTTGAGTGATTATGCAGAGAGCATCAAGCTAATAAATTTTGTGGTAAATTTGTTTCAAGTTACTGATTTTTGCAAGCTAGCATTGTCTGAGAAAATGGGCAACATTGGCCTTTGTGCAGCAATCCAGTAATGCGGCCTTGAACTTGTCCAACTGCCACCTTCAGACTTCATTGGCACCTTCAGACTACTACCTCTGCCAAAAGATAAAGACGAAGCTCAAGGGTTGCCATTTTGACAGTTATGATGACATCAATGCCACTTCAACAAAGGAGGGGTCAGTATGCTCCTCAACCACAGGAGTAAGAGGGTAAATGTAGGAGGGGACTATTTTTAAAAAAATAAACAAACTCAGGTTTCTAAAAATGGCTCTTTCTTTCTCAGGCCATGAACTTATCAACCACTCTCTGAGCGAGCAGCACATTTTTCTTTTTTGGCAAATAAAGCCGGTAGTTCACCTGAGCAGGTCGAGGACAGATTTAAATTTATAACACAAACAAAGAATGTATTGTGTGGTACATTCAAGGATCCTTCATGTTCACCTCTTAATTAACTGAAGATTATACACTCCATAATTTTATTGCAAAATATACAGGGTATTTACCGGTGTCTGTCCTTTCCAGTGTCTGCAAAGTACAGTATTGATTGTATAATATGGTATGGAATACATATTGCCTTGCCTTGATGGCTACGGACACACACACACGCACACACACACAAACAAAAACTCCTATACCTTGACATAAACCATGGGCAGAGTCTGTTTGGCTCGGCTGTAGTGTCTGGCCACTCTGTAGACCGTCTCAGGAACATAGTCCAGAACCAAATTCAGATACACTTCATCTTTCTGTTAGAGAGAGACAAAAACAGAAAAAACGATGTCACACATGTACACACACAAAGCAGGAGAAGAGTTTAAAAAAAAACTTTAAAACATTTATAATAGTTGGCAACAGCAAGCCGAACAGTTGACCTTACAAAACACTGAGTACTGGTAGATAGTAAGTTGTGTGAAAACCAACAATCTAGAAATCCCACAAAATAAAGAATCTTCAAATGCACACATCATGTAGACACTAACTGCACTGTGTTTCAATATGTGTGTGTGTGTGTGTGTGTGATATGTCTTTCCCTGAGAAAAGAAGCACTTTTTGAGCTGATGCAACTGAGGTTTTTTCACAGTCTTTCTGGGGATCCATTGTATAGAAGTCTTTTCCTGAGGGCAGGAAACACACAACCATGCGTCATAACAGCTTGCGCTCCAACAGCGGCCACAGACAATGATATCATTTCCTCATTTCCTGGTTGGAGGCTGCGCTAGAGGGCGGGTTTGTGCACGTTCTACTCTGCAACACACTGACCCTGAAAGGATGCTGTATGTGAGGTTTCTCCACCCAATTATTCTAGGACTTCCTTTTTCCTTTGATTCTGTCAAGAGTTAGCCAGAACTGAGTCACTGGGTGTTTCTCATCAACCCATTGTTTGAGACCTACAAGTCAAGACTGCAAATTAGACTCATCGCTCATAACTCATAACCGGCATGCAATCACAGCAAGCCCGTCTTTCTCTCTGTGGTTTGTTAAGTGGAACACCAAAGTTTTCAGTCCTCACACTTTGACCTGCTAAAAGGGCTGGTTTTGAACTATGGACAGAGGTGATTCTTTGGGCTGGTTTAAAGACCATTCTTCTGTACACTGTGTCCAGTAGTCTTTACACAGAATGACTGAGAGACAAAGTAAACTCAAAAAACAGGTCAGTTTTTCATTTCATGGTGGTTAAGACACTGCATTTATCTGGAGCTATTTTCAACAGTGAATGACTGCATGTTTACTGTAGTATTGAGTATCCATGGCAGCAGGATGGTGTATATGGAATCATAATAAATGAAACACGTCACCAAGTGAAATTATTAGTCATTTTTTTCATCAATTTTGGACTAGTACATGTAATAAATTGTATCAGGATTTGAACACAAAGACAACACATTTAGTATTGTAGATCTTCAACAACACCAGCTTTCACCAGCTTACCTTCAAACTCTTCTAAAAATAGTTCATCTTCGACACTCTGACTTTGTTGTTGACTATGTTTGCTTTGTTTAAACAATTTTAACCCAGAAAAAACTGTACTTTGGAAAACCCAACATACTGAATCTATCTGCCTTCACTGGTGATGACAAGCCTGTCCTTTTGTATCATCTGACAGTAATACCAGTTAATTGACATGAAAAACCTGAAGATTCTTAATATATTGTGTTTTGTGCTCACTTCATGTTTGAGAGGACATCATAAGAGAGCAGCACATCACCAGCTGGAATAATGAACCTCTGTTTCCTTGAGTAATGGTATCAGTGATCAGTACTGGTGCCCAGTCTCCAACTATGCGAACGCCTGTGAGACATACTGCCTTGCGGTGATATGACAGGGCTTCCAACTTTAAACTAATTAAATTACTCTCTCCCTCCTATCTATCCAGTCTGGGACCAAGTGTCCATATCCTTTAGCCTCCTCTCACCCATCTGTTAACAGTGTTAACAGTCTGCCCAACAGCTTAGGTGGACAGAGCCGCAGGCCTGCACAGCACAACGAGTGAGCTCCCAGACAGTGTGTGTGGTACGCTCTGTCAGCTCGATACCCTCCTCTGTACCAACTCTGTCCTCCTTCTCAGTTAGAAACATATACAGTGCCAGAGAGAAATATAGAGCTGATAGGATTTGGAGAGGAGCTAAATGGACGGGTTCAGATATCAGTAATGATGAGCACCATTTCGTCTAACAGCTCCCAGACACAGGTAGTCTATTTTCCGATAGTTGTCTGTCATTGGCGTCACCCTCCCCCACAATACTCTGTCTGTGTGTGTGTGTGTGCACCCATTTTCTCTCCAATAGCAGTACTCCCATTGATAACATTTGTGACTACTAGAGGGCCCACTCCACCTCCTGCGAGCACCACCAAGGTTATATTTAGCCTAGCAACTGCGATGACTCACTTCCTGCCTCACTACAAAGCCACTTCCTTGGCTTGTTCCCAGATGGTTAGCAGAGGGGGGTTGGAGGGGTCTGATTGGCTTCTTGCTCACTCCGAGCTAAATAATTCAGCCTCTAATTTGCTGAGAAAATGGCTTGCACCTGAACAACTTGCTACTAATTATTACACCGCTCTGTCTAGGAGAAGGGGACTGATGGGATCTGTGCTGTATGTAACAGACGGCATGCATGTCAGTTTCCACAATTGCAGCTTATATTAACATTTGGGATAGAGTGTCTTGGTTATATGCCTCCTGTCAAGTGCACTCAGTCACACTCGACACATTACATTAGTCAGCACTTGACATAATGCATATGTTAATCCATATGATCAGGGAAACATACCTAACAGTCAGCGTTAAAGAATCTGTGTCATCCAGGAACACAGACGGCAGCACAGAAAGAGCTGGAGGGACATACGGTGCATGAATTATGTTATCCTTATTTAGACACATACTAATGGAGACAGTTGCAACTTGGCACAACACACCTAGGAGTAAATCTATAAATGTGGGCGAGGGGCCATAGGCGGATACGTGTCGGGCATTAGCATCACCATAAACTCTCACGTGTCTCTCGCTGTTTCATAGCAAATCATGTAGTTCCACCACATCCACCACATTGTTCATTCACAGTCTGTTTAATAACATCTTTATTTATGTGCGTGTGTGCGCGAGTGAGTGTTGGAGTACTGGCTACTCGAAAGCAACAGTGGGACAGTAAAGGGGAAGATTAACTGTCTGTGGAGCCGCAGGACAAAAATAAGATGTGGGGGCACTCACCACTCTAACCCCTCTCTCTGAGCGCCATGTACGTGCCAAGCTGTCTTCAAGTGACCATCATGTGAAGTGCAACAGGCAGACTACACATGGAAGCTCAAGCATTTTTGCCTTGAGACCCAGAAACCAACTGATACAATTAATCTAGACTCTATCTGACCCAGTTAGAAGACAACATATTTAATTTAAAATATGCACAAAGTAAACACAATGGAAAGACTTTAAGACTAGACATTAAAACAGATTGTGAGGCTAAGCCTTAGATCCCTCGTGATTTTAGTTTATATTCTGCCTTAGTAGTTCAAATTTACAAACACATTAGCAATAACTGATCATCCAATTTATCACAAATTACGTGGCACACCATGAACCTGGTGATGTTTAAGTGCTGGGGGGTTCTGGGGCAGTTTTCCACTTTGCTGGAATGGTTATCCTGCCTAAATAAGACAGCTCAGTGCATCAAACATGAAGCTACAAAGATGTGTTAGTTCTGCTCAAAGGCTCACAAAAACTTGTCAGCACAGAAAACATCCCTTGCAAGCTTATCCTCCACTCAAAAGATTGGATTACCAACAACAGTACAAAGCATGCATCTGTCTGTGGACCCCAGGCCTAAAAGCCCCAAGTAGTCTGTGGGAAAATTAGATGCACAAACAGTAATTTGATTATTGCAGACTTTTAAAGAAATCAGCAAAAATGAGGTGCAATGCCAGCATTCATGGGTTTGGCATTCATACCTAATCTTCTGGCTCTCTGTCAAAATTCTGTCTTAAGAGCTTTAATTTAATATTATTGCATATTTCTAAATAAAGGTGAATTTAATCAAATTATTCCGCTAGTCGGTCTGCAGATAAGCTTCTAATTGTAGTGCCATGTTTTCACTGGAAATAATGGAAACTTCAAGACAAATTGGGGTGAACAACATTTTTTTCCCCTGAAGACCCCTTGTATAATAATCCTGTAATACCTCCAACAGTTTTTCAATTGTGTAATTCACATTAGTAATTTATGCACCTTTATAAACCTTAAGCATGAATGGAATTAATTTTTTTATTCCATCACGGCTGAAAAAAGCCTGTAGCTTGGTATCATGCTGACAAGAATTTTGATGTTCTCCATGTTTGCTTGTATTTCAGAGAATCAAGTAAAGTTCCTGAAAGCAACTGTGTGTTTATGTGTATACACAAAGCGTAGGTTAACACTGTGTCAGCTGAGCGTCGATCTCACACACACACACACACACACGATCTTTGTGACCGCCTGTTTTGAAGAGGTAAAAGTCAAACAGCTATTTGCCTACCTGCCCACGCTGTTTGGACCAGCGGCCCTGTGTTTAAACAGTATTATACAAGTGGTTAAAGGGTAAAAGCAAAAGCACACAGCGTTTGTCGAGCCCGCCACATGCCAGTGGTTACATAAGTCTACCTGATGCACATACAGACGGATGCAGAAGATGAAGTCCTGGTCTGGTTCACAGCTGCACCCAGCATGAACCCTCCCAATTTGGACTACAATAGCTCCTCCACACACATCTGACCTGACCTCACCGCTGACTCACCCTCTCCTTTTCTATCCATCAACTTGTCTGTGACTCTCCATCCATCCACTAACCTCCCTAATCAGGTAGCGTTTCCTTCTGCATGCTTCCCCCCAGCCCACCCTCTTTTCTCACTCTGGGCTCTATGGGTGGTAAATCGCCATACCAACAACATGGTGCCAGTCTCCATAATTAGCCTGGAGTGAGACGGTGAGGCTGGAGGGGAGGGGTCGGTGATGGGGAGGAGGGGATTTAAAAGGTGTGAAGGCGAAGGCAATGAAAGATACGAAACAACATGTCCTAGATTATCAGAGTAACAAAATCCTGCGATTGCAAAAGTCAAGGCAGCGAAGTGTTGAGTCATTTCTCTGACAAGTGTGTCAGTATACCAAGAATTAGCTGTGATTCCCAGAGGTCAGTGAGCACATGGCATGGTTTGATGGGTGGAGCAACTGGGTGGGGCTTACAGCACACACAAGGTCTATAATTAACCGGTACCCCTCTGGTCTGGCAAATAGAAGCCCCCCACCCACCAGTCCCTCAATCGTCCCTCCTCCTGCCCACCATCACCTCTCCCATATAACCTCCACAGCTTTCCTTGGCCTCATGAGTGTGCAACATAGAAGCATTCCTCACTGCAGTGTCATGGGTATGCTCCCAAAAGCACGTGTGCCAGGTTCATGTGTGTCTATATTTGACACATGGAGCTCTGCCTGTTTTCAGCTAGTTAAATGACATAGTGCAGCCCCGCAGTCTCCAGAAGACTCCCAGTGGTCATCAGAGACAGACAGCAAGGCTGGGCCTCATTCAGAGAGACTCCCCCGTCACAATGTTCTGTAGGAACTCCTAATTTTACTAAAACACACGATACACTAAGTGGGAGACGTGACTATGCAGCTGACAGTGGTTCAAAAGAAACATTACAACCTAAAACTATCACTAACAAGATGAATTAGTTTGTAAACTGTGGCGATTGTGATAGTCATAAGACTTAAGCATGGGAGACGGCTATATTATTTTAGTTCTCTGATTGAAGCCAAGTGCTCATTCATTGAAGCACACAGCAACCCTGAGAACCTTTAAGGGGCTCTTGAAGTTGGCCAGGCCAGTGCTAAGAGTATATAAATATATATTTGAAGCACTCATAAGCAGAGCAAAGAGGGGTATACCTTTATGCTTTTTGCACCTTTTATGCTGTAATATGCCAAATAATATTTACAAAGTTCAAAGTTCAGGTTAGCATCTTCCCTGCTGCCATTAGCATACGGTCGTCTAAATATGGTTTCTGAGTGATTCTCTGAGGAAAATCATGTTCACAATGCAATAAGTTACTTATAGGCTCAGGCTCAACAAATTGTAACATTAGAGATCCAGTTGGAACACTCTCAAAAGTGACGACAGGCTAGCAATAGTTTTTTCTCATCTGAGCCTCCCATAATATCTTTCAGTGTGCTTTGACTATCAAGGTGAAGCTGGTCAACAGTTTTCTTTCAAATAAGGAGAAAATAAAAGCCTGAAAAAATCCTAGATATTCTAACATTCCTTTATTACATTACAAAAAAATATTTCTTTATGTAAGGCTTTTTGTGTGGCCTGTCCTTGAATCAGATTATTTCACAATATGCAGTGATGGTCTTTTGTGGGTAAAAGGTTCAAATCGATGCCTTCAGATTTTCTATGCAAGATTGAATTGAGAAACCTTGTTTTTAAACATCATCAGACTGCATTCTAGTGTGTGGTTATAATATGTGGCATTGCTTTTTCGGTCCTTTTCAGTACATATTTTAAGAGAATTTATTTAATTGTTTTGCCTTTGTATGCCTGGAGAATGTTTCAATCCTGTGCAATGAATCCACAAGGACATGCTCAAACTCCACACAAACCTCCTTTTTGTTGTAACTAAATTGTGGGGCATTTAAACACAATTCATTATGCAGTCCTACGACAAACGTCAGACAAGCAAATGACTAATAATATGCAGCACACTGATGAGCCAACTGACCTTGTCACCACTGGAGTAGAAGAAGTAGCGCAGGCGGACTATGTTGCAGTGGTCCAACTTCCTCATGATCTGCAGCTCACGGTTCTGAAAAAAACAAGAATACCAATGATGAAACATTACTTTTGATTTTTTGTGCAACATATTACAGCTGAACTTCATGTTCACAGTTCAGGAAATGAGTCAGTCGACCTTATGGAGACCTTAAAAGCACGATAAGGGACAGTTTACTTAAAGTGTTACCTGAGAAGAAATAAATCATGTTATGTGTTATATATTATGAGCACAGTCCAACCCCAGTGGTTGCACTGTTGCTATACAGAGTGGTGTTTATTACAACTTAATATACCTCTGTCTCATAGAAAACACATGTGCCACAACAATCATCTCATTGTCAACCACATCACTGTCACAAGCTCAGTGTGCAAGTTTGTCAAGAATCAACATGTGAGAAAACTGAGTGTGGTAGTAGCAAAAAAAAGGTCAATAAATAGAAAAAAAAGTCAAATTATTCCCTAATAAAGTGATAAATCCCATGGGTTAAAATATGACGCACGCACACACGCACACACATACAAACAATCGGGCACTTTGTCTGTTACAGAAGAAAGGCAAAGAGGAAAGCAAAAAGAGATTTCAACACAGTCCTACAGCAGAAACACTGACTGTGTTAAAGTTAAAAACGTCTTGCAGCCTGGACTGCTACAAGCCACAGGAAGCTGTTTATACATGGTGTTAACATTCATTTTGATCAGTCAAAATAACCTACTGTTTTTAACTAGTAGACTAACTTATATTAGCTAACATAGTATGAATGATTTAATTAAGAATATCAGACAGTGCGTTTCAGGTGTACTACCAGAGGACGTCAGTTGTTCATGTGATGCATCATTGTGACCCTGAACCCAATTGCATTTACACTGCTAAAAAAAGAGGCCATATGAGCCTCAGACCACCTCTGAATATGGTTTCAATGACTGAATACCAAGACTCAAAACGCATCGGGTGCATTGGGTGCATTTGTCCCCTTGTGATCGGATCACCGAGGATGCATGTTAACACCAGATGTAAGCAGGCTCAACCTTACATGAGGCCACAGGAACAAAATAAACCTGAGTAGCTCACTTTATTCATATACAGTGTGTCCAAGCAGAAAATGGTTTGTGCAAATGGATATTCTCAAGGGTGGGCAGGAATTTAACCATTATATAAAGCTTTAACAGCTCCATTATAGCTCATATTTTTCTCCCCTTCTCCATTTCTCTTTCCCTCCCTCCATCCTCCTCCCAACTATCACTGTGCTTTGCGAGGATCTTAAGTGCTTGTAACATTCAGAGAGTGTGGCCTTCACTGCAGAAGGTAAATGGAGAATCCAGAAAACAAAACGAAAGCAGAATACAGCAGCCAAAGTTAAGATCAGACTGCAGCAGAGTTGTGGAGTGATCGCATAAGAATCTGGTTTTTGTTTTTGGAGGTAATGTTTTTTTTTTTTAACATTGACTGTTGTATTGACAGAAACAGCCTGAAGCCCCCATACTGACAGAAATGACATGCATAATAATATTTTGATTATGAGCTCTATAACAGGGTCAGTTTTCATGCAGAATTGAGGACTTTAATGAAATAATCATCTGTTTATCATCTGTGATCTGTTTATCTCCCATATTTGCATAAATGAAATTAATTTGCAATCTGGCATTCTGAGGTTTTTTAGTATTTGGCTCCTACTTTGGATTATCCATATCTGTAAACAACAAGGTGTTTACATAAAGAAACTCATGTAGAACATGCAAAGTTGAAATAATAAGTAGAACCAGAATGTAATCAGCTTACAGCACACATTTACTCAGAAGCACAAGTTGTGTATTTAAACAGACAGAGTGATTAACTAGTGCACTGGCTCACGGACTAATTCCCGAGATGACAGACTGAATACGAAGGTTGGCTGACAAAAACATAACATAATTGAATAATTCTCTCTCAGTGCAAAACTGTCTTGTTTCTTTCACACCAACAACTGAAGCTGGGACAATGTGTGGGTTTGTGGGTGGGAAAAAGTTGATGGGGTTGATGTGGGACGTGCAGTTGACTAGCTGATCACAGGTTTGGTGTAAAACAACAGCACACAGCTCAAACCTGTGCCTGTTACCATGGGTCCAACATGGAGGCGTTGGTTTATAAGGAGACTAGTTCATGATCTCCCAGGACTGAATGAGAAGCTAATGAGAAGCTGACTGCCTCAAAGCCTGACAGAGAGGTGTAGAATGCGAAAAAAAAAAAGTCTGACGGCCAAATTCCTTTTACTTTTATGTAGGTGTTGAGTTATGAATAACTTAAACCAACACTGAACAAATACAAGAATGTATAACTTGGGTTTTCAGCTTTGAATCAAACAGGAAATAACAGCTTTAAAATCAATGCACAAGTCATGCTTTGATTAATCTGATTATTTAATTGATTGATTCATTTGGAGCTGAGGTGATTAGTTGATTGACCCAAATTTAATTTTCAGCTATCCTGGTAAACAATAGTTGCTGTATAAGTCTTTTATCATGAAAAAAAAACGTCCAGCTAATTCAAGCCTCTAAATTGTGAGGATTCACTGCTTTTCTGTGTCTTATGTGATGCAAACTGAATATTTCCCTACTTCCTTTTATCTTTAGGAAAATTTTCACTATTATTTGGCATTTAGAGATGAAACAGTTAAATCAAGAAAATAATCTGCAGATGAACAGATTGAATAACATTTTGCACTAAAGCCATTGAATGTTATAAAATAGACAAAAACTTTGATTCACTAAGTTTTCAGAGTCCCAGGTGATTTGATAACATTTCTTGTTCCATTTATGGGTTAAATTTCCAAGGATATTCAATGTACTATCATAAAAGTTAATAAAACCATACAGCTGTTTCCTGTATGAAAGGGGTTCACAAAATAGTTAAAAACTGTACTAGCTAACTGACTGACTGATTGACTGACTGGCTGGGTGACTAATGAGATCTCCTGTTATGTGGGTCAGTGCCATGCTAGCTGGCGCTAGGAGATATGCTGCTGTCCTTCCACACTTTTTTGCCCCTATATTAGGATTTAATCCCCTCTCATTTATTTTTTAACAGAGCAGAGCGAGCTGTCTGTCACTAACAAGACCTCTCCATCCCAGCAGCAGAAGCACAGCAGCATCTTGTAGCTCAATAGCCTGGTATAGACGATCCCCCCCAGCGTAATTCACTTAAAGGCAAACACAAATGGTTCCCACAGTCCTCCCCCTACAACTGCGACCAACACACACATACACACGCACACATATACACAACCCCCACATCATAAAGTGACATCATAGCGTGAGGGTCACAGACCAGCCATCGAACCATCATGGACTGCAGGCAACGCCCTCGTCTTCTTGCAGTGGCTTAGAGGGAGTGTTTGAGGGTGGGTCTGCGTGTGTGTGTGTATATGAGAGTGTGTTTCTGTGTGTGTGTTGTTATGTGTGAGAAAGATGGTACCATATGGAGGAGGAGCAGACAGGCTGTTCAGTAAAGCCCTGCCCAGCTCCAGTTATACTGCAGTCCTTCCTGCTGACCTGTCATCCTCCAGTGTGTCAGCAGCACAGCAAGCAGAGACAGAGAGACATATGGAGAGAGAGAGAGAGAGAGAGAGAGGGAGAGAGAGAGAGAGAGAGAGAGAGAGAGAGACAGAGAGAGAAGAGAAAGAAAGAATACCTCAATTGCAGGCTGCTAGAAGCGCTACACCTTCATGGTACTGATGTTTACTGTCATACAAAACCACTTCCAGTTTCCAAAAAGATTCAGAGCAACAAGCAATTGCAAACCACCCACACAAAGACGCATGCAACACTTCACTGTTCTGCTTGGGTAACACTTTATTAATTCTACTGACAGCAGACAGTGGATCAAACTTAAAAAGTGAAACCAGTGTCATTTATTTTTTAATTGTCAAAAAGTCTAAATCCCTGGTCACACCAAAAAAGGCAAAATGTTGATTCTTATAAATAAAGAGAGACAGAGAGCTAACATGTTAGCCTGGCATGAACATGCTAGCACTGGTCAGTTCCCATCTGCTTCTTAGAATTTAATTCTGCATTGGCCATTCACTCTTCTCTGACCTTTTGCCCTCAGGATTATACATTATTTCATTAAATTGTGAGTAAATCTTAGGGGGAAGCAGCTCTGGCTAAATGCTTCAGGATGTTTGTTAGCAGCCGCTAACGGAACATTAAGTATTATTTTGGCAAGAAGTGTTTGTGCTGTTAAGTGTTATCTCATAATAGTCTGTAAAAAGTTAACAAGTAATGTTGAAAATAAAATAATCTTTAAAAATCATTGAAAGTCATAGTTTAATTAGTTTAATTAATTTAGGTGTCTGTTTACTTATTGGATTTTTTGACAATAGAAAAACAGTATAAAAAAGTCACAAGACTTAGCCTTTTCTAATATTATTTGAGCACTGCTGCCACCAGACATGCTATCAATATGTGTGTGTGTGTGTGTGTGTGTGTGTGTGTGTTAGAGTTGATTTTAACGCAAGCAACCATTTTCCAATAGACTGATATGTGATCCCCCTGATGGGAGTGGAGGAGAAGAACCTATCCCATGATGCACCAGGAGCACATAGTAAGCCCACCAAGATTGTCTCACACATTGATCAACTGCACCCTCGCACAGAGCCTATTCACATGATTACACTGTTTGACTCATGCGTGTGTGTGTGTGTGTTTGTGTGGCGTTCACACATGTTGGACCAGCATGGTTCTGCTCACCAAGACTCACTTCACAGATGAACAACAAATCCAGTAGGGGAAAAAAAAGAAGTGTAGATAAAAGGCTTTCAAATAGGGAGAGAAGGCAAAAGAGGAAATTGGGCGCAGGTGTTTGAGTATGTTTGCGTGTGTGGGGGTACACACACTTTATGGCGCGTGCTTGGCAGTCATGTGAGGAGTCTTAGCGCTCATTTGCTTCATTTTTCGTAACACGCTGTTCCTCAGAAGGACAGACGGGGCAAGTGGAAGCAGTTAGAAAAGGAGACAGAATAAAAAAGACAGCCAAGGAAGAGGCTTTGCTGTGCAGAAAAGGAAACAAAAACAAGAAAACAATGAGTGCGATCTTCAGCTGGCCACCATTTAAACATGCAACCTGCTGTTATGCTAACCACAGGCTAACCACAGACTAATAGGTAAACAGGAAATGACTTCATCGTGGCCAATGTGCAGAGTCCAAGAGAGCGTACATGTCCTGAACAAACAGTGTGTGTTTTGTGACAGATGGTCGACCCCCTCACACATGACCTGATATCATTCATCTCGTCAGGATTCAGATAGTGGCAGACTAGCAGCTGCTGTGAAACAGTGCTGAACTTCCAAAAAGGTTAAACCTGGGGCACTGAGCTACTGAAGCATTTAGCTGAACCTGTTGGCTCTGAACAGCAGTCCCTGACAAAAAACGCTACAGGCAAACACATCTGACTAAACTCTGACTAAACTTCAGTGACTCCCATTAGAGATGGAGATGGAGCTGGAGTTTGGCAGTCCATGAGACAACATGGCACACCTAGACTTGTCCTGTCATCACTCTTCTCTTCCTCTCTCGCTAACACACCCTGACTCTCCTGTGAGGAACAAAGAAGATGACAAATAATACAACAGCAGTGACAGCTTAAGCTAGTTTGCAATGCCTGTTCCTGGACGGGCCTATATAGAAATTAAAGGGCAAATCAGGATTAATGATGAGGAGAGTTATGATTGGAGGGTAAAACAGGTATAAAGAAAATTAACAGAGTAACAAGATCAAAGGTCCAACCTCATTAATTTTATACAAAGTTTCAGTAAAATATAACAGTCACAATTCCTTTTTTCTACACCAGGTGATTCCTTGAAAGTTTCTCTGGACAACTGCTGACTAACACACAGTTTCCTCAGGTGAAAAGCTCTGTTGTCAGTATGAACTAGCATAACTGCTTTATGGTTTTAAACTTCCACATACCAGTTAAGTTGTAGTTTACATCCATGTCTGTCTGTAAAATGTCAAAAATATTTAATAAAAAGCTATTAAGTTTATTTTGAAATGGAAGTCGTCACTCTACTGACATGTAGTATTTCAGTGGATAATTTCCAGTCAGAAAGATGCTGTTTTCACTTACAGACTGTTATCACTTAGAGGACTGAGCGAGAGCTTCATCACATGGTGAAACCACAATCACCTGATGCTCGTTAGAAACAGAAACCAATGAGCTTGCGATTGAGTACAATGCTGCAAATGTGGATGTTGATGAAAAGAAGCTACACATTTTAAATCAAGGACACTTTTACACACTTCTGTAACCAGAAGCACAGACGATCTAAACAATCAGGACAGTTACAAGGTGAAAATAGTGGCCAAAAAAGAGTTTATGCTAAACATTACGATGGCATAGTGAAGCTGACCTTTGACCTTTTATATATAAAATGTCATCATTGTTTCCTCTTCAACGTGTATATGTCATATTTTAATGATAATAAAAGGTGTAATATGCATTCATGAGGCCAAAAAATGTGCTTTGTGAGGTTACAGTGGCCTTTGACCATCTAATTCTAATCACTTTGATCCTTAAAGCCAGATGTAATGAAATTTCCTCAAGGTGTTGCAGCAAAATCACTTGACAAAAACCTACAAACAGATTGTCTCCTGCCATGACTTTCACCACCACAGATAAAAAGGGAAATCTGCTTCCTTTAACCTGCAATAGTTTTGCAAAAATGCAAAAAAATGGGCTACAACAGAATCAACTGGAAATTGGCTAGTAATTATTATATTATTGTTTTTATTGTTAAAATGGCACTGAAGGTTGGCCTCTCTCCTTAATATACTCTTCATGAAGGCAGGACTTAATGGTGGTGAGTGCATGACATTAGTTTAAGCTATGTGCACCCAATCAATGTAGTGTACATGTCTAAAATATCAGGCAGAATTTTGAGAGTGGTCCCAACTTTTCGAGAGCCCTTATCCAGTGTTACCCAAGACCAATAATATGACAGTTAGACTGTGCATCCATAACCCTCAACACTGAGGAATATAAACTTAATGAGAATTTCAACAGCTGTCCTGCAGGCTTGGCAGTCTCAGGTCTTTCATCTATGAGCTGTGAGCTAGCAGCAGGGATGCTGCCCATCCCCAACAAGCCGTCAGTCAAATCTATTCAAAGCCCAGGAGGAAGATTCCAGCAGAGATTTGCTTGAGAGGAAACATGACTTTTCTGTGATGGCAACTCAGCTAAACTTGACAAGGACTGAGTATCAATGGTCTCAAGTTAGTTTCTGAGAGAAAAAGCCTCTCGACCACTACCCCCCCACACACTTACTGCAAGAAAATACACACAGGAAAGGACTAACTTGTATACTGCTGAACACTAAGATGTTGTTGCCTTTGTTTTCTCCTGTTTCGCAGCTCTGCTGATCTCATTGTTCTTGTGAAAGATCACTCTACTCATGCCCCATTCACAGTTACTCATTCACATTCATTAATGCAACAAATCTCAACTTTGATTACATTGTTAAAACAAAAAAGGATGACGAGGAGAAAAGAGAGTATGAGTGCATGGTTGTGTGCATCATCATCTTTAACACATGCTGCTTTTTACTTCTCTTTTTGTTTCTTGCTTTTTACTTGACAAATGCAAGAGTTGAGTAAGCTGAAAAACACATCATGTGTGCAGGTTTTACCTTGAACCTCTTGTCTTGCAGGACCTTTTTGATGGCCACCAGCTCTCCAGAGTCGCAGAGCTTAGCCTGGTAGACGACACCGAACGAGCCGTTGCCAATGACCTTTGTGTCCGTGTAGCTCACCTCCTGTGGCCGGTCAGGGCCTTGGCCTGGAGTGGCCACAACTGTTGTTACCTTGCTGCCATCTTTATCCCCTAGAGAGACAGACAGAGAGACAAAGAAAATGCATACGCTCAGAGGAGTGCTTACAAGTACATATGAGAGAACCCAAACAAACAGATCAAGGAGAAGACTAAATAATTAAGGTAATGTGAGGCATCATAGCAAAAAATGTCAGTCTCTAAGGCAGATATTCCAAACTGCTGTCTGTCTGCATCCAACCAATGTGACAAAAAAAACCCAAAGACGTTCAATTTACAATAAAATTCAAGGTGCAATCAGAGGTTTTAAGGACTGTTTCTTTTCTGTTAGGTATTTTTGCATAAAACTGATGCTAGCGTTTACTTTACAGACAAAGAATTACAACTTATATCACTTGATCATCATCATATCCTGAGCTAAACATGCCGAACCAACAAGTGTTTTTGCTTGAAATGCCCATCCCCACTGACAATGACTCAGCATGCATAGTACCAGTAATAAGACTGCAGCAGCTACGTGAAATTTAGCCACTACTCATTTAGCAGTTACACCTGTGCTTTTCAACAGTGACATATCAAAACGTCTCCAGTGAAAAAGGCCTTAGTGAATTCCGATGCCTGAACTCATCACCTGCTCATCTCTCTTGCCAGCAGTCACTGTTTCATAGAGTCACACCTGTGCATCTGAGGGCGTGACAGCCTCCTTGTTAGAAAAGTCAATTTTTTTTTTCTTGCCAGGTTGCAAGTTTGAATGTCTGCAGACAGCATTCTTGGCTGAGAGAAGCAGAACAATGTACCCCAACCCCTCCCCAACTTGTTCCAGCAGCACATCCTACCTGTGGCTGCAGTGAACAGACTGTAGTGTTTCCATTTACTTTGAGTGGCAAGAATTAAATATAAAATACCTAGGCTGTGTCTCCAAATCCTATGCTTTTAGTTTCACTGTATTAGTTCTGCAGTGCCCATTACAAAGTCCATACTGTGGTGTGCAATGTGTCTATATATTGGAATATAACATTACTCTCAAACTTTGACCCTCTGGCTTGTGCATCAGCACAGTAGATGTCAGACATCTTTTGCTGTCTGGACAATTTTGCTGTTATTCCGGGTTAGAATAACCACAAAAACATGTTGGTTTGCAAAACATGATCAAATGTTAGGCGGACATCCTGTTGTCATTGTATCCTGTTGTCGGCATATTGTATGTGACATAAACTATGTGGTGGGATGCACCACATCTTTTCTGGCATAAAAAACATAGTAGTATGAGAACTGGAGCACACCTTTAGAGGAAACAACCACACTTGTCATAAAATGTTTAAATTTTTAGATCATTGTTTTTATATCAGGAAGCATGAACGCTTTTCACCAATCAATGACAACCATGCTGTCTGAAATCAACCTGACCTTTGTTACCTTTAACAGACCACCAGCTGCAGTTTGCACACAGACCAATGCAACACCCCCAATTGTTGTCGGTAAAAAGTCATGAGCTGGCAAGACTTTGTAGTTGATACTAATGCACTTTACGTAGAACAGAATCTGCTTTCTCGTGCCATTCCTCCCCTTCATCCTGAGTGAGTGTTTTTTCCCCCTCTGCCTCACACTGCCTCCCCCTCCTCCTTCTCCTCCCCCTCAAAGTGTCAAGGGGCAAAATTCACATTACCTGGCACTTAAAGGACAAAGAGGCAAGAGCGTGTGTCGCCTGCCGCAAACGTGCGCGCCTGCTCCTTACTGCCGATCTCTGACAGGATCTCCAATTAACCCCAGAACTCCCACACAACCAGTGTGACTAAATCCTTCCACCTACCCTTTCCCCTTTAAATACCATCAGTAGTCTTATATCACCATATTCCTCTTCCACACAAACTGCAGCAGAAAACGGTCAAACAAAGACAGAAGCAACTTAAAGAATCTAAAAATCTCTGTTAAACTTGTCTAATTTTAGGTGAGTTGCAAATACAACCCAACACATTAGTTGACAGCTCACACAGAGGACAATAAATCATGTTGATGGGTGGATTAGTGCTGGTTAATAACCGTGACTATTCAGATTAAGTTGTAATTTAATAGAAACTACTCTGTCACTGCATACTGTCTGTCTGTGGAGAAAGTGACCAGCTAAGGCTGAATTCTGGAAAACTATTAGCATGTGACTAATCTCTAAGAAAGTTTTAAATAAATAAAATGAATAGTTATTTAACAGAGGTGCAGAGGTTTACCGGTCTTATTTGTCTTCACACTCACTGCCTCTCTGGGTTTCTTTTCCAGCAGGGTTATTGATTTTAATGCAAAATAATGCCGTGAAAACAAATCTAGTGCAACCCAGACATAAAAAAATAATCTCATTATTGTGTTTGTGTGTGTATTTGTGTGTTCCTATGTGACCAGTGAGTGGACCAATTACTAAAGATGTGATTATGATCAAAGGGAAAGGGAGGAGGGGGCGGCAGAGTGACTGAGACTAGGACCGAGTCTAGAAAGAGAAACCGAAGACGGATTCGGTAACGGCAGAAATAGATATTCCAAGAGAGTCTTTTTGTTTGTGTATGTGTGTGTGTGTGTGTGTGTGAGTAAGAGAGAGCCAAAGAGGAATATAAGTCTGCCTACATATTTCAGCAGGGACACTTCTATGACGCCTCTGCGCTTCCTCAAAACCGTGAGAAAAGTCTGTGGACACTCACACACACACACACAAACAAAAATGATAAGACTCACAGCGTGATCTCACACTGGTGCAAATAAGGAATGACCAAGCTCTCAGTTTGCACTTGAAATGGCATTTTTTGCATTTTGAGTGACCGGTTGTAAAGCACTTAGACAACTCTTTCTTACACAAATTTCCTCTGATTTTTAACTGAACTGTAGAAAATTGTTAGAATCACAACTTTTGTTTTCAAGCTAGAATAACTTTTTTATTGAAGTAAATTATCCCCTAGTTATTTAAAAGAAAATGAATTGTTAAAAAAGTCCCTTGGCCCCTGTTTGATATATATTTAAACAAACATTAAAGATTTAAGTCCCAAGCGGAAATACCTTGGAACATGTGCTTGCAGCATAACCAATGCTGCCATGAACAATCAGCCTCCCACATAAATATAATTATTGTGACACATCACAGAGCATGATTTCATGTGCATATGCTGTATTACTCAGCTACAAAGTGCAACAGAAGAGACTGCTGTTGCAACTTTTAGCCAGAATCGTCAATAGTCAATTTAGGTCACCAGACTAGTTCAGGCCACACTGAATATGGCCAACATGTCACACAACACAGTGAGGCTATAAACAATACAGGAGTTGAGCTGCTACACAACACAAGCTGGCTTTAAGTGACCGTTTCTGTCACTGATACAAAAAATGGTCCTGTTGGTTTATGGTTAATGGTGCTTATCTCTATACTGGCCTTCCTAAAGGGGGTAAATAAAGGGGGCTTTGAGAGTCCCGTGTAGGTGTGAATGTGTGTGTGTGCATGTATGCATATGAAAAAAAAAAGATTTGATTTCACACTCTGGAATAGTTTACAGTTCTTTTAATATTTGTGAAGTCAACAGTCAATGTTATTCAAAGATGAGGCCTGATGGTCTGTGAGAAAGGCTTATCTTCATTTTGAGAGACTTTTGTTTGTCCATTTGGTCAAACAAAACTCCAACAAAATGAAGATCAGCCCAGACACGGCGTCAGTGGAAAAAAAAACATTTTGAAGGCTTATAGGGTCATTTTTTAATGCAAGAGCTTTTGTTTTGAAAGTGTTTTTGGCTTTTCATTTGAAAGTCAGAGGCATGGTCTAGTGAGCTGGTCAAAGTGTGATGGACAGTGTACTGGCAGCTGTGAGGGGATCAGTCCTATATGCAGGCAGACAGAAATCTACATTCACTTCTTCACTTCTTGAACCTAGTGTTAGCTACAGACTCCATTCAAATTCTAAATGAGTAACTTGGATCTATAAATCTTGTATTTACTTGTTTTTGCTATCTTGTATTGTTTTTGAGATATTACAGTTTTAGTTTTATAGTTTTCTTTGGTCCTTCCCAGGTTTTATAATGGGTGTGTGTTGCGGAATCTTCCGTTGACCAGTGTGAGTCACATGACTGCCAGAGTGCAAGAGGGGACAAATGTAAAGTACAAATCTGGGAAAAACCTAACAGATCCCCCAACTTTGGCCAAATCATATATAAACCAAAACAATATCTGGGTAGGAAATTTCATTATCTTTCCATTGCTGTAGGTTTGAAAGCAATCAGAGTCATACATAAGACGTTAGGGGCCTCAGATCGACACAAGTTCATTTTTTCCCCACTCATTTAGATAGGAGGAGGCAGACAACATTGATTTGGGTTTCAAAATTTGATAGCTTATAAAATCCAAACTGTTCGAGTAACCAAAAAGTTACATAAACCACTGCATTGGAAGCGTGTCCCTTAGTCATTTCAAAGTGTTTAAAGCCAATACAATTAATGCCCTTGAGCATAATAGCAAATGTGCAAGGCCAAATTTGGGGATGAAATTTTATTGTGAAAAGGACTTCTTGTTGGACTTAGCCCAGGGTTATCAGTGTGTGATTTGTAGGTCCTGGTAAGAGGTACAATTAGGCTTTGGTTTGATCTCTCAATGACATTCCTATGGGCCGTGGTGGCCGTTTTAGTGTGCCTAAGTGTAAGTATATATCAGATGCTTGGGAAAAGTATGATTACAGGATTTGCAGTGAAGTTTATTGTTTCGGTGTACAGATGTCGTTTCAGTGTGCAAAATATCCTACCACCATCACATAACTTTGTCTCAAGTATTTGATTACGAAATTTGAGGGATCATTGCAAAGAATGTGTTTCATATCTAATTCTATTTCTATATAAGAATATCAGTATTTGTTGTGCTCTATTTCAGACTGTCAAAAGCACATGAGTCAGGACAGTGTCAGTACACTGAGTATAGCATAGCATAATCACTCTCAAAACATAAAAGTACGGAATGTAAGTGAAGTGGTTTCAGCACATTGCAACTGTGGACTGCAGGGCAAAGTGACATTTGTAAGGAACTCAGACATAGATTTGCTAAATTCCTAGACAACAAAACGGACTGCAAAGGCACGCTTGCGCTGTGTTAATGGGTGCAGGTATATAAACACACAAACACACACACACACTATAATGCAAAGTGCAAAGTGTTTCCACCACTGATGCAAAGCTGACGAGATAATTCTTCATTATGATACTGGAACATGTTGTCACAGGAATGTCACTGCTGACACAGACGATTGTCTAAGCAATTCTTAGATAAAGATATCAGTGAGGTTTCTGACCAGACATGATGGGGGTGCATAGATTTTTGGATACCAAAGAGGTTTGCAGCCTGCAGAGCTACCACAATGCATGCACTAGATGGATGACTAAAGAATGATCATTTCCTTTTTTTTCCCCAAATCTCTGCACTCTTTAAACCCTTTGAGTGATGTTGATGCTTCTTGTCTGGTCTGCAAGTCCTTTCTGTTTTATTTGGAACCAAAGAGTCTAATTAGTTCATTTTGCTCCCATCATGAGCTGCAAAATGTGGGAGAGGGACAGAAAGGAACAGGGGAGCAAAGAGGGAGAGAAAGAAAAGGAAAGGGAGAAAGAGAGAGACAGACAGGGAGAGAGATGCAGCTTTGAAATGCTAAACAGGCCGCTCGTTGTTCTTGGCCAGCTGCCCTACCCCAAAAAACAAAACCGAAGAGTGCTCATGTGGGTGTGTAAATGTATGTGTGTGAGTGTGTGAGTGTGTGCGCGTGTATGTGTGTTTCCTGTCTGCCTGCGTAGGAGGGGTAAGACCATTCTCTCCAGGATCATACACATCGGCTACAGCTGCTTGAGCTAATCAGCCAAGTTATTCACACACATATTTGTGGGGTACAAAAACTTGGAGTTGTCTATACTTGTGGGGTCTGACAACATCGTGGGGGCTATCACACTGAATCTGACATATTTAATTGGCTGTTTGAGGGTTGAGACTCAGTTTAAGAGTTAGGATCAGGGTTAGAAAATCAGTGTCATGGTAAGGTTAGGGTTAGGGAAGAGGAAATGCATTATGTCAATGAGGTTAGGGTTAGTGTGCGCGTGTGCATGAGTGTGTATAAATATATAGAGGTAGTTAATGAATTTAATAATTAATTATTTTCACGAAAAAATGCAAAATATTCTGGTCTCTTTTGTCATGACAATTACTTTTACCAGGGAGGTAACATGAACTGAACTGACATTCTTAAAGAATATCGACAAAAAATGTATCTAATATTAACTGATTATTAAAAGAATGTTGTATTCCTTATCCTAATGAAGTTTGCATACCGTTAAAAACATTAATTAAACAAGATGCAACCACTTACAGATAATCTGTTAACAGGGGATGGTCTTTTTGAGTGTTTCAAAGCTAATGTGGTAATATCCTTTGTATAGTCATGTTCAAAAAGTTGTATATCTCAACATATCTTCGTTTGAGAATGACAGAGTCTTGAATACTCAATCATGACACTATCATCACTTGTTAACAATGAACCTGTGAACCTGTGGAATGTTCCAAACAGGTGTTTTGTTTGAGCATTCCACATATTTCCAGGTCTTTTGTTGTCCCAGTCCCAACTTGGCTAAAACCTGTTGCTGGCAGAAAATTCTGAATAAGCATTTCTTTTTTAAAAAAAAAACATATACGTAAAACATAAAGGTAAAACATTAAATAAATTGTTTTTGTCAAGGCAAACTCAGAATATATCACAACATATTAAAATTGATATCAAGATGATATTTACGTGCTTGTTACTAGTGGGGCTTTCGTCTTGCATTTGAAACTAAGGCCACTTCCGCACTACAGTGTTTATTCGTATTAAAACTAAACCGATCTGAAATGCTTGGAATGCATATAACAGGACTATTCCCATAGACTGGGCATGTGTTTGCTGTTGTAAACAGGAAGCAGAGGATTGATTGCTTAGTTGCAGGAAGGACTACAGAGGAAGAACAGCAATGGTGAACAGCAGGCCCAGAAGTCTCTTTTCTTGGACCAACGCTGAGGAATTATCTGTTAGCGTTGACAACACAGTCAGCAATGCATCTATTTTGCTGAATGAACCATTGGTAATCAGAGTTGACAGATACATACAGGCTGTTTGTTTTCTTACAGAAAAGAGTCATATGATACAGACATGATGAATCGGGGACAAGCACATAATGACCAATCAGACACAATCAGGAAGTGAATGTGGGCCTTGATATCATTGTTTTCAAAGGTATCCTTTCTTTTTTTGCCCTTCAACACAGCCCCAGATTTTTCAAATAGTGAGTATAAAATTATAATCAAAAAAATAATGTTAACAGCTAAAAAAATCCTGCCTGAGCAATAATTCCAAAGCACTAACACTTGCGGTGTTAACGCAGCCTCTGACACCTTGTCCGATTGATTGACTTGATTTCTTGAGAAACCAGCTGATATAAATGGTTAAAAATAGTTACTTAGTGCAGTTCTGAACCTGTATGGACCAAATAGGCATCGTAAAACAACAGGGAACTCACCAGTGACACAAACCCATGTTATCAATTTTCTGATCACACTCAATCATCATGAAGCCAGAAAGTAGGCAAACAAAAGCCACAGCTCAAAGATAGCAAACTTGACCTTAAAAAAGTCCAATTATCTTGAGATTTAATGAACTTCTTGCCTTCTGCTATTTGTATAAATATTTCCTATGTGAAACACAACAGGAGACATCATTACATTCATGTTTGACTGATTACCCTGGGGCACAGGATTCATAATTAATGTTTCCCAATCAGGCAAGTGGGTCACAAATTTACTTTTCTGAAGTAAATTTTTATTTGTCCTTATACAAACAATTTTATTCATTAGCGCTTGGCAGTCCTCTAAAGGTGGGGACACCCTAAACCTGCTATTTGACCATGATAATATCCGTAATTTGTTCAAATACTTGACCATGATTATACAGAACCTTTGGATTTGGGCTATGTGAATAATACACATAGCAAAATTTTTCAAGAATTATCATAGATCCTGGCAGAATAAGCTACCTCGGCACCATCATGGATGGTATGTTAAGGCCCCTGTATCAAGCAACTGTTGACTCGGCTTGTTAGCTTCTCCTCAAACCTTTTCGCCATGCCACCTGACCCATGAGCCTGTTATATTACCATACTCTTGTTATGGCACTCCATTAAGATTTTTCAGTTAAATCATCTTCTAATGCCAGTCAAATAAACACCTGTCTCTAGGATAATTAAAATGTTAGCTTGTGATTTAACTCATAGACTTCTTTACCTGCTGTCACTTATTTTTCAAGTGCCCAGACAGTACTGTGAATGTGCAACTTACGGTAGAGATGAGAAGTTCAAGAGAAAACTTAATCCATAACTACTTTCGTCATAAACTCATGAAATCACTCATTTTGGTTGAATTTTCTTTTTATTGCTTGCATGATTAAGCAAGTGAGATACTAGATTTAATAGCCCGACATGACATTTCACTTGCCCCAGGTGATCCTTTTTTAGTGAGTCCAAAGACACCTGCACAAACGAGTACTTTCCTCTTTTAGGCTGAACATCACCTGCTGGTAGAGATCAAAATTTTAAACACCCAAATTATTGAGCACCTCCCTCTCCAGCCTTTAATGACTGATAATGACGCAGGGACTTACCCAATGAGTCACTTGGAGAAAAATATTCAGGCAGACAAATCACAGCAAAAACCCTTCTGTAATGTAAAGTACGCTCAGTTGGCCTCACATTTGGTGCTAAATGGTGGCTGTACCTGAAAGATAATTAGGCCAAGAATTTCCAACTAAGTACCCTCTAGTTCTTACATCTAGACAAATCGTAGACCGAAATGAGATGTCTTGAAAGCCAGTCCAGTATTTTCCTTTTGACAGCAACCTAATCATTAATGTTACATACTGGCAGGACCGCACTAACACTTCAACACCCATATCTGGGGCAAGTATTAGGTTTGGGATGGGTGTGTGTGTGTGTCCTCGTCAACTGAGTGATTTCCAGTGCCAAGACCCAGAGGACAGCCTCAGGCCTCACCCCACATCATGATCACATCACAGTCCTGATGCACCACCAACATTCCTTAACAGCCTCATTTTTTCCTCTCACACACACACAGAGAAATATGTGTGTACAGGCTAGATAAGAAAGGGGTGTAACTAGAGGTCTCCAGTCAGAACAATCATTAGGCAATAATGATTCAAATATTATCATCAAAAGACCTGAACACTTCATCTTGTAGTAGCTGCAATCTATGACACATATGGATAAATATGGGCTGCTCTGAGGAGCCAATTTGGAAAAAAAAGGAAATTTAACATAAAACACGCTGTGGAAAGGTGAGCATGACAGGCCTTAAAATAGAAGCAGAAATCATCTATAGCTGAAGAGATATGTGTATGGACTAACACTGCAGGCTCCCTTGCTCTGCAGGTAACTTTAGGCCTAGTCAGTCGCATGTGCCTCATCTCTGCATCCAGCCTATAACCAGCCTCCGGCACGGTGCCACTGTGCCAGAACAGGATACTCTGTGTCACACTCCTTCCAGTCGTCGCGACGTCCGATTTTGCCACGGCCTATATAGAGTATGTTCAGTACACCAGCCCTCTCCAGGATCACGTCAGTTTCGCCCGAGTCAACTATGGGCGCACCTTCCGCTTTGACAGTTGCGTAACAGACCGGCCCTATCGCTTTAACTCTGTTACGCATACGGTTGGTGCTATGTAGTAATGCCGCTATGAGATCTAATCCTCATTCAAATGGACAATATCAAACCGGATCTGCGATAATAAAGAGAGGGGTTGGTTTTTTGTTTTTTTTTTTTGCTCTGGGCCAACGCCAACCCTACCTTCCCCACTGGCCCGGCCCTGCCCGGCGCGGCCTGCTAACCCTGGTCAGGCTGACCGGTCCCGGGCGGCGCGTCAAAGCGCAGCGGTGTGTGTGCTCACACCGTGGCGAGCGAGTGTGCGTTGCCACTCAGCACCGGCCAATCTCAGTCAGTGACACAGATATATGACAGGGCTAGGCTACCCGGAGCTAACGCCATGCTCGCTTGACACATTTTCACACCCGGCTAACGGGGAGACATTTTGCGAGGATTCGTAGCCCACACTGGGCCTGGTGCATGTAGGAAAAAGGTAGACTTCTGTAGGATTACATGGGTGTACTTACTGCTGACTTTCATGCTGCCAAAAGCCGAGGGCTGCGGCACTGGTTTGCAGCTCTCCGCGAAGGATGTAGTCCTGGGCCGACCCGACATGATCCAATCCCTCTGATTCTCTCTCGACACGGGAGACTGTGACTTGCTAAACGGCAGAGCTGATCGATTCGCCGAATCTTCTCATCCAAAAAGGATGACAGTAAATGAATAAAACTAAAATCACAGGGGGAAGACAGGCAGAAAGCGATCCCTTTTATCCCACGATCCTTCACTCTAGTTCGTATCACTTAATTAGCTTCCCACCAACGAACAATCACAGCATCATTTATTCCTTATATTCCAGGATTTCTTTTAGCGGGCCTCTGAAGATACGTCTCCGACTAAAATAGTCATGAATCTGGCCTCTCCCTGTGGCCCCCCGATTAAAACCAATTGCGATTTCTTTCTGGGTGCGGAATCAGTTTCACACAGATGAAGAAGGACGAGATCAGATATTAAGAGTACCGATCCGGTGCGGATCAAAGATATTTGTGGTGTTTTCTTGACAATTCGGGACACATGCAGTTCCTCTTCATATCCCGATGTGGAGGCTCAATGATCCGACTGCCATGGCGGCTCCCTCGCTATACCCTAGCCTACAGACCGTCCAACGGAAAATCTGCCAGTTGCCACAGTCTTCTTCAACGATTTCAATGGCTCTGCGCTGACTAAAAAACCGCCCTCGTCGCCGTCAAATTTCGGTGTCTTTACCGAGGCCGCGGGGCGATCTCTTCAGAAAATGATGGTCTTTAATCACAGAGTGCGACGATACTGGATTTCTTTTTTTATTTCTTCCCCATAGGTTTCGGGCTCACTGTCTTTGTCGCTGCGCACGTTAGCTACGGCTCTTCCGTAAAGGGTTATAGGGATTGCTCAGCTTACGGGGAAGGAGGTTCACGCTGTTGACGTAAGCCACGACGGAGAATAGGAAAACTGTGAACGCGCAAACGGCGAATCTGGGGTGGCCGATTTATCCAATCAGAGAGGGTATCCTTTAGAAATGGGCGTTGATCCTGTTCCCGATGTCCAATAGAAACGCCGCTCTCGAGCACCACATGGCATAATTTTCTTAGCACCGCCTTCGAGACTTCAAAGGCTTTTTCCCCATGCCGCGACGGGGACAATGGGCGGATCCGCTCCTAGGATTGATGATTTTGTCGGCCAATGGAGCCCCAAAACGGCACTGTCAGTTCAAATGGACCCAGCTGTCACAAAGCACCGGTGGTCATGCAGCACAGTTGCTATGCTAGTAACACGAGCCCATCCTCCAGCTCTCCCCAACACTTTTTTTATGCAGGCAGCCCCCCGGCTCTTACATTTAATTACTGTCATAATGCTCAGTAATTTTAATAATGTGTGTGTGTTTGTGTGTGCATATTTGCGTGACTGCCCTGTCACTAAAACTTTACATTCAAGTTAAATTAATCTCTTCACCTTTATTATTAAAAGAATAGCCTGCTAATTTCAAGTGCCCTTTACTAGGGATCTATAAGTTGTAAAAAAAAAAAAAGCTTTATTAATAGTAAATAAAAATTTTATGCTAATTTTTGTTTGTTTTTTTCCCCTCGAGCCTGTGGCATATCAAGGTACCATTACTTTTGCACTTAGCTCAATCCCACAATTCACTCAGTTCTTACACCACAACACACAGTGATATTGCACTTAATGCATTAATGTGGAACACATTACATATACTGTGCATATATACATGCATATTTTTTTCCTTAATAAATGAACTGCAGGTTCTTCTTGCTGATGCTATTACCATTGACTTGTTTTTTTCTTATTCAAGCTTCTTACATTATTTATGTATTTTCATGCAATATTGTTTTATTGGGGGGGGTTACAACAGCATTTTACTATTCATTCACGTACTATGTGAACCTTGAACCTTTACTCAGCATTATAGATAATTTATAAGCAGCTAAAAAAATCCTTTAGAGTTGCCAGGATGTAAAATAAAAAACTTTTTGCGGTTGCTGTTCAGCGTAAATTTGTTTGGTCCATATCCTTTGTAGCCCTGATTGCAATGTTAGTGATCGTATAGGCCAACTGGTTTCAGTGATTTTTAAAATCTGTTGACCCAACAATCTTTAACTGAACAACAAAGGATCTGTAAATGATTTATTAACCATTAATTAAGCAATCTTTTACAGTGAAACCCATTGTAAAGGATAATTTATTACAAAGTGGTGCCCTTTATGCTTCTCCGGTGACCTCAAACCCCTTTAAGTGAGGCCTATAAGAACTAATCCCTCTATCAGTCATTCTGTAGCCAATGTTTAAGGATGTAGTGGATGGCCATGGACTAGTACGTTATTTTAGGAAAGAAATGTCTGTGAGATTGACAGCTATTTATAATCTAAAATTCCTCAATATGTCAGCATTCCTCATCTTGAACAGAATGCAGAATGCTCTTCTTAGCTTGGCAGCAGAGTCTTTCCTCCTTCACAGTGATGCTTCTGGTATTCTGTCTTTTGTGTGGTTTATTTATATTCTGTTATGCTCTATATCAAAGGGAATTCCTCCCAGGGTGTCCTTCAATGGTCCATATGCAGAATAGAGAGCAGTAGCATCTCAAGAACATTGCAGCAGAGCAGAAGTAATGTGAGACTGTTTTTCCCTTCATATAGCAATACCTCCCCCGGCAAACACACACATTTTCCCATTAGCAGAAGAAAAAAACACAGAAAGATGGAGTTGAAATAGTGGGAGGAGGAGAAGTAGAGAGGCCAAAACAAGAAAGAGAAATATAAAAAAAGAACAGGGAGAGTATAAATTGTTATTGCCTGTGTTGCAGGAATATCATGGAAACCCCTGAATTTACGAAACTCTTTTATTTATTCTGATTCATTATTGAAGTCACATGACAAATATTTCAGTCCTGGGAAGATGTTGCCTTTGCCGTTGAAAGGCATGTGAAGGTCAGGTTTAGCACTGTATTTAACATCAAGTCAAGGCTAGATTACCAGCAGGGCAAAAGCATGCAACTGCCCCACCCAAAGGTTCCATGTTGTCTGTGTAGCAAATTCTTTCAGGTAGTTTGATTAATTACAAAATTGTATGGTATTATGCACCACTTAAGTACAATTAAAACTGAAAGACGGTTTCGATGACTCCTGCATTTTACCCAAATTTGAGACATTTTCTGATAGAGGAGCTCTGTGTCATAATTTATGTTTAATAATTCAGTCAGTATTATGCCTTCAGGCTGAATATACATAATCATAAAAGCTAATTGACATACAGTTAAACCTGGGGCTGGGGAGCGTCAGGTTAGACTGGTTTGTTTGGGACTTTGGAAAAACTGGACTGGGAGATTGTGAGTGTGGGGGCTGAAGCTCACTTTTTACCCGTGACCCCCTTGCAGGTTAATCCATGCATACATCAAGTTGTTTATACATAGAAATTGTATACAGCAGAGAGTTTATTCACTCCCTGTCTGGCTGCTCTTGCTGTGGTGGCTTAACAGTAAAACAAGAGAAGACTGAGGACGACCGAGGAGTGGTGTGAACTTTTTTTTTAACTTCAAATGGCAGTAGGGCACACACACACACAAGACACACACTCCAGTTATCTCTGACCTTTGCACTATAAATACTCTTAAAAGTTAAGGCAATAACCTAATACTAAGAGAATAGTGACATGTAGACTAATAAAAATGATAACAAAGACCTGATTTTGACAAGTATTTGGTGATGTGTGTGAGGTGTCTCACACACAGCTGTATAATGGAAGCATCTGACAACAAATGCAGAGCGTTGTCCAGACCAGCGGTCCCCAAACTTAAGGCTGGGACCTGAAATGGATCATGGATGTATTATTTGGGGTCCCAGGTTGAAAGAAGATGGGTCTCTTCAAGTCAGATGCACAGATTAGATATTGAGAAACTTAACCTAATTTGATTATAGCTGTGATGTACTTTTATGATGAAATAAATACATGTCATACAAATTTTGAATTCATGGCTTGTTGTGTTCTTTATCAGTAGTTTACATATAATTGTAGATATGCGGGTAATGAGCTGTATTGCCATAAATGTTTGGGAACCCCTGAGCTAATGAAATGCTGACATACAATAAAATTGTTAAAGTAACAATTCAAAGAATGTGTTTGATCATATAAAACTATAAAAAGAAGAGAGAAAGTTCATTTGTACACCAAAATATCTGCTAATAAATATTAAAATAAATAAAGCATTTGCACATAATAGTGCACATTTCAACTATTCCATAAAAGAATTTTATTTTGCTCTCTGGGTTTTTTGTTGCCAAACTAAGTGTTTGACTTTCACTTCAAAAGGTTTCTGCAGAATGACCGCAGAAATGTTTAAATAATGCCATTAATGAAATAAAAAAAAAAACAGCATTGTGCTTTTTTCTTTTTTTACATTTCTCTACAAGTCTATTGGTCTCATGAGTGAAAACATCACTTTGTCCCAGGAAGCAAGATTCAAGAATACCAGTGCCCTTTTCATACAGAATGTAAAACACATTCCTATTGAAAGCTACAGTACAGTCAAGTTATTTCCCAGTAAAGATGCACAGTAGCTCTGTGCACAATGAACCTAATGCCTGCTTTATTTTGTACAAAGTTTCTTGGGACACAAAATACAAGTGCTGGAAATGGATGAACATGTAAAGTGCAGTAAACCCAGCTCATACAAAGGTGGGTTTGATGTCTTCTTTGAACACCACAGGATGTGGGGAGCGGTACAGGCTGGTGAAGCCTTCGTACTCGCTGTCAGAGGAGTCTGAGGAGCTGTCTGAGGACAGGAGAGAGCCTCGCTGCAGGCAGGAGTCACAGTAAGGCCGGTGGTAGTAACAGTAGTCTGTTGAGCTGCTAGAGTCAGAGTACCAGGACCCACAGGAGTCTCTAATGCGTCTGTGTTGTTGCTCATTATCACCACCTACTTCCATATCAGGTGGAGCTACGTGACGGTGTTCTGCGCAGGGTAAGGCTGAGCATCTGTGGGACCTTGAAACACATCTCTGACATTTTCTTATAACCTCATTCCCCTCCACCTCTTCCTCTTCCTCCAGCTCGAGCTCAGTGTTGTGACCCTGCAGGAGAGCACCATCTACAGTGACTCCGTCAGTGTTCCTGCTGGGATTTTGATGCTCAAGGTTGTCTCTTCTCCTCCCACAACTGACAAACTCTGAACCTGTGTAGAAGCAGGCTAGGCCTCTTCTGGAGGAGTGAAAGGGCGGGCGGCGTTTCCTCATAGCATACGGGGAGATGCTGGGAAAGCGGAAGAGAGCAGGTGGATGAGGGGAGTGTGGTGCTCGCAGGGAGAGAGGCGAAAGAGTGGAGGCCTCAGGAAATTTCAGCTGAGAAGGCGTTCTGGACGTCTGGCCGGGAGATCGAAGTGCTGTTTCCATGACTGCATCCACACTCAGCTCTTGGAGGATCTCCTGCAACTGCTCACTGCTAATAAAACCAGTGGGTTTTGGATTTGATCCCGCATCAGATGTTAGGCCTCTCTGACTGTTAAAAGTTTCAATTTGAGAGGGGTTTAATCCTTTATGGGACTGTAGAGAGGTGACAAAGTGAATTGTTTCCTCTGCTGTTCTCAGTAACCCAGAGGACTGGAGGGGCTTCTTGAGATCCTCCCTTGTTCCAGTCTCAGCTGTGTCTCTACCTGTAAGACCACTGGTAGACACGCCTCTTTTGTTTTCATCCACGTTAGTATCATTAGGGAGAGGAGAGGAAGCACCAATTGGCGTTGAGGGGTTTTGAGCAGAGGAAGGCTCAGATGACGGTGAAACAGCAGCAGCAGCAGCCAGTTGAGGGGCAAAATATGACTGTGAGAGTCTGGATTTAGAGTCTCTCTGAGGTAGAGAAGAGGAAGAGAGGCCATCAAACTGAAGCTCTGTAGTCTGAGTGGAGGAAGAGTTGAGGTTGGTGTTGGAGGAGTCCATGTCCTGGTCTGTGTGGGTCTGACTTGCTGACATGAGGCGCAGGAGTTTATCCTTGGCGTTGCTTACCTGCTCCTGCAGACTGTCAATTACAGCGTTCTTCTGAAAAATCAAGACAATCAAGACAATCTGAAGCTTAATTACTTGGAGACAAACAGAGAAAATGTTATAACATATGTACGATGTATCTCTACCGCCTTCTAATGTAAAAAAATATAAGTAAAGTATCCCTTCTACATGTGTTGCCATCTTGCACTGGTAACATCATTTGCTGCCTATTTGGCCTATTATTACTTTATTTAGTCAGCTACCTCCAGATTAATGTGAGTTTAGGCATGTTGAAAATATTGTTAAGTATTTTTTGTGGTAAACTTGCACCCTATTAGAAGTTCATTAATTTGCATTTACATACTGCTCAAGATTAGTAATGTAAGGAGAGGATATATACTGTAGCTCATGTAGGTCTACGGAAGCAATACTGTTATAACTTGATAAGCAAAATGATCCACAGAGTAAACAGCTTTTGTCAAACCCAAAAATAAACAAAAAACGTTTTCATTATCTATTAAAGCAATACAAATGTGGTCTGATATATTCTATTTCACCTGCTCACTCATGTGCATGTCAAGTTTCAATCAATTAGAAATAGCTTTTGCAAAAAGCTAGAAAAACAAAGTGTGTTATTAAAAACTATGTTTCTGTGTGCAGACATCACCAGGAATAAAGTTTATGAGAAGGGTAACCTCGATCAGTGACAATAAATAAAAACACCAATCTGTTTCATGAAATTATGAGAAAGCTTAGCACCTGAGTTCAATCGCATTTAATATTCAATAAGATTTTTAAATTCAACTTTTTTTTTTTTTAAATGATGCTGTACCTCGTTAAGGAGTTTTTTCATGGAGTTGTTCTCTCCCAGCAGGTAGTAGATCTCATCCTGGCTGTACACTGAGGGCTGGCTCTTACTGGGGCTGCTGAAGTACTTGGCCATCTGACTCGGGTTGTTCTGATCCTCCTCAAACTGTCGCCACTGGGTCAGCTGCACAATAAGTGTGACAAACAAACAAACAAACAAAAAGAACGATACATTTTATGAAATTTGACCCTTCACACCAGGACAATTTGACATCCGACCAGGTGTGTTTGAGCGCGTTGCTCACTCTTCAAATATTTCCTTCCTTTCCACTGGAGATACATTCCTTTATTGTAACATAAAACCACTGCCAGACACTTAGAGAGTCATAAACCTGTTTGCAACAGCCTACGTAACTTTGACTCATAAACACCTTCTATGTGAGTCACACTCCACTGATAGACATGACAAACTGACACGCATATGGAAAAAGGAGGTGTGGGCCCCACAATCACTCACTGAGTTTACTACTTTCATGAAAACAAAAAGAGAAAGTCATACAAGCATCTCTCATCCATGTGTCTGCCTGTCATACGTCAGTGTACATACAGTACACTGACTGTTTTTAATGCTTGTTTTCAGACACAGTATCCTATGGTTACATGACAGATCTGCCTAAAAAAAATCCCCTTCATAGTGGTTTCTGCATTTGGATACAAGTGTCAGAGTCATCAATAGAAACAAGATGTCAGAGGTGTTTTTCTGAGGTTAAAGAGGACATCCTGCACCTTCTCCAGAGCTTTCAGTTTGAAACTTCCTGTCATACATCTTGCACGTGTGTCCTGAGCTGTTTTATTCTTACCTGAGGCACAAACAGCATGCAATTGGTAGCCAGTATGCAGATGAAAATGGCTCCGGCCACAGTGCTGTAGACCACGTTGGGCCAGGCCTGCAGGAAGATGGACACAGGAACGGCCACAGCGGAGGAGAGGGTGACCGAGGTGACGACTGTTATGATGGTGGGAGACTGGTTGACTGGAGGGTGGCTGACATTGCTGGTCAGCCCAGCCAGATAAGTCCCATAGAGAAGGAGGCAACCCTATAGAGAAAAACAGGGACAGAGTTGAGATGAGGGACAAAGAAAAACCATCTTTATGTTAAAATACTGAGTTCTTTTTGTCTCTTGGAGTTACTGGAGACATATTTTGTCTTGTGACTATGAATCAAGACATAGACCTGTGGCTCAGACTTGGAAACAGTAGTAATAAATGCTGCAGAAGCCCGGTCACGTTTAGTCTTGAGCCAATAACCAGCCAGCAGAGCCCTGCCTGAGGTCCTGAGGCTGCTCTGGCTCAAAGGAAAACAGTAACTCAGCAGAAGTTCAGCAATATATTATAACTGGGAGCCAAACCATGACGTGCTTTACAGACAATTAGTAAAATCCTAAAATCAATTCCAATGCCTTAACTCTGAATATGTGAAATAAAAGCACCTGAGACCTACTTGACATGAGCTTAAGAGTGATTAGACCTGATTTTGAGATGTCCCCCAGTAAATAAAACATTACTGAAACCTTCTAAACTTCTTTATTAAATAAGAGATCACTCTGACATAGTAAACCAGGATTTCTGAATGTCCCTTTTTCCATTTTCATATTACCGATCTGTGTTTTGTCCTTATTTCTCTTGTGTTGTTATTAAGATTGGGAATGAGGCTGATTTATTTGACTTGCCTGATTTTTACAGGTACAGGGAATAAGAAGGAGCATGATGTAGGTTAACATTGTGGGAGCAGGAGATAGCTTTTAAAATATCAGCTTTGTAGTCAGAATCACATGAACTGGCCTCATAAAGATCCTCACTATTCAGTGTAAAACTAGACAAGAGCACAATGTGCAAGGTGTGTCCCTTATGAGACTAGAACCCTCAACTGACTAAGCAGATATAAAGACTTTACAGTTTCTACAGCATCCATCCAAGAGCCACTAGAGAGGTTGTGTACATTAAAATCATGTTAAATCGACACTCAGTGAAAGCAAGGTATGATAAAAGCTTAAAGATCAGAAAAGTCCTGAATAAAAAAAAAAACCCTGCTAGATTTTGAAGGTCTGTAGCTTAAAACAAAAGTCATATTTTATTCATAAGAAAACCAAATGATTCAAAGGAGTAAAAGTTCTTAAGAGAGTACTGGAACATTTAAAATTATCCCTGTGTGTTCATAATTTATGTTAGTTATGTAACATAAAGGAATCTCTCTCTTACAACAGACTAAACTCTCAAATTTATTATGTCTGTGTTGAAACAAAGCTTTCTTGCGTAGAGAAACCACATGAGATGAAATATAAATCAATAAGTCACTGATTTATAAATATTTTCATTGTATTTAAATAGAGCAGAGATTTCTCACCTTCTGAACAGCAATGATGATAACCCACAGATCCGAGTACACAGACGAACAGGTGTCCAGCTGAGACAAAGAGTAGGAAACGTCTCCCTCCACCACCTGAATCAGCAAAAAATATTATGAATTATTACACAGAACAGTGTCACAATCCTCACACTGCAATCAAGTAAAACAGCATTTCAGTTTCTTTTACAAATTGCTTTTCAACCACACAAAACCACCACTGAAATCCTACCTTGACCACAGCTCCGACAGATCGAGAACACCTGACGGGGTCTGCGAGGTTCCAGGCAGTGAGAATCAGCATGTCCACCAGGATCAGCAGAGCCACCATGCCCATCAGCTGGATGTCTCTGATGATCTGAGCCAGACAGTCACCAAACACATCAGTGCGACAAAGTTACAAAACTAATTTGGTCATTATACGGCACTTTCATCCACAGCACTCGGCGTTACACTCGCCAGATATCAGTTAGGGGATACTGTAATTATCTGTTGAAAGTTAGACAGCATGCACCAAGACATTGCAATCACCTAAGTTTGTATATTCTCATAGAAATTCACAGAGATCATTCTGTATGTGGGTCCAACTTTTCATCAACGTACTTGAAATACTAAGATACATTTGCCAGAATTTGACAACAGCTGTTACTGTGGATTTAACAAAAATGATATGATAACACAATGTCTTTGCCAAAGGTTCATGGCCTATATTTCTATTGAAATCTCTTCTAAGTAATGCAACATACGAGGGGTGATTGATAAGTTTCTGGCCTTAGGTAGAGGGAGATGAGTTATGCAGCTCTTGTTACGTACACGTGCAGTACAACTCTTTGCTTGATTATGCAAAAAGTTTT
>JAPZDV010000005.1:8949191-8960247 GCA_029814665.1 Acanthurus lineatus
AAACTCTTTGCTTGATTATGCAAAAAGTTTTAAGTTACACAGTTTTGTGGTATTACTGTTTAAAGTAGCTGAAGTTGAAGTTCAGCACATTCCGCAAAAGTCTTAATGCGTTCATCTGCTGTCACTGGTCCAAGGGCTCACGAGGACATGTGCGTAACATGAGGGGAAGGTGCCCCCTCTTACAGCACGGTGAGGAAAAGGGATACTGAATTCAAATATAGCAGAGAAAGAAGCCTGCACGAAGGCAAGTGTTTTTCTTTTTGCTAACTCGTCATTTTCAAATAACTAAAAACTTTAACCTTTTTGCATAAAACAATGGCTGCTTAACTCATCACAAGACCAACAATATGACATCCTTAGTGAAAGTGATAAGGAAAAAATATGAAAATGTAATTTAAGAAGTAATGGTATACATGAAACATGTTAAATATAGAAACTTTGGGAATCTGCAAAAAAGAAATCTGTTTTCTCTGCTTACAACATCTGTCATGGATCATCTTCTGCTGTTATCATCTAAATCTTAACCCTCTCAAAACGGGTGTAAAATATCAAAGTAAAGTTGCCATTTAGGATTTTTCTTCATACAAATATTAAACTGGTCTCTAAAAAACATTCAAAGTATAATTCAGCCACCCTGAAGAAAATGAATGACAAAAATAAACACAAGTTCTTCAATGCTGAAAACACACAAATATTTGAAGCCAGTGAAGTGAGCCTACCACTCTCTTGTCAGGCACTCGCTGGGTGAACACTCTGTACAGTCTCCACGTCTTCCCCAAAATTGGCCCAAACACCAGGGTACTGCCGACACAAAGAGTCCACATCCGAGCCTGTAGGAGAGAGTCCTGCATTATTATCCGACAGCAATTTATCCCAAATTATAATGAAGGACTGAAGGAGCCTGTGGAGCTTACCTGCAGCACAGCTGTGGATGCTCCACCTTGTGAGTGTGTTCGATCATCAACGGCAAAGAGGAAGCCGCTGCTGTAGGTGAGGACACTTCCAAAGAGAGTCAGGACATTCAGGTTGGGACTGGACATCTTCACTATCCTAATAATACAAACACACACGATCAATTTCTGAATTGCTGTGTTTAGAGTTTAAGTGTTTCTAAATGTGAATTTTTTAATCATCCACCTGTTGTTTTTGAAGCGCAGGGTGAAGAGGAGGAAGCAGAAAGCCAGTAGAATGCCACAGGAGAGCAGCATCCACACCACAGCGCTCAGTACTGGGGAGAGAGACCGCCTTGGGAGCTCCACTGCCATCTGCACACATGCACGCACATGCAAAACCTCTTTAAATCAGGCCTAAAATATTACAGATGCAGTTCATACACGTGTGCAGTATTTAATTGTTGGTTTTATGTGTTCTAAGCTCTTAGCTCTGTACATAATCAGTGTAAAAACAACAAAAAGGGGCACACAGGATTAAGATGAGCAAAGAAACTTTATTAAGGCAAACAACAAGGATCATGCTAGAGCATTTCTAACTTTCATATGTTAAAGAAAATGACAAAATATAAATGAAATGTAATAAAAGCATTTAAGCAACAGGAAGAGATGAGATGTTGCTGATGTTAGACATTGAGAGATGTGATGATCAGAGGAGCTGAGTTGACCCCGCAGTGATTACGCCGGGGGTTAAAGTAGGGGAAGAGTCTTTCGCTGAATGAGTATCCAGTGAATGAGTATATATGAGAGGCAGAGTCAACACTGTAAAACGAAACCTGCCCCCACTCCATATCCACATACACCCCAACCCTCTCGGGGTTCTCTGCCAGCGGCACACAGACAGGGGTGCTGCTGAGGGCCCAGTAGCTCTTGTCTTTTCTCATCCCTAAAGCCCAGTAGCCATTTTCAGGGTTTATTGTGTTTCCTCCTTTTCTGTTGACTGATTCAAGCCCAACTCCGATATCCCACTCTGTCTTTCCTTTAACCTCCACTTCGTAGTAAAACCTGCCGGAGGAGAAACCCTCTTTTCCCAAAACGCTCACACCGGGGTAGAATCTCTCTGGGTTGTCCGGAAGGCTCAGCGCTTCATCACTATGATGGACCTGTTTCTTGTTTTCAGACAGCACCAGTTTGGGATGAGCTGTGTCGGGGTCCAGAGTCACATCCACAGCAAACTGCCGAGCCCTCTGAAACTCAGTCTCACACAGCTTCTTCACCTCAGACTTTGTTGTTTCTTCCAGCTGACAGGCTGTTCTCCTGACAGCTCCCCTCACCGTGCCCACATACACAGCGCTCTCCACGCAGGTGTCGGACCAGTCTTTGGTGGCTGACAGTGTGGAGAGAACTGGAAAGCTCTGGAGAAGACAGAGGTCATCTTCAGTGTGCGAAAGCTGCTCCAGCCCCGCGTTTTTCTGCCTCAGCTCATCAATCTCCTGCTCAAGCTCCATGATGAGTCCCCTGGCCTTGCTTTCAACTTGGCTCTGCTTTGCACCAATCACCTTCACCACCTCGGCGTGGTCCCTCTGGACTATGTGGAGCAGTTTGTTGAAGACTTGCAAACTTTCCTCCATCTCTCTTTCCATGTTTCTTCTGCTGATATGAACATTTCGATTGATTTCACTGATTTTCTGCAGTCGGCATTTGATCATTTCTTCTATCTCTGTGTTCATCCCTTCAATTTGAGCTCTTCTGTCTCTGCTCTCATCCTCTATAGGTACAGTGTGATGAGTACTGTGTTCTTTCACAAAGCAGATCTGGCACACATAAGTCTGGTCGGTGACACAGAACAGGTCCAAGACTTTCTTGTGTTTCTTACACATTTTGTCTTGCATGTTCATTATGGGGTTGATCGGGTGGTGTTTCTTGAAGTTGCCTAAAACATGATGGGGCTCCAGGTGAGTCTCACAAAAGGATGCCAAAAAGGATTTTAGAGCCTTGACACTTTTTACTACACGTGCATCACACAAAACTTTTCCCTTTTGGCAAGAAGTTTGGTCGACAGCAGCAACTTCATTTTCCTCTTTCTTTACCAGTGACTTCCTCAACTGTGAAGCCAACTCGGATATGGAGGTGTTATCTTTAAGCTCAGGCCTCAAGTAAAACTTCAGCTTGCACAAAGGACACTGCGACAGATTAGCGCTTTGCCAGTATCCTTGAATGCAGTCCCTGCAGAAGTTGTGACCGCAGGGAGTTGAGACCGGCTGGTTGAACAAGTCTAGGCAGATTGGGCAAAGAAGCTGCTCCTCAGACAGCACACTGACAGCAGTAGCCATACCTGGAAACACACGCAGAAAGTAAGCAGGTGGAAATTCATGGTCTAAGTTGGCTCCAGTGCCTATAAGACCCCCCTTATTTCTTTTTCACTATACTAAGAGTATTAGGCTTTCAAAACAGTTGTGCCTGCTGAGCTGTCTATGCCCACAAATAGTAACAAACGCAGGGTGTTGCATTTCATTGCAGGATACTTCATTTTCAGCTAACAGTTTTCATGTCTACTGAGTTCAACAGAATATTTATCTCATTAAAATAACACAAAATAGTACATTAAAATACAGTATTGTCACATATCCATTACCATAACAAAGCAAACCCCCTGCTGCTCACTGTTTCTTCCCCTAAGGTGATGATGATATCCACACTCTTAGACCCATGCATGCATGAATTAACATAATAAAATAAAGCACGAGAGGAACCAAAGAAATAACTCACCTTGCTTCTATGTGTTGTGACACTGAGACGAAAGGAGTCTGTTTGTGCTTCCTGCAACAGTGACTCCACAACTTAAATGTCTATTTAGAAAGTCAAACTAGAGCCCGCCCCATCTAGCTGGGCTCATATGTCTCTTAAAGGCACCAGTGACTGAGATGCTGCTAAACATAGTGTCACTAGTCTTTCAGCATTAACTTGCCGAACCTTTGCTCCTGATTTCTCAATTTGTAAATAAACATAGTTCATTCATTTGAGTATTTTAGCCAGTGATTCAAGGTCAGGGTCGGCAGTGCCTCACTAGTTGAGATTATATGATTGTTTTTAACTATCTATCGATCATTTCTTGAAACTGGAATCTTGGTTGGCATCAAAATGGCTAATTTAAACAGAAACAATTGCTTATCTTTGGGCACACAGCAAAGACCAAAACAGGTCAGAGTTAACAGACATGTTGCTGTAGAAAAAGCTTTCTAAAAACCCCAGAATAGAAATAAAAAGTTAGTCAGGTTAGCGCCATTGTTAACTCATTAACTCTACATACTATGGACACTGGGAACAGTAACTGAATGGAAGTTCAGTAATCATTTTACAGAGGAGAAATACAAAGCATTCTGACGAGCGGCAGCAGGTGACTAAAACCACCAAGAAAAATCATATCCACCCATTTACTAAACATCAATATCAGTGAGGTGCCCAAAGGATCCTAAAAGACAAACCCACCCGAGCCACAGAGATGTCAGAGTGTCCTCGGTCATACCACCAGATTAAAAACACAGCTTTTATCTCCAAGGAGGAGGAAAGTACAGCTGCTTTTCACATCCTTGTGTTGTAAAATGACAATTAAATGACATTGAATCTTGAATCTCTAATTTTTTCTTCTGCCTCTTCTGGGGGCTAAACTACTTCAAATGTAACTTCAACACTGTGTGTATGTCTGTGTCTGTGTCTGTGTCTGTGTCTGTGTGTGTCTGTGTGTGTGTGTGTGTGTGTGTGTGTGTGTGTGTGTGTGTGTGTGACATTGCGTGTGGTTACCATGCTGAGACCACATAGTCTCTGCAGAATGTCGAGGCCTTCCTGCCTGTTGACTCCCGAGTGGATGAAGCAGAGTGAGGAATCACACTGGGAGCTGCAGTTCAGCTCAGGCTCCATGACTGACCCCAGTCTGTCCGATTTCACACACACACCCTGAGGAACAAACACATGATATGACCCATATAATGAGGTATGAAAATGAAACACATTGCTCGTGGTTAAAGTGATCAACAACCATACAAAAGGGAAAACTATATAGTATTTGTCATTGAATTTTCTCTGCACCTTAAATGTCTCAAAAAGTGAAAGCACCCTCTGAGCGGGTGCAGAGGGCACTGCAGGCCAGGGGGACACGTTTCACTCTGCTCCTATTTCTAGGTCTGTAATTCCCTGAAAAGCTGCAAGACTTACAACCACCACAGTGTGGTGCTCTGAGCAGAGGGGTGATGGGAGAATTTTGCACTACATTGATATTACACCAAAGAAAAAGCTTCAGATTACAGATAGAAACAACCGCAATGAAAAACTAAAGTTAGAGTGAATCTAAGTTCAGAATAAAAATGCCTAAATAAAGCATCAATTATTTACCACTACAACACAATATAAGAAGCCAGGGCTCTGATTGTGTGACAGGAAACCTGTGTGTTTCTGCTTATCCTCAATTTCCACTTGCACTACGTCATCTCTGAGTCAAACAAGCCAAGATTTCACTCTGCTGCGATGCACAGATCTGCACACGAGGAAAAAATGAAAAAAACAAAAGGAAACGAAACGACTGCAACATACCAACGCTATTTTCTGCAGTTTCACTGAGTGCAACATAACCTGCAATCAGCCGAGTTACCTGAGGTGTCTGAGACTGAATACGTAAACTTTTGAGAGTATCACTAAAAAAGTGTTTGTCACTCTTGCCACAGGCATTTTTATGAGGCTGGCCGTGCTGCACTGACATGTTGCAGATTTAATTAGGCGGCATGGTATCACCTGATACTCTGAGCTGTAACTATGAGAGTCTGATCGCTGTAAACGCCACAGTGACTCAGCTTCATGTCGTTGAGACAAAGCAAGACCACTTGTATCAATATAAATTGGCAGACAGGTGAGTAGTGTGTTGTTCAACACATCTTGTCACTGTCTGGAGGATGATTAGGCATCTATATTGCTCTGGGAAAGCTGGATCATGGGATGCAATCAAAACAGAGCAGTGTGGGAAATGTATGTTAAGAATTAAACTGGATTTGAACACTGGAAGGAAACTCTGTGGTAGTTCAACAAACATAAGATCTTTGAAACAATTTCTAGGTGTGAGCAATTAGTTAAAGAATACAGTGACCCATTTCAAGAAATTAATGGTGTCAACAGAACAATAAAGCCCACCAGGCTTCATATCTGGGAAATGTCTGGAGTTCCTGTTCATGTCCTTTCGTCACTTTCCAAGTTTAGATCACAGTGCTGCTTCCTGCAGGAAAAGCCGGCAGAGAGAGGCATTTCCGTCAGTTTTTCAAAATCCAGCCTTCGCAGGTTTCAGTTTGGAAGAAAACCCGCCACCCTGCGGAGGTCAACAAAGGTCGGCCAACATCAAGCCGTGGGGGTCACTGTGTAAGCGACGAGAGCAGGGCCCTTCCCCTGCCTGAGTTAGGTTTTATGGACATGTTTTGGCAGTTCAGAATAGTCATGAGGAGTGTCTTTTGAAGTCCTGAAGGCTCAACCGCAACTAATACCTGAACTACCTGTGGCCTTGGATGTCTTACTTAAATGTAGGGGCGGGCCTAACCTGTGTTTATGTGAGCTTTCACTTGCTTACTTGCCTTTGGGCCTCTTTAAGCCCATTTTTCTCTACTATTAAACTTTATTTAATATAACTCTAATATTTCAACCACTCCTCAAAGGTCTTTATGTGCAGAAAGACAGAACTGAGTTTTACATTGTCCTCACCTTAAAATTTTAAATTCAATAAAAAAAGGAGTAAAGCCTATTCATTGCTCTGTCAATCTTTCTGTTTCTCTTTTAAGATTAGAGCAGAGTAACCACAGGCGCTGCCAGATGTAAAGCCCGGTTCAGGGGCCAATATTGAAACATTCCTCCAAAGTCAGTAATCCGTTTATAAGTTTATTCTTTAAGCTGAGTTAGAATGCAATTACTGGCAATGAAATCCCGCCTCGGGCCTGGCGCACGTCACTTCTGAGCACATGGTGCATTTTACAGCCAGGTTCTTCAGCCTAAAATTACTCATCTGAATTTGTCAATGTATACAACTCTGTGACCGATTCAAGCAGAACACCTGACGAAATACGCTACTGTGTGGATGCAACCTGTTTGTTGTACTAGATCACTTTTGAGAAAAATACACAATATGGGATAATATCAAAATTATTAGAGGATCACAATGTTTTACAAGACTATAGTCTTCATAATATTAAGAGTTAGACTAAATTTTACGGTAGATGACAAAATAGAACTAAATCCCATCTCCGTTAGCAGCGGATGAATCTGCAAGGTATTTTTTCGTCCTTATGAGGAGAAAGAGATGCGTAAAAACGTGCTCACTCGCGGCTGCATCAGTGCAGTTGCATAATGAAACAGTAAGTACGTCAATCAGACCGCTTCTAGAGAAACTGAGATCCAGACCTGTAGAGAAAGACAGCAAAGAAACCACAAAAGAAAAGTATGAAAGCGCAAACCTCGGTCTCCAAAACGCATTAAGGATCCCATCGCCTCTTTCCGCTCCAGGTTCCATCGCGCAAGACTCAGAAACTTTACAGTAAAACTTGAAGCTATAGAACTGGATAGTGTGTTATCCAACATAGCTACAAAAGTCCCATTGCTGCAGGCTTGAAATGGATCCCACGACTTAATCTGTCAAACTCTCAGCCGACAGCCCGAGAAGATCAGGAAAAGTTCACCAGACTGCCAGAGGTTTTCTTTTGAGCATTGAGGGAGGGAGGCGTGTGTATGTGTGTGTGTGTGGGTCAGGGATGAGAGGTGTGTGCTCTCTCTCGCTCTATTTCTCTCTCTCTCTCTCCCTTCCTCCTCTCTCCTTTTGCAAGCTTTCCAGCTCCCACTGTCCACCAAATGGGTTTCAGAGTGTGATGTGACCCGTGTGGTGCCGGAGGGCTGTGACGGTGGGTGCAACATGTTGCAGGAGTCCCTGGGGGACTGGGTGGCATATGGGACAGGGCGGCACACTCTGTGTCCACAGAGCAAATAAATACACTGAATAACAGCACTTGTTTTAATGGAAAGAGAAACACACATCATCTCTTCTTTTTCCAAAAGGGATGGGATCCAGGGATGGCAGAGAGACTGGCAGAGTTGTTCTGCTGGCTGGTAAATCACATCAAAAGACAGAAAAGAAATCTCTGTCTGAGTGCAGTGAGCCAGCAGAAATATTTCTGCATTTGTTCCGCCAGCCATAAGAGGCATAAAGGTGTTATTAAGTCGTCACAGAGATTTATAGTGCGAGCTTACACACAGGGTCATTCCTGATGAGGGAGTGTCACCACCACTGACGGCTGTAAGTGGGGAGCAGAGACACAAAGAGGGGTTATAAAAAAAAGAGGAGAATATGCTGATATTCATCCATCCAGTCATCAACTTCGCATTCAGTCACTTAAACACACACATTTGTTTTTTAGCCTAGATTTACTTCATATTTGACTGTTCTAACATTGTTTCCTCTGTTTTTAATGAAAATTTAATCCTGGCTAAAATCAAAAAATCCTCTATGCATGTAAACACTATGATAAGTCCTAATTTCACCTTTTGATGAGTGGTTAATAATGCTTTCTGTTTTTCTCAATTTCCAGTTTAAAAGCGAGGATGGTGCCATCTTTCCAGTTGAGTACAGATACGTCTGAGAATCCAGTCAGCTCCCTGCTCCCTACAAGAAGATTTATTAATGGGTGTGGAGGTCTGAACTGTAACTCATTTAATTGTCTTAGCCCAATGAGAAGGTCCAGCAGAATGCAAAAAGATAGTTTTTTGAAACTGAAGCTCTGAAAGTAATTTTATACAAGATTTTATTGCACTTAACTGAGAAAAGACTTTCTAATTTCATGCTGGAAACATTTAGGAATTAGATTCTGTGAAGCATCACAGCCGTTTAAATATATGTAAAACATGTCAGTGTTTTTCTGCATCAGACACAATGTATCTTATATGTGGAGACTTTCGCACAGTGGAAAGTTATGTCTTTCTGATGGAGTTGAAAGCAAAAAGAGTTCAGAGTTGTAACTTGTTTCTGACACCACATGGGCAGACACACGAGTTCAGCGTCAGACTCACAACATCCTCCTCTGTTAACTGTCTCAGGTACTGTAACCAGTGGGATCCTCTGTTAACGTGGTTTCTACTTTATCATGTTATGAGGTCAAAAAACAGAAAATACTGAACTAATCCAGGGTGTTTTTCCACCAAATGAGTAAGCTTTAGCCAGTTCTGTTCAGGATCTTTGGAACCTTGATTCTATCTAGTGAACTAGTCTGCGTTTCTACTAGTTTTGAGCAGAACTTTGGTACTCAAGGATGCGTCATAAGCAGAGGGCGTTACACAATGCACAACGACCTGTATAATTTAACACACCCACTTTATTTCCCAGGAAAAGCCTGCTATTTTTTGGTTCCAGTCTGTAACCAACTTTTCAGGTTCCAAATCATTTTTTTTTCAAAATGCAACTAAAAATGAGGTGCAGGAACTGAAATTAAACAGGTTGCATTTGGTGGAGAAAGCTTGTGTTAAGATTTAAAAAATAAAACTCTGTAGCACATGTAGTAAGCTCTAGGAGAAAAGGAGACAACAGTCTGTAAACTTAACATTTTCACTTGTGTGTTAAGATCATATGACACCACGTCAGTAGTCGACTGATGATCTTAATGCTGCTGCCAGATCTGTTACACCCAAAGCGTGGCAAACACTATCAGGTTTCCCTTAAGATCAGGTTCAAGATAAAGTGCATCGGCAGCAGGTGGACTGCACTGGTGCTCAGATTACAAGGAGCTTGAATATTTCATGTGTAGACACGAGGTTGTTAATCAAAAAGCAGGAGTCAAAAAAGAGAAGCTGGGAGGGTGGACTGGATGAAACCAGACACATGTTGTTCTCTTGAGGTTATCAGGGTTAATTCTAACACATATGTTTACCAAATACAGGTGTCACTTACATTTGCAATCTTTTTCTGAGCTACCCAATTGCACACATGTATCAGTTGGAAGTCCACCAACCAAAATAAATAACAAGCAAAGCTTTCAAACCATGTGATGCACTATTTCCTGTTGAACCACTCCTGACAGGCAGTACCACTGTTTCCTGACATGGAAGCATCTGCAGCTGTGATTCAACATCTGACCACAATGCTAGTGAGTCCCACCATCATTCTGCAGTGATTAAGACTGCGTGGGTGGAAATGCATTGTCCTGTGACATGCCCAGGTTTGCCCACTAACATATCCAGAGACAAATCCCTCACTGGAGCTCTGTGGCTCCTCCTGCTGTGTTGCCATGGACCTGGATTAGCGGGATCAAAGCTCCCCAGCAGGCTCCAGTCATGGTCTCTGTACTGAAAGCAGAGATCATGATAAATGTGGGTCAAAAGCATCAGTCACTCTGCTTTCGGATTTTTTTTTTCCCAGTTTAGGTGTTTAAAAACCAGCATAGCAACGGATGATGCAATAGTGGACAGTTAATGTTAGAGGTGACCCTGTGAATGTGTTTAAACTGGTTTGAAGAGCATTTGTGTGGAAATAAGCAAATAAAAAGTTTTGTATATTGTAACAAAACCTAATACATAAATCAATGTTGTTGACCTTGTTGTTGACCTACATTAGTTGAGTTATTAGCCAATGGGAAACAGAGCAACAAGCTGCAGAGACAACACTGACACTATGAATATAGCAAACTTGTTAGCTAATAGCTGCTATTAACAAATCCTACAGATGCAGAAAAACATTAGCATTTATTTACAGTTGTGTGTGTCTACATGACAACGATTTTCTTTTATTTTCTTTTCTTTTTAATTTCCAACAACATCTAAGGGAAATGTCAAGCTCTTTAGCTGCCAAATTCCCCACAAATAGCTAATTGCTAACTTCACTGTCCACCATCGTATGCTGGACAGGTTTTGTGCTTTGTGTTTTTATATCATATTTAGATCATTTAATCCTACTAAAACAAAATAAAAGCAAATTAAAAGTATAACAATTGAAGTTGCAGTAACATTGACAACTAATAATGGGACAGTTTTTGCATGAATGTTTTGAACATCAAATTTTAACAATGACTTTAGCATCAAGTTAATTCATTCACGATGGAACCATTAAAAATGTTTTTTTTTACTTGACCTTTTCACAGTAAAATCTCAACTCAAAAAAC
>JAPZDV010000005.1:8960347-8997898 GCA_029814665.1 Acanthurus lineatus
ATGCAGAAATACATTAGCATTCATTTACAATTGTGTGTGTCTACATGACAACTATTTACTTTTCTTTTCTTTTCTTTTCTTTTCTTTTCTTTTCTTTTTAATTTCCAACAACATCTAGGGAAATGTCAAGCTCTTTAGCTGCCAAATTCCCCACAAATAGCTAATCTCTAACTTCACTGTCCACCATCGAAGTAATCTAAAGTAATTTAGTAATCCTACTAAAACAAAATAAAAGCAAATTAAAAGTATAACAATTGAAGTCGTAGTAACATTGACAACTAATGATGGGACAGTTTTTGCATGAACGATTTGAACATCAAATTTCAACAATGACTTTAGCATCAAGTTAATTCATTCACTATGGAATTATTAAAAATCTTTTTTTTTACTTCACCTTTTCACAGTAAAATCTCAACTCAAATGACACTTTCTATCCCCTTTCAGAGCTTCTAAAAGTTCCCTGTTGAAAACAGTCTATTGACTTGCTTTGTGCCAAACTTTCAACAGCAGTGTGACCCTCCCCCTCAAAAAGTTAATCAAGGCCCAGTAACTTGCTTTCCAGGACTTTTTGGGTAATTCGCCAAAAAAAGAACTTCATTTGATGTCTATATTTCTAGCTTTTTCTACATCTTTAAACTGCATATTTTTTATGTCTATTCAGAGACAGTTGAGAAAAGAGATGCAATTAAAGTTGTGGGAAAAGCTGAGGAAGATTGCACTAGAAAGCTCAGAGAAAACTAGACAATAGCATTTCTTTGACTTCTTTGTTAAACAGTGTAAATGATATTTTCAGGTAAAAACGGGTTGGTGTCACAAAGGTCTAGGTGCAAGGAAAGGTAACATATGAACTGCATTATCTCATGTTTAGTTCCAGCTGGTCTATCTCTGTCTCCTTATTTTGTCTCTGCCACTTTCAGACTACAGGGACTCCATCAAAAATTCTTCATGGGGATGGAGAGATGGGGCCGCAGAAAATCTTAGTTGGCACAAGAACCAGCACCTAAGAAGTATATGCTCAAATGATGCTTATTGTTTTAGGTTAAATGTCAATGTTTCTGTTTGCAAAGCTGGAGAAACATTTTCTTACATCACAAACTTTTAATTTCAGTTGCTTCAAAGAGTCTTGAGATAAATAAAAAAGGGGATGATGTTGAGAAAAAAATCATCATAGCCATCAAACATTGTTACAAAGTCATGGAGGCTTTTCTTTTCCACCTCCACCACCTCCTCCTTGCTGTGGGCTCCAGTCAGACTTTCTCCCTGTAGGATTAGCTGTCTAACTCTGAAGACAAGGTCTTATTGTTGTGTGGGTGTCTGCAATGTGTGGCTGTCGTGTGTCGTGTAAGTGTAAATTTGAAACTCGTCATGTGTGAGGTCTGGCATGCATGTTAATGCACGCTGGCTTTACTGTGAGCTGATATGAGCTGGTATGCCTCTGACCGAGGGCGATAAGAGGCTTAGAGTTTCAACATTCAATATGTCAAAGCACTTTGCTCTTTGATCTGCTTATTACCTGCAATACTGTATGTATTGTGCATCGTCACCATTAAGAGGAAAGCGACTGGTCCCTCATAAAATTCAGCAAAAAAAAAATATATTCATATGGATTTTATTGTGTAAATAAAACAAAGATGGCAACAAGATGTAAAGGAGGATGACCACACAGAGAGGCATTTACCTTGCAGAGTTGCAGAAGGCTGAACCAGAGACAGTGTGCTTTTTTTCTGAGACCAATCCTATTCAAAATGCAAGTATACAAGATTCAAATTCAAGATTTATTTTGTGTTCTTTAGATGTCAAGTAAACTGAAGTTGATTTGACTCCTTGGACTTGGTCATAGCTACTTTCCTCACCTGCCAGTTACAACTCATTGCTTCCAGTCCATCATGGTGGCGTCTCAGTCTCAGGTTGCATGTGTGACAGCATCCTCTATCATGTACAAAGCAGCATCCAGTGTGTATAAGTGCATGTGCACACACAAGCCGTATGTGTAACATAACTCCACACAATGTGCTACAAAGTTTCCTAGGTGCCTGCTGTTGGTAGACGGGTCTTATGTGCACGCGTTTAAAGATAGTGAAAAAGAAACAGCGCAAAAACAGTGGAACCCAGCTGTGACCTGTTCAAAGACCATTCAAAACAAACAAAATATGTGAAACTCAAAGCATCATTCTTGCCAGCCAGGCTGAAAGAAACAGTGAGGTGAAAAGAAATTGAATGAGACCCCGAGATAGGAACACAACGTGTGAAAAGAGACGAGAGAAGGGGAAACAAAGTAGCTGGCTGCTCTTGGCAGGTGACATTAAGGGATTAGCAGATTGTGTGAGGCAAAATGCACTCGCCCTGGCATCTCTTGGTTCTGGGTTACTGAAAAGGTCTTGCAGTATTCAGCCTCACCTTCATATGCAAATGAAACCCGGACACAATTAAACTACAAAATGGTCAGATTGGTTCACGTAAACATGCCCACAAAAACTCACAATTCAAACTCTTAAACAGTTGTGCATATTTTGTGCAAAAATAAAAAAAAAACCCACACTCTCTTTATAAATATTTTGCTTTTTAGCAACTGCCATTAAAAAATCTAATGTAGTAAAAAATAAGAGAGGTAAACATTAAAATGAAAATGTGTTCCATATCTCCTAAGCTGTCATTCTAGAAATCAGCACTTTTGCACCAATCATATTAAAAAGATCACAACACAAACACATTTTAGAGGTATTACAATCAGTCTTTATTATTGTTATTATACTGTACAGTCTACTTACATTATCTGAATGGGGTACAAGTACATACAATTAGTGTCTCAATATGTTTTCTGCTTAAGTGCCATCTATTCTGCAGTTCATTAAATATATAGTGTGTTTAACATTTGAAAAAGAATTTATATAAAAGCAGTTTATTTTGTTATAAAAATGTTATTTTTTCTCCTTCTCTCCTTTTCTCTACTGTGAGTTGATGAGTACAAAATCACTCAAAAAGAACTTAATAATTCTGAATATTAATCTTGTCACATTTCGGGGTGCATATCACATTTCCTCATACTTGTTTCCCTGTGTTAGAAGTCACCATTAGTAAGGCACTTGAATACTCTAGTAAAGGTGTTATTGTAACATAGAGGAGTGTTCTTCTGTTCTAAACACTATGTTCTACTGACAATCCAGCGGGAGGTTTTCCTCTTCACAAATGGACAAAAACTATCCGGGAGGCTGTAAAAGTGTCCCAGCTATCCAAACAAGCAGAGATGTAACTAGTCATTTCCTGTTAGGAATGTAGGAGATTTATGCCTTCACGCGAATCAATTTAGAAAAAAGAAACTATCTCTGGCTGCGGGGCTCCATTTACACACATCTATATTCTCATGCTCAGAGAGAACCAACAGCCTTCTACATACACACCGAAGGCTGCCACTTTGTTTTGATGAATAACTATTGTTTCTGTGTTAGCACAATGAACGGTTTCCCCTAGTCCACCCCACATCCACTTCCTGTGAGTAAGCCTGGACGAGCTTTCTTTCACACAGCCTTACAGCCCAAATCTGGCTTAATTTATAACAACTTTGCCATCATGGTAATGTTTTTCAGGGCTGGTGTGCAATGAACCAAAACAGATAATCATTGATCTTTCAGTATTGTGTAAAACAAATTTAATGCACAATACCTTTGCCCAGCAGGACCAAACACAGTGTAAAAGACGGCATTTCTCACACCATATTCAATCAATTTACAAAGCGGTTGTGTAAAACTAATGTTGTAGTGTCTGCTGCAATACTTAAAAAAATCCCAGACTTTTTTTCCTAGGTGTCATAGCAGCTTTGATGCTTATCTAATCAGTGAAAATTAAACAGAAGCTAGCTGTATATCACCAGCATTTGGCCATATACCGCATTGTTCACATCTAAACTTTCAGAATATACAGAATATGTACCATAGCTACTTAAAAGCACCAAGTGTGGTTGGAAAGATTAACTATGTAGCCCTGAAAAAGAAACTAATCCTGCAGCTCCTCCGGTCTTCACTGTGTTTTACTGCCACCCTATGCTCGACCATTAGACCAGCACTTAGGTGCCTGTGACTGACAGACTGATTTTGCATGGCAGATATGGGGTTTCCTTTGTATGTGTAAAGTGACGTTTGAGAGAGGGGATGGATTCCTCTCTAAAAACATGTTTTCAGGGCCATAGCAGAAAGAAACCAACATATACAGCCAATGCCAGAAAAACAGCATGTGTGTGTGTATGTAAGAGTATGAGTATGAGTGTTTATTTGTGGAAGTCTGACAGCCAAGTACATTTCTTAATAAATGTTGAACACAGTGACAGACTGACAGGCTGTCAAGGCTAGTTTTTGCCAGAGGGTCGGAGGCTCCTGTGTGTTGAACTATCCCAGAAGCACCCTCTGCAGGCGGTAAGCCGGCACGCTGCTCTCATCCTCTGAGTCGGCGTCACTCTGTGGGTTGGAGCTGCAGGGAGAGGTGCACTCTGGGGAGCACAGGTAGTGCATGAGGGGCAGCCGGTACTTTCCACAGAAGTCCACAAATTTGATGTGGCGCACACATGAATCAAAGTAGACGCCTGGAGAAAGTTGGGGGTGACAAAACAAACAAAGCCAGGTTCAAATGAAGGGTTGAAAGGTTAGTTACCTGTATTATTATAAATCATAATTCAGACATAACATTACACCATTAATAAACTCAGATGCGAGAAAAACTGTACAAGCAGGCAGGAAATAATAAAGGGAAAAACAAAGATGGGATATGTTATTACATTGACTCTCGACTTAGGACAAGACTCAAATAAGTGGTTGCCAGATGATCAAAAAATACATTTATGATCCACAAAGTTATGAATAGTATGAAAATTGTCCTATTTACCTTTATCTTTTAACCTGATAAATTACAGGATATTCTTTACTTCTAAAGTCTATATAAACAGGTTAAATCCTAGACACATGCAAATGGTAATTACAGGACAAGTGGCTAACACCACATTTTAAGGGACCGCAAATCAATAACCATGAATGCCAATGTGTTACTGCATCATAGGTGAAAACATAAAAAACCTACATATTAAACAAAAGACATTAAAAAATAAAAGCAACAAGAGCATTTTCTTCAAATCCTGTGTCTTTAACAGTGTCTTACCAGCACACTTGGGGTTGGGACACTTGCTGGCCAGGTCTAAGTAGCGCAGCAGGTTTGCAGGCAGGTCACAGGGGGAGTAGGGAATGTTTCGACTCTTAATGGTACGTCCTGCCAACTCTAGCAGCGATGGAGGGTCATAGGTCATCTCCTTGACAAAGCGCACCACCAGAGGGTTGCCTCGAAGACTGAGCTCTTGTAGCTGCACCAGGCTGAGGATCTCCCTCGGCAGGTAGGTGAGCAAATTGTTGTGAAGACTTAAAGATCTCAGTGAGTGGAGCCTGAAGTGAGACAGAGAGTTGCATTGAAATGTTGTTACCTACAAGAAACCACCACAGAAATGTACACTTGATTTATATTATATGTGATCTCTATGGATAAGGTCAGCTACCTGGTGAGCTGCGGGGGGACACTTTGGATGCGGTTGTCACATAGGACCAGGTAGCTGAGGTAAGGCAGGTTAGCCAATTCTGGAGGAATGGCTGAGATTAGGTTCCCACCCAGATACAGCATCTCAAGACTAACAGAAAAAAGACAAAAAAAGAGTCAATTTTTTACATTATTAATTTCTTTCATTTGTACAAGAAAGGTAATGAATGGTTAAAGATGGAAATTATCTTGCCAATACAGCAGAGGGAGTAAAATTAAAACAAACCAGAAGGGGGAGCTAAAGATACATGGTTTCAGGCTAAAGACTTTATCTATCTGTGTCATATTTTGCAGGGCCATTTATAGGCCATACTTGTAAATAACAAAAAAAACAAAATAAAAACTAAAACAGAGACTGAAGCAAGCAGATACAAGTCCAAAATGATCTCAGATCAGCAGGACATTTTAAGGCACAGTACACTCAGTTATGCAGCACCAAGTAAAAGGGGTCAGTTTGCAAAGAATATACAGTACATGGAATAAGTTTACATCCAAATTAAATTATGTTAGCAAAGATAATCGGGATTGTATATGTGGACCAGAAAACTTCTGCTTTCAAGTTCAATAGACAACAAAAATGATACGTACATGTTTGTTGTATTAAGACAACAAGGGACCCTGGTAGGTTAATGGTGGTATGGAGTACACAGGGGGGTAATTGGGAGTGAAAGAGAGACAGGGAGAGAGCAATGGATGGCTGGTCAGCGAAAGTAAGCTGTCAGGCCATCTGCCTGCTGGAACTGATGACACAGCGACTGCGAGACAGGAAGCCATTATACTGTCCTTGGTGGCTGAGCACTGAGCAAGCCACTCTGTGACGGCAACTGAGACATTCAGGGTCTGTCGACCGCCCTCACCTACACAGTGATATAAATGAGCCGCTAGATATTAAGAATGGTTAGTTATGGGTGTATCGGGGACAATATAAAGAGCTAACAATTTTTCCAACGAAGACAAATTATAGCTTTTATTTACCCAACAGACAGCGGGGATTCAGTTTCTTCCCTGCAAACATGCAGACACATTATATAAACTCTTGAATTTTAAGATGAAAACAACAGCACGCAATAGATTTGTCACACTGGAAAAGCACAGGTGTTCATAACAACATTAACAATGCTTCTGTTCTATTTCACTTTCCATATACCTTCTGCATCTGCGAGTGTGTAAGGGACCCCACAAAGTATATTTATCATGTAGCCACAAATGCAAATGTTGCGTACGATTTACCGCGTATGTCTTAATTTGTACATGTCCTCCAAGTGAAATCCTGAAGGAGTAAAAAACAGAACTATGAGAACACAACTACTTCTTTTGATGTCTGCAGCTGTCTGTGTATGTGCCCGTTTGAGAATTAAAACCGGGATTAATTCATGATAATGTGACAGTTAGCCGGCATGTCATTTACAGCAGCTTAATGAAATTCAGTTTTGGTCATTTAATCATTAATACATTATTTTCCTACTACAATATCATGGTGTCCTTTGTCAAAAAGGTTAGTTTGGCATTGGCTTCATTTATAAAGTAAATCCTAGAGCTTAAAATGACATTATGTGCCCAGTATTCAAGTTATATGTCCTTCCATTACATCCCAAAAATGCTACTTGAGCATTTCATGGTAAAATTAAGCTAACAAAAAACTTGACCCATCACTTTACCCTCACAGTGAAAGAAACATCATCAAATATTGGTCTTATCTTAAATTTAATTAAAACTAGAGGAAATTAAGGTCATTGCAAGAAAACTCAAAGCAAGCAACTGACAATAAAGGATATGTAAAGAAAATGAAGAAATAAACATATTAATATTTAACAGCTATATACCACTAACCCTATGGATATTATATTGTGAATATGCTTTTAGTCATGGAGTTGCTTGAAATTTTTGGATTAAGTAAAAAATCCTTTTAAAGTCAGGTTAAAAGGATAAAGTAGTAGGGGTTCATTTTAAATGAATAAATAACATGTCATCGGATCAGTGCACAGACTGATACCAAATAAAGCATTTTAGGAAGCATGGAACGCAGTTTTGGTACTGGATTTGTATCAGAGCAACCCTACTTTTGTTCAACTCTATCTTCGAGGACTTTTGCTCAGTTCAGTACAGAATGAGCCACACTGATGTGTTTATATGGTCAGGTTGGAGGCTTGATTGCTGGCCTGGCAGTAGGTCACTATGACCTGCTACTGTTAAACTACTTGATAAGATAGATAAAATCTAAGACCTTGCCCGCTTTTCTGTCAGTTTCTTGTACTCCACATAAAACAGCAAACATGAATCTTCTAAAAGCTTCAAACTGACCGACACAATTACTGTTGGTCTAAAACTCATGTCTTTTGTCTCAATTCTCTTGTTGGTTTTGTCATGTTCTTTCATCATACTTTTTATTTTCTTCACAGGATTGTTTGTTATACTTAAAGACTTTTCTCTCCTGTCTAGCCTAGCATCTAATTTTTGAAGTGTCCCAGACTATTAGCTGTAGCATTTTTTATATACATCTTACTCTATCAAAGACCATGTTATATTCAATGGCACCACTATTTTTCTGCTACCCATTGGTAACTGCAGTCTGTTTTCAAATCTACAAAGTCAGACCCATAGTAACTGAAACAGCTTAGGTTCCTAATTATCCTGCGAACACTATGAATCATGATGTTTGTCAAGATAAACTTACTGGAAATGAACATGAAACACACAGATAGACAAAGAAGCTACAGTGAGATGGTAAATACCATGAAACACAAACAAAAGAAGAAAAAAGAAGGATAAAATAACTGATCATATTTAAATTAGATTTTAAAAAATGCTTAAAATTGCCTTGGTGTCACTATGTATTGGTTGAAAAACAACTGAGTGATTTAATAGTTGCCTCCACTCCTTTGAGTCATGTGAATCAGCAGGTCAACTGTGACTAAAGTGGGTTTATAGTCACATCACAACTGATAAGGGGATTGGAAGGGCTTCATATGGAGCACATGCAGCACACATAGATAACAAGTGCAACAGATAAAAGCTGACTACGACAAACGCAAACCAAGGAAGCACCACAAGGTTTAAATGGGATGAACTTTTTAAATGTACAGATCCAGAATTATTTGCTTGGCTGAGTCTTTTTTTTCACTATAAATTAATCTAATTATTTTCTCAAATTTTTGTTAACTGTGTATTATATTTACTCACTGAAGTTTTTTGAAAGAAGCTGGAACTAGGCAATGACGTGTAAACTTTTTTTGAAAGAGATAAATTAAAAACAATTGATCGTTTGTCAAAAAAGTCTTGCTTAAAAAATTCTCGATTAAGCATTTCAGATGCAAGATTAACCGTCACATAGGACAAAGAGACATAAGAGACATTACTTGATGAGATAAATTATTTATCAAAGAAGTACATTAATTCCCTGCCACTTAACTTATTAATTTATGTTCAAGTCATTTCCGCGCTGATTTATCGACAGTTTGTGATTGGCTGTTAAGTTGTTTGTCTGTTTTTTGCACATTCATGTCATACTAAACAATAGGTAACCATAGTAACGACACTGGGGTTCCATGCTATGTGCCAATTAACGAGAACGAACTACAAGCTAATTAGACTACTTTCTGGATAACAGTTATTGACGGAAATTGTCGGGAAAAAATCCATAATATAATCAGATATGCTTAGTCAACGTCTTTTTCTTCGTATATAAGAGTAAAACGTTACATATATGTTAGTTAGTCATGGACTATTGTCAAGTAGGTTAAACGGCCAACTAGCGTTTGCTCTCCAACCTCCGTGCTTTGCACGTTAGCGTTAGCTGAGCGACACTGGCCCCTTGTTGTACGCTTGGTCCTGTTGCTTAATGGACCTTTGAAAGTAGTGCTAAGTTAGCTTGCCATTCCTCGTGACACCAGTGACCTACCTGGTTAAATTTTCTATCTCTGAAGGTATACTTTTCAGTCTGTTTCCGCCAAGTGAAAGCGATTGCAGACGCAGCAGTTTGGTACACTGAAGCGGAATCTCCTCAAATCTGTTCCCACTGAAGTTCAACACCTCAAGTTGCAGAGAGCCGAACTCTTTGGGCAAAGAAAACTCATCCAGGCGGTTGTTCTTGGCTATCAGTGTTTTCAGCCTGGTCAGTCGCGTAATGCCCTCACAGATGATCGAAAGTCCGTTGTTGCTGATGTCCAAAAACTCGAGGTTGCAGTAAAGGCAGATTGACGAGGGGAGCGAGGATAGCCGGTTGTGGTTCAGGTACAGTTGTCTGGTGTCCTTTTTCCTCTCGTCGCTTGTACTGTCAATGCTAAAAGTGTCCAAACCCAAACGGGAAAAGTCAAGCACACTGTCGCCTACGGCCGCTGCCCCTTCATGATTCTCCATTTTGGCAATTTTTAGCGAATTTAAACTGTGAACAAAGTCCTAACAGAAGTTTTGCTGTAGGCTAAGCGCCCCCGTAAAACGCGAGTTAGCTCCAGGACTTGTCTGTTTTCGACATCGAGAAGGAAGAGATTTCAATACACCCGTCCGAAACATTCAACCACATCTCTAGTAAAAATCTAGGTCACTAAATTAGTACTGAGGGTAGGCCACTTTGGCTGCATGTCACTACATTGAATGCAGCGTCGCCATCCTACAATGTAGCCGTTCTTTGAGGGCAATATTAGCTTTCATGCTTAGAGATTGGCTGATTCTTGGGACAAGCCCCGCCCATGCAATCGTTCATTGGTTGGTCTCTAAATCTGTCAAATTATAAAAGCAATTCTTATGGTATTATAAACCGGTTCTTCGCACTTTTTTGAAATTGTACAGCGGAGCACGCTATACATTGCGCAATCATAATTTTAAAATGTGCATCAAAGGGATAATGGTTACCGAGGATCCTTTATGCCACATGCCCAGTCCGTCCTGTCATTATGCAACACCCCTCTTCTGTTACATTATGCAATACTCTACTGACTTAGACGTGCATAGAATGAGAAAAAGGTACAGGATAATTGGTTTCCTCGCACTGCACTGAAGTATGAACAGTTCTGAGGACCTGGCTCTGACTGCTGTAGTTGACTTAAGGATTTGGGATCAAAATGACATTTACTCTTAAAACACACTGCAACTGTGGAGGTACCAAGCAGGATATGAAATTAGACTTGAATTACATGTCTACATCACAAGCCTGAAAAATTAATTAAACTACTAACTAAATATTAAATACCTCAAGTATCTAATAGTAAATATTCTACACTATTCAAAGCAAAATTTCAAATAACTTTGCAATAAAGAAGCATAATTTCAAATAAGGGTAGTAATGCTAACAAGAACAACAGAATAGTAATTAGAAATGATGGGAAAAAATGTTTGAGTGAAGAAATATAAATCAAACCAGTATATGCCACTTCAAAAAATAGCAGAACCTTTTAATATTGTATTTTTAACTACACTGACAGCCAAAGAAGAGTCCAACAGTGAAACAAATCCCCTCTGTTTCTTCGTTGGAGGACAAAGGGGATTTCTATAATACTTTCTGATTCAGACTGCTTTTTAAGTTGGGCAGTTATATTTGATTCTCCCTTAGAAACTTCTTTGCTTTTACATACAATATTTGACACTGAAATTTGGCTGATAAAAGCACACATACAAGGTAACAAAACTGTGTTGTGGTGTATGGTCTTTATTGGCATACATACGTATTCCTTACAGTCTCTGCACTTTTAGTGAATTATAAAGATTTAGCTTGAATCTAGTAATGCAACTTTCACACAGACATTTACCAGGGAAGGGTCACAAGCACTAGTTTACTGCTAAACTTCAGCAAAGCACACTCATTCTTGCTATGCCTTATGGCATAAGAGCAGGTAAAGGTAGACACCTTTACTGTTTGCAGGTGTAAGGCACTGATTGATAATGTTAGATCTCCCAATTTAGAGACAGGGTTTAAACAAATAAAACACATTAACAAACCAAACTACTCTCAGCATCACTTTTATAGTATCAAACACACAATCAAACACACACACACACACACAAATTAAATGCACCCAGTTATTGATGCGTCTAAGCTACTTTAGCTGACAGTGAGGCTAGTCCTTCTGTTAAGAATGATTTTCAAAGCACAGGTATAGTGTTGTTGCTGGGTCCAGAGTAATGTTTTACCTGGAGAGTTTTGCACATCATTGAAACATCAAGACTTTGGTTTCAGTATTCACCATGTGATATTCAGATCAGGTCTCACTTGGGTGCAGCTGTGCTACTCTACACTGAAAGATGGATCGCTTTATCTCAGAAATGGAAGATACAGACTAAGAAATGTTTAACCAAAAAGCACCAGGGAGACTTGCCTGAGCATAACATGGTAACAAGACTGAGTTTTAACTCAAGCCAATGACATACTATACATTGAAGCAAACATTTTGCAGCAAAACTATTATTTTAGCAGTAAGTTATAAACAAATTTCAGGCTTGTGGTAAACTGAAGCCTTAGAAAGCTAGAGAGAAAAAAAGAGAAGTGCATTGGTCAAGTAGTGGCCTACTGTGGCAGTTCTAAATGGCAATAAACAATCACTCGCAACTCTGCTGTCTCATCCCAGTTTCTCTTGCCAACATACAGGCTGTAAAAACCTGTGAGGGGACAGAAAAACATGCTGCATCAGGTGTTAAGTTGTCAGCCTCTTTTGTAATCAACAACTCCCTCATTTCAACAGCTTGATTCTCCCATCTCCTGACCTTGCTACCTTCCCAAACAATGACTTTCATCATCCAAAACAGTGACAACTTCAATTATTTTTCATAATAACTGTAAAAATATAAGGATTGTAGTAAAAATAGCCCTGGGGCTAGTGTAGAGGTGCAGTAATACAAATATGACAGTACTGAACATGAGGGAATCCTATAATACTCTTCGATTGCCCCTGAATCTAACAAACATCAACACAAACACTTAAACAATGTAAAAAAAAAAGTATAATAATTAACATAGCAGAGAAACATAAAAAAGTCAGTTTAATAACAACACATGGCCGCAAGGTAAATCAAGTATGGAGGAAGGGTGATGACGTGCATCCTCTCCTGTATTGCGTCCTTTTTTAGGCCTCCTTTGTGCTGCTCTTCATCTTCTCAACTGTTTCCTGTATTCAGAAAATGAAAAAAATTTAGAAAAAATGGCATTTACTGTGTCATTCAACATATTGAATAAGTAATGATTTCAGTACATATTTATATGAGCTTCTGTATGCCTATAAATTTGTTTCTTAACTTTTTCAGATGTATGCATATCACTAGAATGCTTTATCTTTAAAAAACAACATTGTACCTCAAAGTAACATCCTCATGACTGAATATGGTGTACAGCTGGCCACACCACACCAAACTTGTACCACAGAGCCACATTTGTTTACAGTGGCATAATGAGCTGCCCTTCTGGAGTACAGAGTACATGACCTTGCTGACTCTTGCTGACTCAGGCATGGCCTCAAGCCAGAGCCCTAGTTCAACCTTGTGAGCTTCATGCTGCCATACACACATATAGGCTAAGCAAACAAGCACTTTTTTGGACATTTTTGTAGAAAATATTTAAAAAATTAAAAATTTAAAAACTTAATTATAGAAAAAATTTAAAAGTACCTTAATTATTTAGAATAACATTGACTCACAATGGATAGTTAAAAGAAAAAACCTGAATGAATGCAGCACAATCAGAGATGCCCTCATTACCCACAAGTTCTAGTTTATAACAAAAGGAAAATGTTAGTGATCGTTTGGCTCCTTTTTCAGTCGTGTGACCTCTATCTCATATCCATGCTCATTTTATATTTTAATTGATCTAATTAAAAACAATGCTTTATTTCACAGCTTTTAATTTATTGTTTCACTGTTCAAGCCAAGAGTCATAAAGCTGCTGATACGCTGGCTCACTGACCTGTGTAAGGTTGGTAAACAGTCACATAAAAATTTACACCAACAAGTTCCTCTGTGATTTGTTTTGTGCCGGCTGAGCACTTTAATTTCACACGCTCTTTTGTCCAGAAACACATTGCAAATAATCCAGGTTATATCCTGAAGGAATCTAAAAGCAGACACTGAGGTTATATTTCATGTCAGTGATATTGCATGGACCTTATAACCAAGTTTAATCCTAAGAGCCTAGGGCAAAAATGAGCCAGTGATTTGTCCTGTCCTGTAGAGAAATTCTGTGTGGCACTTCTGATTCTGATTAAAGAGATTGATATGATTATATAACTTTTTTTTATTACAAGATTTTATTTAATATAGCAAAGACACACCTGGTGCTTGTTGAGCTCAGCCACACGGAGGTTCCACTCCTCCTCAGTCATCTCTGCACCTGCGTCTGTGGACTCTCCCACAGCTGACGTTTTATCTGCACAGATAACAGTTGTCATAAATGTTTTTGGGGCATTTGTCTCAATGTGCAAGTAAGAGAAAATGATCAAAAGAATAAAAACATAAAGAGCATCTAGAGTATTTTTACCAGTGCAGGTCATAGCAGTGCAGACCCAGTTGCCGCATGCACAAACACAGCGGTTACACTCTACTTGGGTCTCTGCTCCATCCTCATATGTCTCATCCTCCAAGGCACATTCTGCACAGAGACACATGACCAAATTTTCAGTCAAGACTTAAGATAATGGAGTGTAGCAAAATGGTAACTGAAACATTACTGCATTGCAATCAATCCCCTTGACCAAGACTTGTCACCATTTCAAAATGCCACATTATTCATCCAGTATCTTAATTTTAAAGGTGTCTTCCCATGGCTAATTTCAGCCTACTGATGAAAAGTTAGCAAATTTGCAAATGCCCACACTAAGGAGAACTTGTAAAGCTTGTGTCATAAATTTAAAAAAATAAAAAACCAATAACAACAAAAAACATTTCCAAAACCTTTAAGACTTGTATCATCCTTTTGAAATGTTTGAGCTTGAAATGAATGATATCTATGACCAAATGAATGCTGGATACGTGGTAAATCAGGAATTCTTTAAGAAAAAATTAACAAAACCAAGCAAATGTGTATGTGTGTTTTTGTGTGTGTGTGTGTCCTTGAGTGCGGTGAAGCTCCAGGGTTCAGTGCTCTGTAGTGAATGTTTTCTCTCCTCTTCCTGGGAACTTTACTCTAAACTTTTAGCAACATTGGATGACTAAGCAAATAAAAGTGGTTACCCAATACTCTGTAAAGAGTAGCAATCTGAGGCTCATTTCCACTGTTTCCTGGGTGCCAGGACTGTCTGATTAATCTTACTTCAACACATTCATACACTGCGTCTACTGATGTCTCACATTATGTGACATTAAGTGAAAGTATACAAACTATAGCTATAAGCCTACTCTTCTCTGGTGGATTGAAGCCAGGCTTCAGGCAGTTGAGGAACTCATCAAAGCTCAGCTTCCAGTCCGCATTCTCATCAGAGAGCTCAATAAGGGCATCAACACACAGGCTCCTGGAAGAACAAACATACATGCAAACATGCAAACATAGTAAATATAAGTAGTTCCATACAGCCACAACAGAACATAAACACAGAAGATAAGCATACAGAAGAAATGATGAATAGTTTAGGGTATCTTATTCCACAGAGGGCAGTTGGTTATGCAAGTGTGGGCCCCCTACAGGAGGCTTTAGGTAAAATTTGCACTTTCCACCCAGACTCCAGTGACCTACACAACATACACATGTATGTATTTGTATTCATATGTGCATGAATTAACATAGAGGCAAAGTTAAGATTATGAAGGCTGGAAGAAATTGGATTATGGGCAAAGCAATAAAGTAATGCAAATACTGCTAATATTAAAACACACATAAGCATTCAAATCACAAACTCACTGACCTGAGCAGCTTGTTGCTCTCCTGGTCTGCATAGGACTGCAACTCCACAACTGACTCATTTTGCTGGATGAATTTAAGCAGCTCTGAGGAGTCCAGCTGAGAATCACCGTTGTCATATGACTGCAGAAACATGAACGGATGCAACTTTACATCTTCAGGGGTCACACTGGATTTTGATCAATTTGTGTTGTGTGTGTATGTGTATGTTGCAACATTACTCAGAAATCATTGCTGTTTCTGAGTAATCAGCCACAAAATAAACCTGGAGTGCACCGGTTGCCATGACAAAACCTTCAATAACTCTCTTGTTCAGTGATTTCAATTTGACAAGAGCACCTAAAGTACCAGCTCTACCAGCAGCATGTGCTTATATTCTAATATTCTAGAAATTTTGCTGCAGCACAAATGTGTGTAAGAGAATGAGAAAATATATTGATTAAGTAATTTTAGGAATACATCCTCAGAGCCTGTTGGCTCTGCACATTGTCTCGTCAATAGTGCATGTGGTGAATTTGTGAATGAAAGATGAACAAAATGCAATCTGGAGATGTGATGTTAAGTTATTAAGTATGTATGATCTGAAAATGTGCTGCATATATTCATAATGTGAAAGAGCAGACAAGTAAAAATGGCTGCTTAAACAAATTGTACCGAGAACCATCTGCTCCTCTGCTCTAATGTTATTCATGTCAGTCCATAGAGTGGCAGGGGTCCTCCTCCACAGGACAGAGATCCTCATTAAACTGAATTATAACCATCAGCTGACACGCTTGAAAGATCTGTCACATGAATAAATATGCACAGTCTGAGGCAGCTTTGAGTATCAGGGTGGCTGGAGGAGGCCCACATGAATGGGGTATTTTATTGAAGTATTGGCGTAGGAGCAATTGTGTGTTTTAATTGAGACCAACGTCAATTCTGTCCAACACAGAAAAGAAGCCTACCTTGAAGTATTTGAGCAGGACATCAGAGAAGTTGGATCCCTTGACAAACCAGCCGTCTGGGACGACCTCAGTCTGCAGCCACTGAATCACACGACTTCTCAGTTCATTGCGGTCAGCAGCATAGCATACCACTGGAGGGGTGGGAACATTCCCATGGGTCAACAGCATTCCATAAAATAATCCAGAGGAAAAAATCAATCAACCTATCTCACATGCTGTTTCATGATAAGTATTTCCATGTTCATTTGGTTCTAGGCATTAGGCCATAAAATACAATTAATGCTAGAGCTGCAACTAATGATTACTTTCATCAGTGATTGCTGAGCCATCACTTTGATGGTTAATCGATTAATAGTTTGGTTTATTTAATGTCAAAACAACTAAAAAAATTACTCATCACAAATTTGCAGAGCCGGAAGTTATGTTTTCAGGGTGTTGCTTTTGTCCAACCAGCAATCAAAAACCCCAAACTCTTCATTTACTATTATTAATGACAAAGAAAACTAGCAGATTTATACATATGAGCTGGGGTCAGAAATGATAAACATTTTTGTTTGTAATATGAATTAAACAACCAATTGATTATTGAAATAGTTGACAACTTATTTTCTTTGGATCCACTGTTCACTGCACAGACAAATTTGAACATCTGATCTAGCTTAACTCATCTGTTAACCGCAACCTAAGTCAAACTCTGAATTTGCCTGGTTAAAGTCAACACCTGTAAAATCAATTTGATTTGGATTTTTGATTAATTCGCTAAGACTGTTTAAACTTTGAGTCATAGAAACATACATTGCTCTACATTTGCATTACAACTAAGGGTACACACACATACACACACAATCACATTCACAAACTCACCTGGGCTGGCAGCTGCCTGCTCTGTTTTCTTCTCTGAAAGTGATTGAGAGAGACAGAACAACATTTAAGAGAAAAAAAATTAACAGCACTGACTTAATTCAGATTACTAGGACTTAACTTGACACTCAGCTGTCATTAAGCACTTGTTCAAAGGTCTTTAAAGAGAATGGTGTGACATAACTATTTTCTCTGTCTACTTTGTCTGCAAAAGCTTTGATCAGTGTTCATTCTAGTGGAGACACAAAGAGTACAACTTTGCAAAGTGTAAAAAGTGCAAGTTCAATTAAGATAAGACACATATATTAGATGCAATAAAAGATAGGTAAAGAACGTGGTTGGCCTCATATGACTGACTATAAACCCAGTCACCTCGCATATCAGTACGATGAGCTAGTTCAGAGATCACACACTAATCAGTTCAATTAGCTGTGCATATACAATGTTATCAGCACTTGCACCAGTTGACACGTGGCACCATATCGTCAGGTGAGCTTAGTCCCATACCACTAAAGGGATGCTTTTTGGACTCTAAACCTCACACCTATGACAAATGTAAATGTAATGAGATCACGAGCAGGTCAGCAAAAAGTCATGACAGCATAATAAACTCATGAGCTTGCAGTCCATATTTTACTACGTCTGAAGTAGCCAAGAAAAAAAAAAAAAGGGCAATAATATTAGAGCCTGCATTTAACACCTGACTCTCAACAACAAAACTCTTGAGAACACAGATGCACCTGTCTGACACACTGGATTGGTTTTGATGCCAATCCTAACCTTTCTTGTATTACTGGACAATCAAAAGTATATACAGTTTGGTCAATGATGTGAAAAAATCATTGTCTCCAAAAACATTTTAACAAATTGATATTTTACAAAAAAAATTCCATTTAGTTGTACAGTGAAGTATTTTAAATTAAAAAGCATTGGGTTAAACTTTGAGAATTAGTGTTGGATCTTTGCTCTGTATCAGCAAACACTCCAGATTGAGGTTTCAGTATCATTATCCAGAGAGAAAAACGCAGATCACTGAGTCCCTTCTTAGCAATACTCACAGGTCTTTAACACAGTAATAAAATTTATTAGAAAGACCGTCCATAGTCTTCAGCTATAACATTTGTTAAGAGCACTTCATTGCTCTTAAAAAGATAACCTTTTTAGTTATTAGTGCTAACATTATTAGTCTCAACGACATTTAAAGGTGTAATTTATAAGCATTACCAGAGTGACAGTAATAACCAATGTTAAGAAACAATCATTATCTGATGAAGGAGGTTAAGTATAAGTGAAAGCTCCAAAACAGCCATTAATGCTGCTGCTCATACCCTGGCAGTGTCCATCGTGGGCCACCTGGATCTTCAAGCCGGTCAGACAAGCATCCCTGTGGAGCTCACAGTGATTCCTGTAGGTCTTGCCATTGCTGCCACACACTGACCTCTTGTGGGGCTTACAGCTCTGGAAAGAAAAAGGGAAAAAAGAGAAAATAACAGTGACTTGAAAACTGGGGTAAAGTTTAAAGTCAAACAATTTTCAAATTTTCTTACAGTTCTACTCCTTTTTTTTTTTGAAGTAACAGCAACACTCACCTCTATACACAGACAGCTGGGCTCCCCCTTCTCATTAACAGCACACTCTCTGCCAGCCCCGCAGAACACATTGGCACACACTTTGCTCTTGCTATGCAGCTCCTGAAAGAAAAGAAACATGTGCTTGGCACTTGAGAAACACAGCTTGTTTCAACAGGTTTCACACACAGGGCGGCGCTGTCCCACTATCCACAGGGTCAACTATAAGTGCGTGCTGTAAGGGTGTTGACTACATTTTAAAACAAATATTCTCTATTGGATCCAAATTTCAGGGATCATTCTTTCACATTAAACCATGTTTAATCCAACTTGATGCTCTGCCACAGACAGAGAGACTGTTTCCATCTTACTGCTTTGACACTATTGAATTCCTCTCCTGATGACATACAAAGGGAGCATTGATTTAGCACTTTTGTCTGACAGTCAGCAAGATAGCTCAAAAATTACAAAACAGATTTCAAAGGATTTTTTCTTTGTGGAAGGCCAAGGACAGAGGAAGAACGATTAACCTAGTTTTTCTTGTCATTTTCTCTTTCAGCTGCTGAACTGTAAAACCTAAAATTATTTTTTGTCATTGCCTTTTCCATCACCTTCAGAATTCATCCAACTTCTCCAAATTTGGCACAAAACTTTACATACTAGGGACACCTGAAACCAAACTCCAAGTATTTAACATGAAGTTCTTTTTTAAACACTTAATTTCCTGCACATATCAAATCTTAGCCATCCTGAAAAAAATAATGGCATTTCCTCTCTAGGTGGCGCTACCATACTAACAAGAGGAGACGCCTTTGTGGTCATGACTGTGACTCATTTGAAATCTGTACACATTTCATTCTTGTACAAAGCCCAAATACACTGGGTGTGATTAATTTTTCTCCAAAAATATGGCTGCACTCCCTCAATCAGCATCCCTGGTGTATTTGGATTTAGATCTGGATCAAAAAGCAGTTTTCTTTAAAAAAAAAAAAAAAAGAAAAAAAAATCTGTTGATAAAATTAAAATTTCAGATATTATGGCCTTCTTATTACTGCCTTAAACACACACAGTTTATGGTTGTGTGCATGGTAGCTGAGGCCTCTGGAGGCCAACATATGTTTGCTACTAAATGTCATATCAAGTTGTCTGTCATATTAACAATGGCCAGATTCTGCTCAATAAGTGACCACTGGCCATACTCAACTCAGAAAAGAATGTAAATGGTAAGGCTGATGTTCTTAGTCTCATTAAACAAGACAAAGCTGCAGATTGAGACAGCTGGAATGTTTACAACAGCATTATCTGTGTGTGATTAGGAGCCATACAGGCAACCTTACTTACAACCAAACTCAAGCCAAAAAAAAAACGTCATTCTTATAAAATCACATGTTTCTGGTGTTTCTGAGTCAGTAAAAGTTTTTCTCTATAATTACAGTCAGTCTCATTTTCTCTTGTTGATACTTTCGTGCCTTTGTTTCTTTGTCTTTTGTTTGTTTGTTGTAGAAGATTGCCAGTGGGCTTGCCAAAAAATGAGTTCACTGGAGCCACAAACCGACCAATCACGAGACGCCAAGCGGAGCTCCAAGAGCTGTTTTATGACCCTCATTACCTCCTCCTTTCCCTATCTGTGTGTCTCTGTATGTGTATGTGTGTGTGTGTGTGTGTGTGTGTTAAGGGTGTTTCCACATCTGGAGTCTGAGCTGTGTTTTCCTCTGGGCCCATTCCCATGCTATGTGAAATCTTTTCCCCTCCCTGTTTCTCCAGACTCCCCTCCTCCTCCTTAAGCTGCTGTTTCCTGTAAGAGTGAGACAGAAAGTTGGCCTTCTGTGTATGAGTGCACGTGAGCTGGCTTCCAAGCCGCTGTGTGTTTTTGAGCCCGGGTTCTGGTATGTAGGTTAAAACGAAGCTGGATTCTTGCGACCTGGCTCTCCTAAGCGTACTAATGATCGAACAGGCCTGTAACAAGATGGATCTTAAGGTGGGGAGGGGGGCAGTCACATGCAAGCATCGCAGCGAGCAGATTTAACCCTGAAGTGGTAAGAAGAGGGACTGTAGGGTTTGGTTCATTTCTATGCAAGATTTAAAAACACACACGCACACTTGCACTCAAAAGTTGAGGTCATGGATAATCTTCAAAGCAATCCCTGTGGCTTTGAGCATGTTGGACAATTCAGTTTGTTAGACACAGATGGGCTTGAAGCCTGTTGAAACCTGTAGAAACCTCCAATGAGAACATGAATAATGGATGGGCTCCTTAAACGAATGTGGTATAAACATCAAGCTCTGTCAGTCCACCTCTCTCTGAGCAGAACCAGCAGAGGATTCCTGACATTTAGCTAATGAACACAGAAGCACAAGGCTCCTTTATCAGCTGATTCAAGTGGATTGTTGCTATGGTGAGAGCATGTACAGGCTCCTGTTGAGACAAGATCACAGAAGTGTCAATCAAGAGAGGCAAATGTAACCAAGCCCCATAATAAGATCACAGCAGAGCCTGTTGTTCGGAGTGTATGATTGACGGACAGAAAACAACTGACAAAGCGACTGTAAAGTCACTGAGCTGACCTTCAACAAACCAGGGAAATGAGGCTGCTTTATGTGCTCATAAATCATGCCTGGATGTAGATTTCATTGTTACCTTGAACACCAGTAGGCAGGCAAGCCCTATTACATGCACCATAACTAAGCACATAAGATGTGGACTAGTAAACTATTTTTTATCATAATTTTGGATATGTTGGACTTCTTAAATGACTCTCAGCAAAAGAGTGGGTAAGTGTTTGTAACAAAACAAACCAACATGCCATTTTGGCATCTTAGCTCATCAGCTTATTGTTGTATCTTTCTGTTTTTATTTTCTAATAATATGAAACTCCAGTTAAGAACAGTCCCACACTGATCAGAAAATGTCATATGGTGTTTTGAGGTCACAGCATCCGAAATTTTATCAGGATAATATTCAGTAGGAATGTGTGCAAGTCATTAAATGTTGCAACCCCTGACCTAGTTTGCACAAGAAATGCCAGCCAGTTAAATTTATTCGTCTCATTCTAATATTATAAACACTGAAATTACATACTGACATGATTGACATAATTTGCACTTAAAAACCACCACTTCCCAGCAAAACATTGTTTTATCAAAAACAAACATTTTAAATAATTTTCAACAAAGTCTGTTAAAATTTTGAATATGTCATGCACAGCCAAAGTGCCATTAATTTCAGCTGCATTTAAAATATGCTTTGGTCTTTGGGGAATATCTTTAATGGTCACAAATTGTTCTCATTCACAACATGTTCTTTCTCTTAGAGTGTTCAACTTTATAGATGAAATTATGCTAAGTTTTTTTCTATTTTTCTGAGGGTATTGGTAATATTAGATGAGTCATCTTGTATAAGTTTTACCTTCCATTTATATGTAATGGAAATTAATTGTTATAAAAATCCCAAATATCTATCATATTTCTGTTTCATAAAACCAAGTGAAAGGTTGTTTAAAAAAAAAAAAAAAATTATATAAATATATAATATAAATATATAATATAATATATATTATAATAATATATATAAATATATAGATATACAAATAATATATGATGTTTAGCTCAAAAACTACATAGCTATGACTGTCAACACACTCTACCACCTCGGCTTGCTAGAGTGCATGTAAACCCACAGTTAACCCAATCGCCATCAGAGCAGATATTCAAAAAAAAAAAGTACAAAGTCAGCACAAACAAAAACAAACACACCCACTGTGGGTGTCCTACTTAAAGGACATTAATTTTTCATTCCAGCCAACAATGCTGCCTCATTTTCCTTTACTCTCATTTAAAAACAATTACAGGAGCCAGTGCTCTGATAAGTGACTGGTGAATCATAACAGTCTAGGCAGAGCCCTCATACAAAAAGCTGCCTCAAGCATAAAACTGATTGTATATACATACACATTTCACAGTTCATTTTCCCTCAACTCCTGCCCTTTTCTTCAATTACTTTCCCATTTAAATCTTTTTTGTTGCAAGGTTAAAATTATTAATGGTTTAAGAAGATTAAAAAATGTAAGTGATATTTCTCAAAGCCCTCAGTGCATAATTTCCATCTTCAAGTCTAGTGTACTTTAATTTCTCCCCCACTGTAATTCTCTCTGCCTTGTCTTATTTCCAGTGCCATGCCCTTTTAAGGCTGCAAGACACATGCCAGTGAGCTGAAACCAGCTTTGCAAAGCTAGATGGAAGTCAGAGGAGGCACATGAGCAGAGAGAGGAAGATAAGAGGAGGAAGCTGTGCAGGGAGACTGACTATTAAGAAACAGGTAGATGGTGAATATACAAGAGGAGATGCAGGGTTGTGAAGTCGAATTGCTCCTTCAAACGTGCCGCTATTGAATAGCTCCATGCTGAGGCCGACTGGAGTTAAAGGGCAATGTATTCACGCTTCAGTTAAAAAAAAAAAAAAATCTCTTTTATTCTCCAACGCTGATATGGATGCAGGCAAGACAAGGCGACACGGCTTAATCTGCAGCAGCTAACACATAAAAAACACATTAGAACATATCTGCGTGTCTTCCTGCATTTGTCGATACACGCAACAGCATGAGTAATGGAGCCTATCCACCTTAAAATGCATGTTTTCTGTTTGGTGCATATGTGAGTTTATGTATGCGTGTGTGTATGTGTGTATGTGTGAGTCTGTGTATATCTTGGTGATGCTCCATTGATCTAACAGGCCAATCAATGCTTCTCTCTTGTGGGTGTCACTTTACAGCCACCATGAATCCTATTCCCACAATGCACCCTGCCCTTCATTAGCATGGAAAACATTGATTTAAGGACTGTAAACACCCTTTCATGGATACGCCTACAGTGACAAACACTATAATGGAATGTACTCAAAAAAATAAGTGTTTTAAATACCGAAATTAATCTGTCAATCAATTAATTACACAATATCAGTTTAATCAGCAAACTGGTGTTAAACCCTTTTTACATTGAGCTTTTCTTGAGACTATGTTCAAGAGATGTTGATTCAGCACAACACTCTTTGTGAAGGTTGTGCTTTACGCTGCTGCTGAATTGTTCTGCATTACAATGTGGTGAAAGATGATTCAGCTCGCTTTACATCAGCATCTCTTCAAAATGTCTTAAAGAAATAACTGAACATAAAGAACAGATTTGTTGCAGGGCTGCTGTTCTGGATTTAGTGCATGTAGCCAGATGTGTTGAGTAAGCTGCCACCTCAGTATGAAAGGTATTAACATCTGACAAAACACCATCTGAGGTAAAGTACGTCTGGTGAGTGTGTTTTTTTGGCTTGAGTCTATAGTCCTACCTGCTTTTACTTTAGGTTTACAAACACAGCAAAAAATCTAATTAGATAAATCCACAATCTAAACAAAAACAGTTAATTATGTTTTAATTTAATACTGTTAGAAAAAAAACTGCCAAGATAATGACTATTTAATTAAGACAAAACAAAAACAGAGTTAATAGATGGATAAAGATGTTTCATGAAGCAACTTACCCCCCAAAACTTCCAGTTATTCATTTTATTTCAGAACTAATTAGGATATTAGTCTAACCATGATGCTGGCATTAACAGAGGAGGCATCAGCCAAGGCAGGTATCAAAATCTCTGTCCAACAGGAATCAATTTATCTCCATATTTGGAGGCTTTTTGGCTGGCTTTTGTAATTAGCAAAATTGTCTGCTTGAAAGAGAAATGTAATATTAAACATTTTCTTGCATATTGTCTTTACAGCCACTGGTACATAATAAATAAAACGGCAGGAAAGGAACGGTTCGACATTCTTGGTGACAGACTTATTCACTTTCTTGTCAAGAATGAGGAGAACATCAATGCCTCTCTCATGTGTATATGCTAAATATAAAGCTACAGCTAGCAGCAGGTTAGCTTAGCATAAAGACTTGATAGGAAAAAAACAGCTTGCCTGGTCGTGCAAAGTTTACTGACAAAGGCTATGTATTTGGTTCTTACTAACAGTGACTCAGTTCCCTACATCCTGTACCTCCTCATCACGAGAGAGTCTCAGACTTGACAGATGGATGGACAAATGCGTGCACAGCAAGACAACTTCACCCTCACAACCTCAAAACGCAACCCTGCGTTTTTCAAGCATGTTTCTAATTACATCCGAGTAATATAATAGAGGGGAGAACAAGAAGTGAAGGTGAAGGATGTAGACAAGAGGCAGAATCAGACAAAATCAGGAGGTAGGGGGTTACATTCCTGAGCTATGTTGTGCCTCGGCTGGGGTCCGACAGTGTTCTTCTTGAGCCAAAATCTCTTCAGTATTTAGGTCAGAGAGGTGCCCCTGCTCTCCCCCCATCTCAAGCATTTCCCGCTTTCCCTCTGTGTTGTCTCTCCAGCGCTGGATTGTCCAATGCTCGTCAGCTTTCATGAGATGTGGGCTCAAAGCCAGGAGCAAAAAGAAGGACAGGGTGGACTCAAAGTGAACAGCACGCCTCCTTCTGCCCCTCTCACATCTCTTCCCTCCAACCAGGCCTTTCCAGAGGAGAAGTAGAGCACAGTCAAAGAAGAACAAGAGAACCACTCTTACTCTGCTTACTGTACGCTAACTATGAACCAGTTTCCTCCTTTAAGGATTTTATTTCACTGGGGAGAGAAATAACAGACTGTGATTGGCTCCAGCTTTGAGTCATTACAGAAGGCTGTAGCGTTTGCCCTCAATAATTAAAGGTGCCTCCATTCTTTTCTTTCTTGTAAATTTATTCAACTGTGTCCTCTCCTCTTGAGATGAGACATGCAGCGAAGCCTCCGTTAAGAAACACATTCAGTCTGCAAAATGGCACAATCTTCTGACTTGGTTCCTCTGAGATGAGATGCCGAGTTAGTATTTCATGGATTTTTATGAGAATGAGTTGATAGTAGAACTGGTAGGGTGTGTCCTTGGAAAAATGAGGCCAAAGTAAAGCTAATTTGAGTGTGTTATAAAGATATGAGCTCTCTTTAGGAGCTCTGTGGGTGGTCTCATTGCTCTCTGAGGGGCCAGGTTTGAGATTAAACCTGCAGAAACAAAGGGACCTTCAGTAACGGCCAGTTTACACTGATTCGCCTGTTATTCTCTTGCTCTACTCTTCTGTTTCTTATTCAGTGTGAAAGGAATGCACCAACGGACGGGATGATGTCACCCCAGTCTGCAGCCTTTTATTTTACACCCACCAGCCCTCAAGAGCTCAAGAGCTGAAATGTGACAACTACACCCTGAAAGACACAGGAGGATGAAAAAGACAGGAAAGCAACAAAGACAGACAGACAGAATGAGACAACAAAAGGGGAAAATAGGAAAGGGGAGAGAGAAAAAACAGAGAAAGTTAGAGACAAATAGAGCTAGAGACGAAAGAAAGGCAGGAAATAAGTCACGGTCTGGGCAGAGCCACATCTGCTCGCAGTTAAAACGTCACCAGAGAACATAAAATGCTATGAACACAGCACCACCCGTGGCCTCCCCTCCCCTGTCACCCTGCTGACACACTGCTGGGACAAAAGTGTCCCCCGTCCCCACCACCTGCCCCGAAACCAACCCCGTACAGAGCTATTCCACCTTTATCCAGCCAGTCCTCAACTCTTACTGTCTCTCCTGTCATCCTTTTCTGTACAAGTTTTTTGTAGATGTCGGTCTTTTTCTTCTTTAACCAACAGTCTTGCCTAACTGTCCCCAAAAAATTTGCCCTCCATCCACTTTGCCACCTTCCTCTCCCCTTTTGTCCCACCCCCGCATTGTTTTGGAATTTTTTCACTGCCAGCAAGGGAGGGAGGAAAGGAGGGAGGGCTCATGCTAGGCTCAGGCCAAGGGAACAAGTAGATTCATTGCCTTCTTCTCTGCTCCCTCTTTGAGGCCAGTATTGGGGCTTATGGCTTGAGTGTGTTTGTAGAAGGAAGAGGGACCATTTACAGACTGCAGGATGTGCTGAATGTGTGCAGCCTTTTACAATCTGTTCTGAGGCCACAACCTTTGTCATGTCAGATGGTCATTGAGTCTGTGATGATACATCTCAATTTGGGATGCATACCAGAGCTCATAAACACTAGCTAGGCATGTCAGTATCTTTTTTCCCCATGTAGCTGATAGAAAACTTCTGAGATTTGTTCCATGGCTGGTTCAACTTTGTAAAATAAACACAAGATAGAAAAATCAGACATAAATCAGGACTCCATCAGAGCTAAACAGCAAGCTAATTAGTCATTATGAGATCAAGTGAATTTAATTAGCACATATTTTGATTATCCAACCATTGTTTTTTAAGCAAAAACGCCACATATTTTCTGGTTCAGGCTCCTCAAGCATAAGGGTGTGATGCTTTTAATCATCATGTGAAACAGTAAACTGAATATATTTGGGTTTTGGACTGCTGTTGAGATAAATTGAGCTGTTTGAAGATACAAGCCTGGACTATGAGAGATAATGGGCAAGAGATTATTAAAAGATTCCTTTTTTAATAATCAAGACAGGGATCAGCAGCTTCATTGATGATGAATAAACTCACTTGTGGCCAGCCTAAACTCAGTGTCTACTGGGGTTTTTGTACTGTTAAATTACTAAATTTTGGTCTTAGTGTTTGGGCCTGGATGTTCAGCTCTATATCTTTTCTTATACACTTCTCATTTTGGGATATAAACTAAAGCAACAATATAATTTAAAAAATCCTCATCAGAGACAGCTTCATTTTTTTGAATAAAGACTACGACATTCGGTTAAAGGGCTAGTAAACGTACCTTTGTGCTTACACTGTTGTGTTACATATACTGTTCTCAAAAGGTCAGGAATGAACCAAAATGAATACAACAGTCTGAGGGAGAAAGCATGTAAATTCAGTGCAGTGAGCAGTTTTATGCTCCCCTGAGGAACTGTGCCGAACATGTTTTCCCCGACAAGAGTCTGACCTCTGCTGCTCTCTTGAACACCAAACCCGCTGACCTGCAATATCCCAGCGTCAAGTCATTTACACAAGACAAAGGTATGAGACACAGATCGGCCAGTGCCTCACTAGGTGCTGTACGAGAGACGACACCTTTTTTTTATTGTTCAGAAAAACATGAAGAATCTGGTCCTTATTGAAATACTTTGACTAAAATACTTTATTCAAGTAATAATTTGAGGTACTTTAATCCACTACTTTTTTTACAGCTAAAGTTACTGGTTACTTTACAGGTTAAAAATTTACAAAACAGCTCTTAGCTTTTTAACTTTAGCATAAACTACCTTTTGCAATATGGGTGCACTCTTATGGATTTAACATCCCAACAGTGCATACAGTTAACTAGTATCATCTTGACAACAGTAAAACACCACTTATACATTAATGTATCAACAATAATAATCCCATAGTATAATACATAGTACAGCACAAATGGGATCTTTTTTAATATGTAAATACTTTTACTTTTGAGAATTTTTATTGTGTTTTTTACTTCACTAAAGGTTCGGAATATTTTTCCATTACAATCAAACAAACTACCAGAGCAGTTATTACTCACAGTGTGAGGGCTGTATTTTTTTGGCTTGAAAAAAAATCACTTCAACAATAGATCTATTTTCATAGTAATTACTAATTGTTTTCCTGTCAATCAACTAATTGTTTCAGCTCTGATACAGAGAAACAGAGCTGCACTAAATAGGGGTGTTGACAATAACCATGATATTTAAAAAAAATATTGGGTAAAATGTACACAAACAACATCATCTTCTAAATAATAAAAGCATTTTTAGATTTTCTATAATTGCAATATTTTTCTTAAGTTTCTCAAATAATTAATTAATTTCTAAATTCTTAAGGCCATGACAATAATGCAGTGAAAATATGAAATCTTTACAGCCTGAGTGCCCATTGTTTAGAGGTAACTCACAAATCAAAACTGAATATCAAGTAGCCCAGTGTATATTCCTGGCTTTGTAAAGACTCAGGAAAGTTAAAGAAATACAAGAAAATTAAAGTTGTTACATGAAACACAAAAACTGTGTACATGAACCACTTTTAAGCTGCAGCACTTGTCAAGATTTTGTGGTTAATGGTGGAAGAATTTAATAATTACAACTGGTGTGAACAATGCCACAAGGTTAATCCCACATCCCACAGTGACCCACTTCTCACCGAGTAAACTGCATGTCAGATGTAGGGCCTGATCTCAAAGTGTGTCCTCTAACAGGCAGGTGGGCACAGGCTGATCTCAGGTGGAAGTAACTGTGTAGTATTAGGTGAAGAAAACTGCTGAGGCAATTTAGAGACTGAAAAAAACTGAAGTGCCCTTGGAATTAAAACAATTTTTTTAATATGCAACACTAATGATGGTGATTTATTGTTTCTGACTGAGCTAAACAGCAGAAAACAAAGGGAAAATGGTCGCCCTGCATTCATGAGGCATCTTCTCCTGAGGCAACTTATTAAAGCCTTACTACCTATATGTACTTTTTAGCATGCATGAGTACGTTAGTATGTTACATATTCATTATCTCTGACTCACAAAGCACTGAGTAGACTTTAGTGCTGCTCTTTGTCATTTGTGCGAGTGTGTGTGTGTTAATTCATGTGCATAGTGCCTTTGAGTGCAGAGTGCCGATAATGATAAGACACCAGTACAGCTGGTAAGCTAAATGAGGACTCCTTTTATGCCAAGCCAAGAGTGAAAAGAACACACTGCAGGGACATGAAACGCAGCACGCCCCCCCTCTTTCTTTCTCTCTACCCCCTCACTCACAGCCAAGTCTTACCTCACCTCCAATCTCCCCGGCTATAATTGCATGACTGTGGCTCCGTCTCCTTTCTGTTTTACATCACTCTACCTCACCGTCCTCTACAATCCCTGAACAGGATCCATGACTGGATGCTGGGCTACAGTAATTAGAGCAGGCTGATACAGGCAGAGGACACAGCGTCCCCCTCATGCTCATGTTCTCTACACCTGGGCAGATATTTTTAGCCCACCTTGGAACAAGCATCAACATGGCAACATGGCGGGGTGCCTGCAAGGCTGTGGCTCAATCAGAGTCTGCTCCAAATCCAGAGCATCAACAAGGGAACCTCTTCTTCTTCTTCTTCTGAGAGGAGAGCTCATCTGTTTGCTTGTTGGGCTCTCTTCTTCTTGACGTCTCTTTTTTTTTTTTTTTTTAAGATCCAGAGCCTGTGCAGATAACTAAATTAACCGCCGTGTCATTCCACCCTGTCACCACGCATGATGCTGGATGATACAGTAACACCACATGCCATAAAAACAGAAATATAAACACTCTTCTCTCTCTGTTTATATGAAAAAGTGTTTGCACATGTCCCCCAAGGCTGCAAACTCTTATGACTCTCACTATGCCTGCATCTCCACCTCCTTTGCATACCAAGCTCCCGGTGCCTTTGAGTAAGTCTCTAACATTTTATTCACAAGATGAATATCTCATTCCCGGCCTGCACACACACTCACACACAGTTTCACACAAAAAGTCCCGACCCCAGCTGCCCTGCCACACTACATCTCTGAAGCTGTTTGCTTCAAACGCTGCAGTTTCTCAGCTCAAGAAGCACACATGCATTGTCCTTCATAATAAATCAAGAGTTAGTGTACCCTACACTCCGGCCAGAAAATAAACACATCAATTCACACACAAAGACGTCTGTGTTTCATCAGTCTTTTCCAGCCCTTCTATGCTGTGTTTACAGTCAATCTGACACACATCTCCTCACCTATACATATCCTGAAACACACACCCTGTGGGCTCATAAGATCCACTCCTGCCACAGCTTTGCTCCAACTTGTTGACCTCCTTCAGACAGCACATTGGAATGCCAGTTCAGGCTCTTCTCACGGCCAGTCAACAGGCCATATATTATCAGGATAATTACCTTTGGAGAATAAATGTCTTTCGGATGCTTCCCCATTAACTTGGTGGGTACACTCAACAGATTCTTCTATGTGCTCTGTCGTCACCATGCCATAGCTCACGGATCACGGCCATGAATCTAATAAAGGCGCACACAATGGCACATTTTCCGGCCAGTGGGCAAAGGTAGGGACAGAAGTGGGAGGTCAGCGGGGAGGGGACTCACATGTCAGGCAATGACTAATGCTGTGGCTGTTTAGTCGCTAATGGCCACCTGCATGAAGCTATAAAGATAGGCCAGGCAGCAGATAATTGGTTCATCTTGTGTTTTTCATTTTGGCAGAGTTCTAAGTGTTTGAAAAATCTTTCCACTAATTAAGCTGCAGCTATTTTCTCAGCCTACAACTGTTGTGCAGGTCAACAGAGGAGTCAACAGAAAGCCAGGTGTTCAACAGCTGTGTCCGGTGAGGGTGCAAGGCCATCAACCACCACCTGGTGTGAGTGTGTGTGTCTGTGTGTGTTTTGGTTTCTGTTTTTAAAAGGAACAGTTTGACATTTTCACTTCCTCACAGAAGATTGGAAGTGGTCATCCCTCAGTGTCATAACAGCACATTATCTCTGTGTTTACTCAAAGGTTGGGCCACTTAGTGCTGCAGTGCGAGACCCATAAGGTGACAATTCTCACAACCCCTGAGTACACAGACAAACACACACGCTCTATTGACTGACCACCCAAACACGGTGTTTGCATGCCATTAGAGCAGCTGCCAGTTGGCGATGTGTTTTGCACCCAAGGCATCCTACAATATTGATGATGAGGGGCCATCAAACCTCAAGGCGAGCGGGGTTTTGTGAGATATACACAAACAGTGGCCCTCCCTTCTTTTCTTTTCACAGCTGTCTGTCACTCTTGTGTCACCCGGGTCCTTTGTTAACTTCACAACTCCACAAAAAAGACCAGGAATATTTTCGTGTGTATGTGTGTGTGTGTGTATGTGTGTGTATTTGGTTGAGTCCAATGCAAAATAAGTGTCTGTTTTAAGTTACAGCAAACAAACAAACAAAAAAAAAATACACATGCCTATCAAACTGCATTATAATATTCTTCAGGAATAAGAATGATGTCCCAGTGGCAATTTAGTTAAACTGTGAGCCTGATTGTCTCCATAATGAAGCTCATAATAGTGCAGAGTGTCAACAATGACGGCATAATTGGTTTTCCTTAAGACAATAAATACTATAATAAGCTTTCCGCTTCTTACAATCTCGAAAAACACAGCTATAAATGTCAATTTTTATACACCAGCGACGTGCTGTGTCGGATAATCGACTGACTCCGACCCTTTCCAGATGTTTTCTAGCTCATCTGTGAACAAAGCTGCAGTATTAACGTTACTCCAGATTGGTGCGGAAAGGTTACAAGGCGTTTAGCTGCTGGCGGATGTATGGCACTATTTGGTTTTAACATTTAAAAACCATTTAAATATGTATATTTTTTTAGTTTCAGAGCCGTTTTTTTGCCAAACTTACCTCGGCGTTACAGGCAACCGCGGCCAGCAAAAGGAGCACAGCGACACTTTGCGACATCTGGACATAGAAACATGAAAAGTAAGCTTTAGCGAAGAAAGAAAGATCAGTGGGAGTTTAATTCACCATCCGTTTCTACACTACAGGTTGGGAAAAACTTGAGGGAAAGAGCTAGTTTCAATGCTCAGTCTTACCATTTTGTGGAAAAAAAGTGGCTCCGCTTGGAGGAGGGGAGCTGTTCGGGATGTTTGTCGGGACGGAGGCGAGCGGAGGTCCGTGATTTACAGAAATCTGAGGAGAGGAGCGCTGAGGAATCCGTGCCAGTCCGTCAGTCTCTCCTCCTCCTCCTCCTCCTCTCTCACCGCCGCGGCCAATGAAAACGTCTGGACTCCTCCGTGGACGTTTACAGAGGAGTAGAGGAGGGGGCGGGACTGGGAGAAGAGTGTATGTGTGTGTATGTGCGTGTGTATATGTGTGTATGTGCGTGTGTATTGTGTGCATACAGGTTTTCCCCTAAATTACGGTGTATTATTCCAAATAACAAATATGTTTTTGCAGGAAAGTAAACGATTCTGCGCACATATTGTTCTCTGGCTCTGTGTGTGTTTTGTGGGATCACGTCCACATTTTGATCCACACTGATTTTATGGAGCATGACTTATTAATTTCTGCCTGCATTTATCTGTTTATCGTTTTCTATTGTATGAACCAGAAAAGACCAATAAATAATTCATCAGACGTTTCTGCTGTTGGGCATTAAAACGCAGCCTAACCTGTTGGAGTTTTCACATGGACCCTCTTATTTGCACAATGTTTTCAAAATTCAAAAGCAGAAATAGTCGTAAATCACATCCTCAAAGGATTTTATGGAGACACTGACAGTCCTTGACTATGCTCTCCAAAAATTTTGCCCCAATTTGACAATATAAACAGTCAAGCGTTTGTTTTGAGTCATATGTTTGAAGTTTAATCATAGTTCGAGTCCACAGTCTTCATGTTGGTTTCAGTTAGTTAAAGCTGCGTACGTTGATTTTTGGCCAAAAGGGGGCAGTAAAACTCCAAATCAATCTAACAGGTATAAGGTAAAAACAATTCAATTTCTGTCACAGAGCCAGAGGACATAATCTCTAGCATTGTGTTAAAACATCTGACAAACATAAGCCCAACTTTTACTCTCCTTTTATTATTATTTATATATATTTCATTAGCCTATTTCTTTTTCATCTATAAAGTTGAATTTCAGAAGAAACTATTTTCAACTTAAAATGCTGTTAAAATGTTTATTCAAGCAGCAAAAATTTTGGACCCATTTATGCTTTTAGACTCTGACATTTTAACTCAGTCAAATAAAATTTTTTTTGTATCTGAATTTCTATAAATATAAAGATATCTAGACACATAAGCACCCCCTGAAATCTTGCTTTTGACAATGACACTTGACCATATAAACACATTTCTCACTCACTTAGCATTGAAATTGTGATTCAGTTGTACAAATTTGCGTAAATTAAAAAAAGAAGTAGTTTTTGCATAAAACTACATTAAGTGCATTTCCTATGTAACTGTTAATGTTACTGAATCTTTTACTTTTACTTTCTCTCACAATTCCTTCTTTATAACTTAACTGACAATACAGCAGAATTATTAATGCTGATTATAAATGATCTGGATGAAATTAGACAGTGGAAAGTCTTACAAAATGAAGCAATAGCGATTACTTTTCATTTTAACTTGCCTGAACCAATTTACCATGCAGATGTGAATAATACAAACAAGGCCAGGAGGATCTGATTTGTGAGTCACATTAAACAACCTTCATTTTTTTCAATAATTTCTTTGTGATTTTTTGTCCTTCTTTATTGTAGGCTGTTATATTGTTGATTCGTGAGGCAATGTGAGCACATGTAACCTTCGGTAAGGTCCTATTCAAAGGAGCCCTGTGCAGAAAGACTCTAATACCCCAATGTACTGAAAGATTTATGTTCAGTGATTATTAGGATTTACGTATTTCAGGATTACAAACCAACATGTGCATGCTCCAGTGAGGAATAATTAAAGAGTGATTAAGAAGAACAATGTGATGCACTGAAAACTGCCCCACGGTGAATTTTGAATAGAGAGGAGAGGATGAATGAATTTTTCCCACTGCAAGCTATCAATTATATATAACTTCATTCTCCCTGAGGAAATCTACCTGTTTAAACAGATTCTCTGATTATTTGACACTTCAGGGCTTCTTGTTTGTATGAGTGTGTGTGCATGAATGTGTGTGTGTGTGTGTGCTCTGATGTTTCTCATCTAAAGGCACTGTTGTTGTATAGCAAACACTGAAAAACCCACCGAATTGAGTTTTATGCCCATAGGACGGCCTCATGGGTATAATTGTTGTCAGATATTTTAGGTGTTTTTTGGATGTTGTTTCTCACTTTAAATGATGTTGGTTGGTTTCCCTGTTTTGTTGGCACACAGGAAGTTTTGAAACAATACAACAATGAAGCAATAACAAACCTAATATAGCATGCCATGACTAAACTGTTTCTTTCCAGGTTATAAAAGCCATTCTAAGTTATATTTAGATATAAATAAGCATTTTTAAAGAATGCCTTTGGAAGCATGTAAAAAATATTCATACTCTAAGGGTAACTCTGCAGATTTTACACATCAAAGTCTGTTTACAGGTCTCTGGGAATACCTCGCCATACAGGATGTGATAAAAGTTGTATTAAGGTTTCTGTGGCTCCAGAGGGACTTGGGGGAAATCTGATAAACTGCCGCAAGTGATGTCACTTGAGTCATCATCAGTTGTGGCTAAAATACTACAAGTTTGTGAAAGAAATAAAACATCTAGGGTTCAGAGTTAAAAAGAGGTGAGCGTACCAGACCCACTGTTGCCCAATCCTCTTTGCTTTGCTGCTTGAGACTAGCAGCTGGAGGCTGTTTAGTGGTACTAGCATAACACTTTCGAATCTCTGACCAGTTCGCGGTACTGTTGCATTGTGGGTATTGGTTTTGTTGCATCCAGGTTTTAACAAGGTAAAAAATATTAGAAATTAAATAATAATAATAATAATAATAATAATAATAATAATAATAATAATAATAAAATACTCCTTTAATGTGGTTGAATTTGCAGAGTGTTCCATGACAAAGTATTTTTATTTGTTGTCCCTCCAACCCCCCATTGCAATACAAGATCTGCTGGATGCCAATAAAGCATGAGTAGTATTTTTCAGGGGTTTGTTTAGATACTGAGAGCAAATTGCCTAGGAAATGGACATATTGTCATCATACATAGATTCTGAACAAGTCAAAAGTCATTTTTATCTTAGAAACCGTGGTTTTGGTTCACAGCTCTTTTTTTTGAAAATTACAAACAGAATGTCTCTTAGTTTGTCTGATATATAATGCAAAAGCTGACAGACAGTACATCCTGTCATCTGTTCCCTCAGTATTTTGACACCTGTTTTGCTTTCTTCTTTTTCTTTTTCCTGTGCACATATGCAAACACAAGACGCACAGCTATGTGTGAAATATTGAACACCAACCAAGAAAAAGACACACATTTACAGCAGATTTGCTTTCAAAATGTTCTGCAAGCAACTGGGAGAATATAAATTCTTAATCAGACAAACTGTTTAATCTCTCTTCTTGATGCAGCGTCCAAAAGACAAAACACATTCTCTCCAAGCCATCAGTGTAAAATCTGTTCTCTGCTACCACTGATTTAAATTCATGCTCTGTGCATGCACATATGAGCAAATCATACAGTATTCAGGATAGAGAACAGAGGTATTAGCTCGTCTGATGTCCCTCTGTGTTCTGCCAGAAGCTCTCTGAGAGGCATCTCAAATATGCACAAACATCCATCAATGCCTGTAAGGGTCAGAGACTAGCCAGGGTCAGGCAGAATCACACATACACACACACACGCACACACACACACACACTAACTCACACACACACATCCACTCGCAGGCAATAAAGCTCACACACAAGCAAACGTAGCCTACACATTCAATTAGATTCTTTTTTCCCCCCAGAGTTTCCTTCAATCACATTTTTTCTCAGCTTTTTTTGAGGTCTGCATATGATGTGCGAATGTGCTTTTTGTTCGTGTGCAAGCATTGCTGGGTAAGTGTGCATGCATATATGTGTGTGTGTGTGTTCACACCCAAGGGGTTGATGTGACTTGAAAAAAAAAACATCAATGTAGATCTGTGACCATGTATTTGAAAGGGTGTGATTACAGCTTGAGGGTTTAGGCTTCCTGTAGATGGTGTGACATGGCCAACAGACTCTTATAAAATCTCACCTAAGGTCTCCCACTTCACTCTTAAGCTTACAACATCGCTCTGCCCATGTAATTTCCCAGTTGCAGTTATTAAATAGAAGACAGGAAGGAAACAGAAGGATAACTAAAGCAATTAAAACAGCTAATCAGTGATAATCATGGTTGTGTTACTACAGTTTGTAGAGTTTTTTCTTGTGTTAATAAAAACAAATGAGAAGATGCTGAAGGGACTCGCATGTTGTTGGTGGTAAAACGATGATCTTTTCACCTGCTCGTTAGCCTGGTCTCTTCTCACTCAGTCCCTGGTGAATATGGCCAAAGGCACCTGCTGACTGCTATTTCTGAAGACCTCATTCATTAACCCAGACAAAACAAAACCCTCAGCATGTGCACAAACATATATGTTTAGACTCGAACAACAAACCCACACACTCAACAAGGCATACAGAGTGGGAGGGGGCATAGCAAGCAGAAAAGCATAAATATTACATTAGATACACGACATATATAAGCATGAACATGAAGTATGACACATCTTCACCTAAGTGCACATGCACGCACACATGCTCACACACACACACACACACACGCTCACACACACACATGCTCACACACACACACACACACACAAACACACATACACACACACCCACACAAACACACATAGATATATGAGACACTAAAATGGCGTCTCCAGCAGCTGCCAAATCTAAATAAATAGAAGGAGATTACCTTTTTTTCATCGGGCTGTTGCAGCCCCCTGCAGATCTTTTGTCAGCCTGTACCCTTTTAATAGATCCTTAGCCAATAATCAAATTCTTTTCCATAAGCCCTGCACTGAGAGAAAAAGAGAGGGAGACAGAGAGAGAGACAGAGAGGAAGAGAGAGACTTAAGACTGTCAAGAAGCATCATGTACCAAAATATTACTCACTGGTTCTTACTGGTCCCTAAATGTGGAAGAAAGAGAGACTATAGGAGGAACCATTGTGCATTTTAAAAGGCAAGACAAATAAATTGTGCAATGTAAAAGATTGTTCTTACAGTTTTTTTTGATTGCTAAAACACATTGGTCGAAACTGAAGTCACATGTTCAAAACTCTTAACACAGTCTGCAAAACAGAAGTCTATG
>JAPZDV010000005.1:9006470-9052788 GCA_029814665.1 Acanthurus lineatus
ATTTAAACCAAATATTTAAATACCAGTTAAATGACTAACTTTAATAAGATGTTTTTTCAAGATTAAAAAGCCTTAAAAAAGTTACATTAGGTAAAAATTCCTGCTGTTTCATGTTTATTTCTTAAAGTTATGACTAAATTTGACATTGTACATTCTTTTAATAAAATGTATTTATTATTGTGCAAGTTTAATCGGTCCTTGCCTTTATTTGAAAAAAAGTTTTAAAATTTATATTACTAAATTAAAGCGTAAGCTATAAGAGAAATTGTATACTATTTTAAACAGAAAATGCAAATCGCCCATTAAAATATTTCTCTGAATAAGGTGTTTCACCCCAGCTACAACACCAATAATTGAATATAAAATTAAGCTCAATATTATTGTGTCTAATAAATTCATACACCCTTTACCAGCATCAATGAAATTAATCAATGCTTATAATATTAAAGAGTAGTTTAGAGTTTTGAATGCTAAAGTGTTGGAAATTTATAGGTGATACTTTTTTCAAGAATGACATAATCTGTGGCTCTTTAATGTTCAACAGAAGCTCTGCCTGCGTATACGGGTTGTAAACGGGGAACAGGATGTTGTCGTTACATACAGGCACATCTGAAAACTACACATTGTACTGAAATGCAGAACCTTGTGACTGTGATAAAACGAGGACCTGCTGTATATCAACAATCTGATTTCTTTGTGCTAATATTTAATAATTTCATTATGAATCACACTTAAACTTTGCAAAACTTGGTTTCTGTTTGTTCGCAATCTAAACTGTTGAAAATTTTTTCTTCCGGTAAACCACTGAAGCACCAAATTAAAGGAAGGAACAAAACAATTACATGGCGGTCTGAAACAGACAGTGTGTTTACATTTACACGAGTCATTTCCTTTTGCACAATCTAATTTCCAGGTTACACAATTGTTATGTATTCCCAGGAACCAACAAAGCTTAAACCATGTTGTTTTCTTAAATCTAATTCGCGTTCTTTACTGATGATGTTGGGTTCAAATTCTCAAAAAAAATAAAATTCCATGCTTATATTTGAAGCATTTATGTTGATTTTTAATAAAATATCTTTAAAATAATGCTTCTCATTCAGAATTTGTGTTTAGTCTGAAAGGAAACCTTGTGAGACTTCACAAAGACCATCATACGTGTTTTCTGCTCTTTTTCCAGGTACACAAATCAAATTTTTGCAGCTTTATTAGGCACTATGACCGTCTCCATCATTTCAGCTTTAGGGAATCTGTGTGTAAACAACTGTCTTTAAAGGAATAATGAATTTATTAATAATTGTGCCATTTTGAATGTATAAACAAGAAAATGACAAATAACTACTGGATCTGGTTTATTCATTATTTGAATATATTTTTTTGTTAATCCTACATGGACAGTGGAAGTGACCTTTTACTGCAGGCCACATGTAACATACAGTATATCAGTGTCAAAATCAACAATCGCTAACCAACATAAGTCATCACTCCTTTTGTGGATGTCTCTCTACTCTGCCCATCTTTTTACAGCCAACCCACACTGTCTCCCAACCAATAGCTTTCTCTGTGCTAGGTGACATCACTGGGCTGGTGAACTAGAAAGTCCACCTCTTGATGTCTGATCTCTGATCTGTAGGTTAGTGGCAGATTTGGCCTTCACATTGAGCTCCACTGATCCCACACCTTTCACAAAAGGATGATGTAATCTGACATTATCTTGCCATGTTTAATGTCCCCAGATCATTTGCTAAACTTTCTCACTGAATGACTTGACGTCCAGGAGCATCAATGTGTATGTTAGCTGACTGGATTTCTAGCCTCCACATATCCAGGATCAGTGTTATCGTCTCATATAAAATGTCCCCAGCAAAAAGAAAAAGCTTTAAGACTCGCTCCCCTCTTGGATGGCACATGGGCTCAGCCCGTTGTGTCGGAGGATAGAAGCCATGTTCAGAGCTCTGTGGAGGCATCTGGGTGTATCCACTGAGCTGGGGGACCAGGGGACTCCCTTTAAAGAGCTGTGTGTTGGTATAGTGGACGCTTGCATGCTAAGCCCCACGGTGGGCCCGTGAATGGCACCGGGATTTCACACAAAGACATGATGTCATGATGCAGGGTGCGGACTCTATTGAGCACGTGCACTGAGGCGTGAGGCCAGATTAGACCTCCGAAGCAGGGCACCAACTGGCCGTTAATCAGAATGCTAACACGCTAACAAACATATCGTACGGCAATCTGCCTACGGCGCGATGCTGCTCGCAGGGCCTTTGAAAGACAGGAAGTAACTGAAATCTTACTTTTGTAATGACCTTATCAATGCGATGCAATTTAAGACATGATTTTACATCTAACAATATGCATTATGTGATTCTGACACATGCTGGCAGGGGGTTGATTTGATTTGGCCTCCTGGTCACCTCTCACACAATGAGCATCTCCCACCACTCCCTGAGGAAACACTTTTAATACCGAGTATGAAACAAAGCTTCCTTTTTTTTTGTTTTTGCACTTATGTGCCATTAAGTGCACCTTTTGATGAGGTAATGAGGAAATCTCTGATCCTTTTTACAGCGCTGTTTCTGGTTTCACCACATCAAGGTAATCATGCCCTTGTTGCAGCACATGGTCGCTCTGTCTTCATCCGTCTGCACTCTGAGTTATCAGCAACCAAGAGCAGCAGCACAAATAGCCATCACAGCCCAAACCGCATGCAAATGTGATTTATACACCAACTTCTTAGACAGAAGTTACAACTTGCTGTATTTGAGGGGAAATAGTGCAACTAAACACATGTATAAGGGAATATGTAAAAAGAAACAGATTTAAGTTTAAAATCCACAAAGTACAATGCATAAAATCAAGAAGAATAGGAGAACATGTAGGTTTTAAGACACTTAGCCTGAGGAAAAGCAACCAAAACAAATTAATGGTCATCTAGCAAGTGAAAAAGCATTGAGGAGAACTTATTTATTGTAAGTTTTGGTTTTCTGATGGCATTTGTTGGCAAAAATAAAAATGTAGTTATGTCAGTGTTATTCTTCAGTCTCCAGCTATTGCACAACCTGAAAGGTACACTTCTGCTGTGCTTTTATAACGGATGTACTGTGAAGGCCCCAGAGGTTCTGCTGTCATCTAAAAAATGCTGAGGTCATTGCGTACAGCAGTCTTCATGGATTACACACTTAAAACTTGATTTGAGTAATTTATTGAAGATGATTAGGGGCATGCTTTACTCAATAGGGGACTTAAAACCAGCAGAGTTGAGTCTGTCTACTTACATGAAGGAGGTTTGGATGCTTCAAGCAGTTATTCTGAGTCCTTTTTAAATGAGAGTTAATATTAGTAAGAGCAAGATGACTGAAGTCAAAGCGATTCCTCGCCTTTCAGTGTAATGTGTAATATGTAATCTTTTTCTTTGGTACATGGCTGAAGTGAGAGAAGGAGCCCTTAGTATGCTAATCAGCTACAACTGCATGAACACCAGAAAAGCAGTGCAAATGTACCCTAAAAATGTGATACAGCAAATATCATCATCACTCTTTCATTTACTTCAGTCCTGAATTCCCTTGTAACACTGCAATATAAAGCTGTTGCAATTAATAAAAACTATTATAAAATATTGGTGATTTTGCTTTTTTAAAAATAAATAAATAAATGAACCTAATGAATAGAAATTTCAATTTATTATAACATCAAATAATAATACATTAGCAGGAGTGTAAAGAAACTTACTCGAGTACAGTACTTAAATACATTTTAAGGTACATGTACTCAATTATATTGCTACTTTCTAATTAAATATATTTCTAATACATTCTGTTCTCTTTACCTTTTCTCTAATTTATAGGTAAATTTGTACTCTTTACCTGTAGTTCTGTCAAGACTAGATTTTACAAGCAATATTGACTTTCCCAGAAAATGCTGACTTGCAGTCCTAAATTACTCAAACAAATATGGAGCAAAATTTATGATTTCAAATCACTCACAGATTTGGACTACATTTATAGATTAACAAAAGCTAAATTACTCATCTCTGTTTATGTTAGGCCAAAAGCGTATCAATCACCCCTTATGAAACACTCTGAAAGGGGCCCTTTTGCTGCTTAATTTTTTAAAACTTGCTTTTTCTCCAAAAGTTTGATAACATTTTTTGTTTGTCTAGCCTACTAAATACAAAGCTAAAGCCAGCATCCGGCTAGTTTAGCTTAGCATAAAACAGGACAGGAAAGTTGAGCTGTATTTGTCACTTTTAGCCAAAGAATGTATAGAAACGGGTCTAGTGTCCTTAAAGTCATTTATAGGTTTCTAATTACTGGGGACAAACCTTGCTCTTGAAATTGTCTTCTGAAACTGTCCTCAAAAACATCCCATGTTTATCTGCTTGTTAAAAACAGACCACAAAGGGGAAAAACATTTGATGTGGCAAGAAGAGTCAGGAAGCAGAGCCTCCTGTTTGATGTTGTGCTTGTTTTTGCCAACAGAGGGAGCTGCTCCCTATAACAGCTCTTTTTTTCTCTTCCTCTACTAACTACATATCCACACAACTATTAAAGGAAACTGCTGCAAGCTAGCAATTACGAAACAAATCCTGTTTCATCTTCACAAGGTCAATTCAAGTCATGAAGAGGTTAGAGAAAAGAAAGGAGAAGGAGCGAAGGATGTCGAGGAGGACAGGTAAAATTAGGATCAGAGCCTGTTTGGTTATCATACTGAACAATGTTGAGATGAATATTAATGAGTCAAGAAATGGGAATATATTAACCAAAGTATTTAAAGCAGCACTGTTGTTTCTCAATACAGATTGGAGAGGAAGCAGAGGAGAGTGAGAGGGAAAAATAGTGGTGGTGAAATGTAAAAAAGTTCATATTAAATTAAGAGTACAAATGTGAGGATTTACTCATGTCATGTCTTTCCCTGCTCATTCCTACTTCTGCCATGTTACTTCAGACCAGAAGTTTTTACAAATGAATGATAGTCAATCAACTAGAAACCGATTAACACCTATTTTGATGATTGTCAGTAAACATTTCATGCTGCAAGTTTTTCCAATATGAAGATAATTTTCTTTTTCATTCATTATTATTGTGATAATTGTTTATTTATTTTATATAATTTTGAGTTTTGGACCAGACAAGCATTGCAAAGGGGCAACTTTAGGCTTTGGGAAGTTGTGATGGCAATCCTCATTATTTTATAAATACTTTTATTGTGCAAAAGAACAGAACGGGTTACTTTAACCACCACTGAAACTTAGGAATTAAAAACAGTAAAGTGAAATACTGTGGTGAGACGGAAGGATAAAGGCAGAAAAGAAGAAAATGGATGAAACAAGTGGATGAAAGAGACTAAAGAGGAAAAAAAGATTAAGCAACTTTTTGTAAAATCTCTCTTTTGTAAAATCAACAATTTTGATTATTAGGGGATTTGGTGAACCCAGTTTCTGATTGCAACACAGCTGTCTTATACAGATCCCAGGTTTCTGTAGCAATACTGTCAGATATAACGAACAAGCTGACTACAAACAAACTTAGCAGTCTTATATAATGTTATTACTTCAAATCTTGAGGTAAACTTGCTTGCTCAGATATTTTTTTTGTTTGCACAAGCATTGAACACAAGTCAGAAGAGCAGCATGCCAAGCTAACTTAACCTGAACCATGGACAATATGCTGCTAGCACCTGGAAAAATCAGGTAAATGAAAGAAAGATGAAAGAAACACATATAATGAAATGACACCACTTAGATTAAATACTGACTGGTTTTTTAACCTACACTTAAATTATACTCACACTTCAGCAGTTTGTAAATCGTAATCAATTACTGTGCCTGCAAACAAAATGAACTGACAGATATCAATATCATACTTTTACACTTCTGTACTTCTACTTGAATAATGTTTTAAACTCAGGACTTTCACATTTAGGGATTTCTACTAAGCCAGAGAGTTCAGTATCATAATTAAAATCCAACAAAACCATGGATTTGTATTTCTCGTGTTTCCAACTGAGATGACGACAGAGCATTTTGATAAAAGTCTTATGTTTCTGGGCTCATGATACTTGTGTCTTTTTTCACACTCAGCTCATGAACTCCACACAAATTATCTGTCTCATACATAGTTTCACAAACACAGAAAGGAGGCATTCACAGCGGGTTTAAAGAGATGGTATCAGCGATGCCCTTCACAGATACAACATGACCTGGGGGCAACACTGAGTCCCATGACATAGCACAACACTAAGACCTCAATAGTATAAGGCTTACGCTTAAAGACAGAGATACACTTGTTTCTAAACACTTGTTTGTTCAGTCTGCAAACATAAGTCAATACATATTTGTGCTCATATGCTCATTTTTCTTTGTCTTTTAGTGACCTACTGCCTCAGTGACAAAGCCTTCATTTTACCTCTTTGTAAGTTTTTTCCTTTTTTTCATGAGTCATCTGTTTAGAATCACGTCTTTTGTTCTGAATGGGGCTTTTGGATGTCAAGATACCGGCGCCCTTCTTTGTGACACAGCCACTTTTGCACAAGACTTTCTCTCTCACTTTCAAGTGTGAACATTCTTCCCCCAGCAATTTCTCATTTCCTCTGAGAACCAGCCGTCGTTTCTTTCCTGCAAGGGTGAGAAAGTTTTTTAAACCATTCTCAAAGGCAAAATTTACTGAGTAAACACCAGTAGGGCTGCAGCCACTCGCTGTACTATTAGCCAACGGAAACTGGTGAGAAGATTGATACAAGTGGCTGCAGTTAAAGAGTTTGGCCCTGCGATCTTAGACAGACACAGTCACATAAACACACACTCACACACACAGAGGACTTATAACATGTGCCACATCTGGTCTCAGGACTTGGCATTGTGTTTTTGAGGGCAGAGTTCTTGTTGCCCAGCTGGACTTAGGTTCAACTATTGTGTTTCTGAGGTCAGATTTGTTGAATTTGGACCAGGCCGTCGTCCCTCCTGCACTCAAGTGCTCAAGCAGACGGCAGTCTCACAGGACAGGGTCATTAAGGCCTTGTGTGAAGTGCTTCACCGGGCATGTGGAACAAACTTTACTACAGGAATAAGCACACAAAAACGCTCACAAACATTACATTTTCAGGACCAAGAAACTAAAATGCGTCATTACAAAGGAAAAGTGGTGCGTAAAAATTTGAGTTTGTTCCACTGTAAATATTTTTTACCGGCTATTGTATGACAGTTTGTTGGAGAGTTAAATACAGATTGATCGTTGGTAAGATTACAGAAGGGAACAGGTTGTTTAAATGGTGAGAAGATTGAACTGTTTGGACTCACTACCTCCATTTGTGCTTAAGGTTTCCCCTACGATGTCCTGTTACAACAATCCAAGCACCCTTCTGTGTCTGTGAAGGGACTCTTAGACACAGTTTGGGAGCTTAAGTCAAACACTTGTGATTTTCCTCTGAGGGCAAATTGGGTGAACATTTGTTTTGATGTGGTGTTTGCTTATTGCAACACTCTTCAGGGAATCTGTAAGCAAGATTTTTGACCAAATAAACTGGTAGAACTTAAGCAAATAGCTGGTACAGTCTCACTTTCATAGGCAACAAATACAGGGAGCATTTCGTGGATCACCCCACTCCATGCCTAAATTTAGTATAACACCCTCATTGTTGTTGTAGACAATTTTTTACGATGTAATTAAATTTTATTCTGTTACTAAAGCCATTAGTTAAGGAAGCACCAAAGCGTCAGTGGAAACCCCCCCCCCCCCAAAAAAAAACAGATGATTTGTTTTTTTCTAAATCTGATAAAAACAGTTTTCTCTCTTGTATTTATTTAATGTTTGTGACTTAAAAAGAAGTGCGTTGTATAAGAGGACTTCGCCCCCTTGTGACCAAAATGTACATTACAAAAATAAACATTTATTATTTATATTTATATATTTAAGAGTTTGCAGACAATGACGAAGAGTAAAAATAAAAAGGGGTGTGTGAAATATTATCTTGGTAAAACTTTTTTACTTGTCATACTCATAAACACAGGAAAAGGAAAAAAAACTTAAAAAATAGTTTAACAGATTTTTATGTAACTTCCAAAAAGGAATATTAAAAAAGCGATTTGTCTTGTAAAGTTCAAGGGAGTTTAATGGTCCAGTGTAAAAGACTTAAAGGAATTTATTTGTAGATCATAGCATATACTTAATAAACATTCATAGGTTTCTTTTTGTGTGATCACCTGTAAATAAGAACCTTTAAGGTTTTGTTACCTTAAAATGTGTCTTCTATATCTACATATAGATATAAATGGAGTCACCATGTTGTTCCGCCATGTTAGGTCCAAAGAAATTTTTTTTGTTAATAATTCAGTGACACATTTAATGACTGCTGTGACAGCAAGAGAAATATAGCATCATGTCAGAGGCCCCTGTGTGTGTGAGAGAGTATCCATCTTTTTCTATATATCTAAATATATATATCTATATATAGATGTGTAATTTTTTTTAAAACATTTACTGTCGACATTACTGTCATTATATGTTTAAAGACATCCTGCAAAGTGGGGCCCTGGCAGTAAGCTCATCATATATGCGGGGCCCTCTCATGAAAAAGTTTGCTAATTTTAATTCTTATTGAATTACACCACTGTTTGATTCCCTGTCTTTTATATGTAAACCAACTTAATTCCATTTGTAATGTTAACAGAAGAAAGCAAGGCCGACAACCCAATTCCAAACACATTACAGCAGGTCCAACTCATTATAGAACTATGTCATTTTGTACCATACTTCCAGTAATTTTGCTGTAGTTCCATGTTTGCATACTTTTTTTCCACAACTCTTCTCTGTCTTAGTCATAGTGGTGGTGTGTGTCACAGACATCCTGAGGCCTGTAATTAAATTCCCCTAGAGTTTCACTGGACCAGACGTTGAGTCAGGAGACCAAGTAACAAGGCTGCTTCGTGGAGTCTTGGTTTAAGAGAGAGACGGAGAGGGAGAGACAGGGTGAGAGACCAGGCATGAATTGTTCTCACCAGTGAACGAGGAAGTGGAAAGGCAGCTTCCTCCCTGTGCAATGCCGGGCACCATGGGAGGGAAGGGAGAATTGATGTGCACACAATGGAGAAGAAGTGGGAGGGGGGCAGATGGGAGGCATTAATGGAAGGAGGATGTAAGTGCCGTGTGTGTGTGCCTGGATATGAGAGGCTGGATGAGGAAGACTGAAATGTAGGATGACCACTGAGAAGTTAGGATGATGGTTGGAGACAGAGAGGAAGTTCAAGAACCACCTCTCTTGGACTCCTGCATATTAGCATTGTATTGTTTTTCTTTGTGCTGTTTGTTTTTTCCATTTTCCCACAGCTTGCCTCATCAGCTAAGTAATTTCCTTGATGTTTCCCAGAATGACTTATGCCATTACGACACCATTTTCTCAAATGCAGCATCACTTGTGGCTGACTTTCATGTATTTCAAAATCTAGGCTTGTGCTAACATACTTCCCTGGATATTTTGATAGATTTGATCTCATGTAATTCATTTTAAAATAATATAAAATGGTGATCTAGCAGGAAATCCTGCAAATTCCAAATACCTCAAATTCCTTTGACAGATAAATAAGATTACCCATTGTTTTAATGTAGATTTTTTTTAATCATTTCATTTTGCTATACTAACCTTGGCTCATAATAAATTCCACTTACAACGCTAGCCAGCCAGTAACATGGTGCCCCTCGTTGTGTATTAAAACAGACACAAAAATGTGACCTGGGAACAGCTGTTTTAGAACAAATGAGCTCTGTTGGCTTTTCTCATGAGCTTTTACGCTGTTGCTCAGTTCAAAAAGATGAATATTTTTAGTTCAGGTGGTGATGAGCATCTTTGCACATCTTTTTCAACTCAATCCAGACATTCTCCTCTTTTCCTGTTTTTAATCATACAAGTGAAGCTTACTGGCTGCTTAATTAAGTTGAAGTGACAACACAATGACTCCGGCTAGTCATTTTAGTAGCCTGTCAGTGAGTGAGGAAGGTAGTCGTGAACTTGACTAAATTGTGACTGTAAAAAAGCGAGAAAAAAATCTGCATAAACAAATTCTATTATCCCCCGCTAGCCCATGACTTCATAAAACAAGGTCTTTTGTTTCCATTGTTTAGACAGAGAAACTTCTAGTGGCAGATATTATGTATGCATTTAAATAATTTCAAATGAATAAATAATTTGCTAGTTTTTTGTTTTTTTTTTAAGTTGCTACCATTAGAGGTGAATAAGTTCGTTTCTCAAACTCAGAATATTCTTCTCTGGTATTAATATCATTAATGTAGGCTTTGTGTCGCTTGCTGGCTTGGCATCCTTCTGAAGCATTTGGAATAGATTTGCATTCTCATTTGTACAAGGATATTTAATAAATCAAAGTTCATGTGGGCTTTTCATTTAAATGAAGGGGGAAAAGATTTGTTCAGAAAAATATCCGTATATGTGTGTTCAAGGCCCAAGGGTCCCGGTTAAACATGCCAGAGAACTGTCATGCACAATTGGTCCTGGAAGTACTTCATCTGAATGGAATGCAGTCATTTTTAATGTTATCAGCAACACCTGTGCTGTTTCTGCTTTGACTTGCCAAAATGTCTGCTGTTAAAAAAATCAGTTGGTTAATCAATGGGCAGCCAATGCGAGTCACAGCTGCTTTATTTGTAGAGCATGTTTCAAACACAAAGGCAAATCAAAGTTCTTCACAAAGGCAAAGAAAGCCTTAGATTAACATTTAAAACAATAAACTATGACAAAATACAAATAACCAAAAAAATTAAGATGATTTTAAAGGAGATAAATATTAGATTTTTTTTTTTTTAATTTATTATGTTAAACAAGCAATACATTTTAGTCGGCAAGGGCAAAAAAAAACTGGATGTAAGAATATGACTGACATATTCTTCTTTCTCATCTTTTTAAGTTGTCAGAGCTAGAAAAGCCTTACACTTACCCAGCAGTTTAGCACTCAGAGCTCAGTGTTTGTCTCCTCCAGTTTGTGAGGGAAATATCTGGCTCTCTAGCTGCTAAATGATTCACTGTGTTGACCGGAAGGGTCTCTAACATTATCTGTCTGGTATTTGGTGATTAAAAGGTCAAGTACATTATGTTTTTGAAGATTTTTTTGATGAATTACTTAAAAATGACACCAAAGCGAGTGGTGAAAGTGAATCAAATCAGTGGAGCTGTAGTCTCTGATATTAAAACTATGACCGGAAAATTGCAAAAATGTCTTTTAGCACTGAGAGTCAGGTGCAGAGTCAGGTGACAATAATCTGTGGTTTTCATCGCAACCTCTTACATGTACAAATAGTCACATTATAATAGAGAAATATTGATTAAAACAGCTTAAAGATTTGAGAACAATCTTTACAGTTATTCTCTGATACTTACTACACAAGTTGTGGAAATCAGTAAGGTGTTTGTAATGGAGTTTTAAACTCACAGGGACACAAAACAAAAGGAGGATGAAAGGAATTGGGAGGTTTCTGATAAAAGTGCAAGAAGGGTGACTAAGGTCCCTGAGAAATGCAGTGTAAGAGGGAACACTGTGGGCGTACATATCACTCAGGGCAGGAAGAGCTGCCTGAAGGGCTGGAGGTAGGTTTCACAGGAGGGTAACACCCTCTTTGTCTCTATCAGGGGAACACATGGCCCGACACAGGATGATTTCATGCCTCCAGGTCCCCTCAGTCAGCCAGCCGCCCAACACAATGTTATCTACGGATAGGAGTGCCTGCACACACGGTCAGCCATCCACCAGCAAACACCGACTACAGTTTCTCACACACATTCAGTAGGTAAGAAAAATGATTTATAATTTAATGTTGTTTCCTCAAATGAAGCCAAGTCGCTTTAACAATGACCAGGACAAACAGGAAGTCATAAAGCATTGCCAAAGAATATAAGAGAGAAAACATGCCAACCTTCTATTAAACCTACAAAACATCCTTTCATGATTTCATTTAATTTGTCAGATCAGCTGTAAAAGTGACCTTTGATTTTTATGTCATTTGAGTCAAATTAATTCCAGTCAGAGGTTGAGCCAGGAGGAAGAGGCCATATTAAAAGCCTGAATGGCCTTTTCGTTGCCTTTGGCTGGTGACTGCAGGTCACAAGTCTGCTGGACCTAAAGAACAATACCGTCCTTTCAGTCACTGTTTGTTTTCGAGGATGTATGGGCACCTAAACATACACCCTCCCTCCCGTCTGTCTTCAGTCATCATACACACATAAACCATATACGCAAAAACAAATCCAATCTGTTCGCACAGACACGCATGCGTGCACACACACAGCATCCGTCTGTCCTTATGTCTGAGTTTGTTGGTTGTCTTGGGTGAGGGTCTTGCTGATATCCCTCTTCCTGTATTTGTTAGGTTGCTCCTTCTCTGCTGCTGCACACTGGGATGCTGTAGCTCCACAGTGGTGGTGGTGATGGGGAGGGTACAGCATTAAGAGCCAATGTTTCCTCTGGCTCTCTCCACATCTTGATAACCTTGTTCTTGGTAGGGCGGAGGAGGAACTGACAAGGTTCATTGCATGACTTTTGTTTGCTTTTATTTTGTTAAACTATCAGTTATTGACTCTGCACAAAACAACATACTGTAATCTTATATAAACTTTAGAATAAAAACGTTGATTGAAGTGTTTAACTTCAGCCCCAAAGATACTGAGTAACTGAAGCCAACAAGCTCTTTATTCGGTTACAGACTGTTGATTTGCACAAAATGTTATGTTTTTGCTCTTATCGAGCTGTTTACATGGCAAATGTAAAAGTGATTATTCCACCAATATCCCCCTTTACATGTAATGCATTCTATGTTTGTTCAAAAAGTAGGTGTTGTTTTCCTCCTTAGCAGAAATATGAGCTTCTCTTTTGAGCATATATCTCTACACCTGCCTTGCAAACTGTTAGCTTGTTGGTTTGTTTACAAAGCAATAGCAAATATCCCAAATAAGACACATGTTCCAAATGCATTGTATTAGTGCATCAGCACACTCTTATGCCTTAATGGGGGCAATTCTACATTTGTAATAAGGCCTGCTACAGAATATCCAAACTTATCATGCTGTATCAAATTTGGAATAATTTCAAAATTAAAATAAAGTAGTAGATTTTTGTGCATGTTAACATGGTCAAAGTGGGGAAGGCAAAAGATGCACTAGTCACAGTAACATGGGTTCTGTTGTGACCTTGTATGCATGAAAACCCTAATCCTACAGCTACATTACACTACTAAAATCACTAAAAGACTGTCCACACCAAGAAATAAAACTACAACTATAACTATTTTTCGAATTATTTCAATTCAACTGAGTAGCTGAGTGTACACCACAACTTTAACCACAACAACAGTGGTTAACTGTGTCATGTGGATCACTTCCAGAGCAATTTCATGACCAACAGAAACACTGACAGCCAATTGGAATCTGTCTAATATAGACGTCATACACAACACAGTGGACAACATCACTGAAGTCCAAAGAAACCCTCCTGTTTGACAAAACAAACAGTCTCTATGAAGACGGCCTAAAAAGAGGAATATGTGGGTCAGATTTTGTCTTTACTGATGTCCTCCTTAATGAGCGCCAGAATGTTAGCAAACTGATGTTGACTCATGAAAGTACGAATAAAATTTCTCTTGTAAAGACGACAGCTCCAGTAACAGTGTTTGGTTCTTCCAATTCCTGTCATCTTTGAAGAATTTTATGAACTCATATCCTTGTAGTTCTCTGTTTCTTCTCAACCTCCATGCAGTGTAGAACAGAAGCAGGTCAACAGCATCCATATTCCTGGAGTGCACAGCGCATGCTCTGCGCCACCGTACAGAGCATCATAAATACCTCCCAATGGGATGCTTTTTAGTACAACATTAAACATGAAATGCATCAAAAAGCAGGCGTTATGGACAGGTTGTGGTCACTGAGCATAAATGCAACCTTTAAAGACATTATTGGACATACATATACATAATCCTGCTGTGATCTACCTTTAGGGAGGCAAATAGTTTGCCTAAAGGCAGCGAAAAAGCAAAAGAATATAGTGTATATCTGGTCTTATGGGGAAAGGTAAATGCTTTGAAATTGTTTTCAAAATTCATTCACTAATAAAACTTAACAAACTGTTAAAAAAAATCATTTTGTAAGGAATTTTAAAAAGTAAAATTTTCCTGTAATTATTTTTTTCTGTTTTGTCTCTATTTTTAACAATGGCTCAGTCTATGTTTTTAAATTTTTTGTGCTTCACATTGCTGATTTTAAGTGAACTGATGTAAATTTTGAAACAAGATAAAAGTAAAATTTTCCTCCATTAAAAAATGTAAGTCATGAGCAGTAAAACACATCCTCCATCAGTTTAGTGCGCTAGTTTTAGTGCCACAGTCTTATTTGGTTTAGTGACCGTTACGTTATGGTGGTTAATGTTATCATATGATGACAAACCTTAGAAGAATATTGATTTCTTATGTCTCATCTCTCTTTTTTACTGTTACACCTCATTTAGTATCACAGATAAACATTTAAACATGCTTTATGACAAACATAAAACTGTTGTTTCTTGATTATTGTGCTTGTCTACTCTCAGCCTGTTTTTAGGTCACGTTAGTAATGTTTTTAAAACAACTCAAGACATTGTCCAGAATATCTTCAAGGAGTCTCACACAAATGGAGCAGATGGAAAAAAAAAAAAACGGGGATAAACAAGAACAAAACATGGAAAAAATCCACCTGTGACACACATACGAATGCATGCGTGACCCATATATTCATCATTCATCAACGATGCTTCCATTGAGCATTTCAGTCTGCGACACGGTCAGAGATCAGCTGGCAAAAATAGCATCAGTCTAAATCTGTAGGCTCCAACAGCTTTGGAAACAGATGGAGTCTTTAGTGACAGAAGTCTAAAATACACAAAGAATGACCGACCGTCGGCCATGTCAGCCCCTCGCAATCCCTCACCTGTTGGCTCAAAGCTTCGTCACCCTATAATGAGAAAACAGCATGGATAAACATTTACTGCCCGTGACCGTGTGCTTTCTTCTCAGCTTGTCAACATGAGCAGCAATGGTTTAATAATAACCTAGCTTCATGGGAAAAATATCGATGAGATGAGAGTGGGGGTGGATGGGGATTTTTCTTCTTTTACACTGAGACCAAATAAATAAAGTTTGTCACTTGTCCTGCTCTGAACTGAGGATTGTAGAAAACTGCCTCCCAGTTCAGATCCACTTTTTAATACTTCATAACTCATTTATAAAGCTAAATGAATTGATTTATTAATTTTCAATAAATCATCTACCAGTTAATTATAGATAAAATACATCCATTTGTAAGAGCAGAGATGACAATGAGAGAGGTAATAATAATGATGCCTGTGTTTAGTTGATAACAAAGTTCTTATATGAGATCAAATTTTAGTAACTTTCCCATCGTAAAATAAGAATGAAAGATCTCGGGACCCAAAACTAAAATAGCATGACCTGATAGACACTGGTACCCTCAGTTCTTTCAAGTGGCCTGTGTAATTTGTAAATAACCAAAAAAAAAAAAAGGTCAAAACGAATATAAACTCTAACAAATTTATGAGGTAAGGCTGAGACCGGATGTTTTTTAAATGCTGCAGCAGGCTGTTTCTGACTGATGACCACCTGTCACCGGTAAATGCAAAATACAGTAAATGAGTCTGATTGACAGGAAGTCTGCCACAATAACATGCCAGTGCAGTGGATCACTGCTGTCAGCAACTTAAAGTTTGTGCTGACATACATGAGCGACAGTTTGTGCGTGTGTGAGTGTGTGTGTTAGCCTAAAACACAACACCCTTGAGCCTCTCTCCTAACCTTTCCCACTTTGGAGTTTTGATGCTGCCTTTCATTGTCATGATCTCTGACCGTCTCTCAGGCAGACACAGCGGGCTATGAGATGAGTTGGAGGGTGTGTGTTGTGAGCTTGTGGTGGCCGTTCAGGAGCACGTGTCCATCAAGCCTGGCTTCCCTCGGACGCCGGTGAGGCAGGGCTGTAAAGGGTCGGTGTCATGAGCAGAATAGCAGACTGGGGTCAGGCTGGTGGGCGGGTGGAGAGGGTTACACTAATGCATCCTGGCAGTGCGGGCTTTTTTTTTTTTTTTCCATTGAACACACAAGTACACATGCAATGCTCACACTCATAAACACATGCAGTTGTTGTCTCCCTTCTCACGCACTTGATCTCTCTGTAACACACTCATTTTCAGATCACATCCTGGCGCTGCAGAGAAGCTTTAAGTGATGAGATTCAGGGAAATTGTGGAACATCACTTCTCTGTTATTATGCATTTCATGCAGTTATTGAATGTGAATGCTGTTCCACTTCTTAATCCGCCTGGAGGAGCAGCACAAGGGAGTCGTCAGAGTGGACTTTAAAGTGAGGAAAGCTACGTAATGAGGAATTAGCAACAGCTTACCATCCCTTCAAATGCTCCATTCATCAGCAAAGTTCAACTGTCTGAAGCCTGAAGCAATGTTTGGTCCTCTATGGCGTTTTGTTTACAGAAACTCAGAAATCAAAGGTGATTACAACGTTAGTTTGAGCATTAGCCTGAGAAAAGGTGGCACGCTCAGGAGCAACAAATAGTAGAATTTAAGCAAGTTCAGCAGATTACCAGACTAAAATATTATACAAATGACTTATGAGAGATGAAAGTACTGTGGTTCCTGGCCAGGCAGAGTTTGTCATGAGATCATAATCATTTGGTTTCTCCTGCTATTTATTCTTGCAAAAGGGTTCTCTGCTCTGCGGTGAAAGACTTGCTTGTTGCAGAGATGGTTTAGCCGAAGGGTTCCTTAAGTTCTGATGCTAAATTGAGAAAGACAGCACTGAGGTTCCCAGAAAAGACCCAGAAACTTGTCGAGGAGGTTGTGATTTGTCTCATGATACGCATTTTATTTCTTTTTATGACTGAATTTAAGAGCGTGCAGAAACAGACGATCACCTCATTCTCCTGCATCCAACAAAGGAAATGTTTATATGTGTTTCCCGAAACATTTCTGTCTTCTCAGTCAAATAATGTTTATGCTGCAGTGACTTTTTTCCTTCTCACTTCCACAATCAACTCACAAGTTATTTGCTAAAATTGCAAACCTAAGTTTTTGTACCATCAATGGCAGCATGTAATTCCTGTGTCACTCACAAGGTGCCATTAGTTGCCATGCAGGCCATAGCTTTTTACAAGCTGGTAAGGGGGGCACAGCTTGACACAGTAGCTAAGAGATGTATGAGACATAGGTAATGTTTCATGCTTGAAAAGTTAAAAAATGAGATATCAGATATGGTGCTACAGCCAGAAGTAGGTTATTTAGTTAGCTTAGCTTGCCACAAGGATTGGAAACAAGGTGAACCAGCTTGCCTTGCTGTCTTCAAAATGAACAAAAATCTTAATAAGCCTTAAGATTAAGCACAAAAATGCATCACTTTTCCATTTCCTCCAATGTGGCAAGTTTACCTTTTTTGTTTTAATCTGAATCCACAAAAGATAAAACACCATCACTGCTCCAAATATAACACTATTTACACTACCATCATTCTTCTCATCTAAGTTTTTTGCAGAATAGGCAATAAATAAAATAAATTTCCAAAAGGAAAAAATCTGAAGAAAATCCAGAGTTAATTTGACAAAATCTTAAGAAAACAGCAAACAGAGCAAGTCAAAAGATGAATCATATGAAAGATTAGTGTTACATCTTTCAGTGAAAGGACATCGTTATCGTCAGTGCATGTGCAGGTGCTTGTACTCTTTGCTCTCATCACATAATTTGCAGCCATACACACACAACTTTGAACGCATGTTGGCTCATGTTGGCTCATTAGCAACAAGGGATCAAACAGATTCCCATTCCCAAAAAGATTCCCATTGTATAATGCAGCCTGTATCTGCATGCAGGCTGCATAACAGAGAATCTGTCATCGGCTTAAACTTGTGTTGGTAACCAACAATAAAAGCAGGAAGGAAGGAAGGTACAAAAAAAAACTGGAGGATGAGTCTTTAGAAGTTTGTCTGTTGGTCTTTGTTCGCAAGTACAGGCGGTGATTTCAGACCAGCATGAGCTTTGAGAGGAGGAGTAAGGCCAGAGAGACACACACGAACAAAGCAGATACAGTTTTTCCACCAAAGCCTTGAAGGTAAGACTAATCTTGGTGAATGTTTCTTCTGTGTCAACTATTTGTTTTTAGCTCCCAAAATCAGATAAATATGGTTTAAAGTAAATCCAAAGAAGATACTGTACTTTTTTGGACAATTAATTAGTTAGCTTGAACTGCCCTCAGAATGGGTAAATTACTGTCAGAATACTTCTGGATTTTCTTTGTATCTTGCAGTAAAGGGATATCGCCATCCCTGGCATTGAACACAGCACAGACAACAGAGATGTAAACCTAAAGGAGCACACCGTAAACAACAGCCCTTTGGAAGTTGACTCTCTTAGCGGATTTGCCATTGATCCCAGAAAACAATTCCACTTCCCCTCCTGTTGCCGAAGAATGCTTCCCAGCAAAAAATAGAGCACCAGGGATGTAAGAAGAAAGGGGGAGTGAGGGGGAGGAAGAGGAGGAGGAGATGGAGGAGGAGGAGGAGGAGAGACAGAAGGGAGGGACACAGGGGGAAACACTCTCTCGTGATGCCCCTGCTTTTCTTCTCGTGCCCCCTGTGTGGAAAAGCAGTTTGGTATTGGGACGACAAGAAGCTGAGACGCCGTCCTCGTGAGCCAGCTGTTGTTGGTGTCCAGAAGAAGAAGAAGAAGAAGAAGAAGAAGAAGGTAGTCTCAGCATTACAGTGCACCTGGTCATCACTTCTTTTGCATCATCACCTGCCTCCTGTCTACTGAGCTGAAGGAAGACTCGTCCCACCAGGGGACAGATAAGGAGCCCTTATTTGAACAGAAACGGCTCTTCCAGAAGATTATCCTACTGCAGAAAAAACAGGTGAGTAACTGAATGAAACCTATCACAAAAAACTAGAAGGATGCAAACTTTTTGGTTGAGCATCCTGGACTCAAGCTAAGTAGTTAAGCCTCTAAGAAAGAGAGGATATATTGCAGAGCTAGAAACGACGGGGTGGGAGGCCTGGAGTCTCTGTCCTCCTCAGCAGGTATTCAACACACTCTCACTTCTTTTCTCTTGCTCCGTCTTTCTCTCTCTACCTCCCAACTGCTCATAACTCTTAGACGAGACAAATATATTCAAACAAAGTGCAGCACTGGAGAACTTAAAAAATAGAGCCACCAGCAATGTGTGAACACTGCGAGGAGTTATTGTCTCTGTGGTGTCTCAGAGGCAAAAGGTTGAAATTCTAATTTAATAGGCACAGATTTCTCTCAGTTTTTGGGCTCTATAAATAAAATTACTAAATAATATATAAGTTAGAGGTGTTTTAAGTTTTTTCTGCTGATTTTGAAGGTGTTCATGATGTTTCTGAGGTGCACTAAACTGACTTTGTTTGAGCCATTATAAAGGCAGTAATTCAAACAGCTGTTTATGAGTCTCAACTCAGAACATGTGCTTTAAAACTTCATAAACCAAAATGTAAATGATTGCTCGAAAAAAGAACTGAAGAAAAATACACACTTAATGTTGTGAGATGTTGGCTTCCAGTTAGATGGACAAGGGAAAAACTGATGCATTTATTAATTTTAATTTCTATAAACCAAAGTCTCAGCCCTGGTGGAGGAAGTAAACACACTCTTAACTTTGGTCAAAGTATCACTCTCATGATGTAAATATACTCTGTGATGAAAAACAATGTGTAATAAAAATGTTAGTTCTGTAAAAAAAAAATAAAAAGAAGCTCAAGTCAAAACAATGTGTAGCCTACTTCAAGAATTAAGGAGAAAATGTGAAAAAAACGTACTTAATGTGAAGATAATGTGGCTTTGGTAAGTGTAGAATTATTTATTGTATCACAAAATCATTGTTATCTTTGCATTTACATGAAGGAAGCATGTTAATGTGATGGTTTACTGTAATAGAGCTAATTATACCTTATGTATACTATTGGGTGGTTAAATTAACTGTGTATAAAAAAACAATGCTTCATTTATCAGCTTTTTTGAGGCTTTTAACATCTTAATCTGAAAAATAAAGCACCTATAGCTATCAAATGAAAGAAATATGAAAACATGTATTTCTTTCACTGTAGTTCTGTATTTTCTTTACAGTGGAGTACAAGTGAAGAGTAGCAAATGTTTAAAACACTTATGTAAAGTGCAACAAAACTATATTTAACCACAGTGCTTGTATAAATGTAATTATTTTCTTTAGAAAACTGATATACAGGAGTACACAGATATATAACTGTGGATAAGATTCTTAATAATGTGACTGGATAACGTCAAAATGCTGAACCAGAGTCTATCAGTGTTTTTTCTGTTTGAAATTAAAGACAAATCAGCAGTTAAAAATAACCAGCATCACAACATTAATGGGAAGTCCAACTCCCAGCAGAGTCATAAAAAAGACTCTATATTCCAGTGAAACATCTCAAGCTAAACAACCAGTGAGATTTATTCAAGGATGAACTTAAATTTATCACTATGTAGATATCCATAAATTTTGATTGGTAGCGTGTTTTTGCAGAATTTTGCACTTTGAAACACCTTGACGCAGTCTGGTCGGAGGGTTTCAGTGTGATGCCATATGCAGCTAAACAGTGGCTCATAACGAGGCTGTGGGTCTGTGTACAGTAGTGGGCAGATGAAGAGCCAGACAGCCATGTAAGGTAGCAGGCAGCACATCGGCCCGCCGGCTTCTGCTGGTGTGACTGATATATGGCAGCCTAGATCCATGCTGGCTTGTAAATGGTGGCAACAGGTGACTCACATGAGTGGGAAATATCTCCCCCCTCCTTCATCTCGCATCAGAGCCACTTTGTAGGTCAAACTATCCCAGTCTCAGTCCTCCAACTAGTCGATGCCGCTAAACTTAAACATACTCATCCTTGATTGTAATCCCAGCACTCATGGGAGTAACACGCACGCCTCCCCAGCAGCTAAACAGCTGCTGCATGTATACTGGAAGTGACACGGCACGGGTGTTTAAATCCAAGTTTAAAAGCCATCCTTTTAAGCTTAAACTTTGACACATTTATATAAGCAGTTATAAAATAAATAAAGTAAACTACATAAACTTTATTTATTTCCTTTGTAAGCTCTTAAAACAGCTTGAATCACCTGCAGAGTGTAATTAGTGATCACTGAGCTGCATATGTGCAGCCTGAGTATGTGAGGCATCCCGTTTCCAGGTCTGTTGATGTCAGATGAGACTGATGAAACTCCGCGCATACATGTTTTGGCACAGAGCAGTTGTGAGGGTCGGTCTGACATTTTCCCTCGTGCTCCAGTGCGGTTGTTCCAGAGAAACGTTGCTGAGTTGTCAAAACACTGCAAAGTAAACCGCTACCAGCAAAGATTATTTTGGTTATGGAGCTCTCAGCAAAGACTTTTTTTTCTTTGTTTGGAGTCATTGGAGCTGTAATGTAGAGTTAGAGGAGTCACTTTTCCAAAAGAGAACTAGGAGGAAAAAAAACATTCAGAGTCAGACAACCTCATATTAACATACAAGAAACTCCAGCAATTCAGCAATAACCAGCAATCAAGCCGCAAATAGAATTTAAATAACCGGTTATAAGAGTCATAAAAGCTTGAGAGCTCATTCAGTTAAAAGATGCATGATACCTGAAAGTATTTTACTCAAGTTTAATGTACACATACGGAATATAGTGTTACACATTGTGTAATAGTTGAATATCCATCCGGCCATTACTTATAACTGCTCATCAGGTGAACTTGTATAAGCTGATGCCGTGTGTTATAGTTGTGTGGTTACAGCAGTTCCTTTGAAACAGATATTAAGTTTCAGAGGAGTGATGTTTTCTCATAAGTATGTAGATATGTAAATCCCATTCTCCTCAACCCTCGCCTCAGACTCTCTGTCTCCCTGCTAAAATAGCGACAGAAAGTTAAAAATAAATACCACTGATACTGAAAACACCAATTTTGAATCCCTGTTTTAATTTTTTTTTCAATTATTACTTATTTTTGTAATCTATTATTTTTTAAGAAAATTTTTATTTTCCAGAGCCAAAACAACTTTTTCCTGTTTCCCTTTTCAGTTCAAGTTTTATTTTCAATGCCATTTTTAAGTTGCCGTTTCAGTCTCAAAGCATCTCCACACAGAAAGCCAACCAGAGCATTCAAGCCCAGAGCCTTCTAGCTTCAAAGCAACAATGCCAGCCACTGTTCAACTACACCCTGCTAAACTAACATCAAGTGGTTAACACTGATTAATGAGAAATTCTACTGAGTGCCTGTTAGAATAGCCAAATAAACACCGAATCTTTTACTTAATGCTGAATTTTCAGCAGAAATTCAGTAAAACCGTAATGGGTAGTTTTGCTTGTGTTTCAAGAAACTAAATAAATACAACCAGAACATTAGCAGAAATCAAACCCTTATCATGGATCATTTAGAAATGTATTAGGTAACACATTTATTGACATTAAGCTTGTACTGTTATTGTAATCCTCTCACAGCAATGGAATGATCTATGCAGAGATAATGCTACCATTAAGTCCAAATATTTGACATTGTTCTGATCTGGAACAAATAGTAGGGCCGTGCAGTAATACAGACATCCAAGACCAGCCGGCCAAATTTGGCTCTCCAAAATATTTTTAGAATGTAACTTCGGCCCCTGCACTGTGAGCCTGTGTGGCCTAATTTGTCCCTCTAGGATATGTCAAATACTGTTGACATTTTTATAAAAAAAATAAATAAAGAGAATTTTCTGTGTTTTACTTTCTAATAAAAACAATAGATAGCTGTGTCAGGTAATGTGGTTGTTAGGCCTTTGTGTTGAGCTCCTTGCTGAAAAATTGACTTCACCTTCAGCAAATCCTCTAGGACACACATAATAACACAATTGTACTTAATGCAAAACACTGTGTAAATACTTTTTCCTCCACTGATGTTAATCTAAACATGTCCCATTAAAGGGAAGCAGCCAAGGAAATGTATATTCCACCATCTAATTGCTTGTGTGTTTATGAGGGTGAAGTAGAGCGGACAGTGTATCCTGCTCCTCTATGAGGATCAGGGCTCTGTCAAACACGGCTTAGTGCTGAAAGGTACAGATCACCGGAGGAATGTTTAAATCAACCCTGCCCCCTGTTGATCCCGGCCTGCGGATACACCGCAGCATGAGGGGATCCAGTGCTGTTTGGACATGATGGGAAAAGACGGCAGAGAAATAGGAAAGAGTTCTAAAACCCATCAGCTCTGCTGGGAAATAAAAATGTAATCATCAGCCTGTTTTTATTTGCTCTGGGAATCATTTCTTCTATTCCAAGAGTTAAAAACTAAAGACTACAACAGAGAAATGTCGTCTGTCTCTGCTTTCTAATGTTACAACACAAAAAATTATACTCAATAATTCTGTGAGAGATGTAAATCTGAAGCCAACGCTCCTTGTGCCACTTGTAGAGCAATAAAAACAAGGCTTGATTGTCCTATAAAACTTCCATCAAGGGTTTTTCCATCAAGCCTGAGTGGCTGCCACAACCCCGACTGATTCCTGAACCAGAGTCACTGCCCCCTAAAGCCACAATGAGGTCGGTCCAGCAGACCCGAGGATTTATTGTTGTGTTGTGGGGTAGAGAAAACACAGCATTAATTTCCATTGCTCTGCAGCAAGTCACAGCAGCAAAATAACAAATGTCTCTTCACTTTGATGCACTTTTGCTGCTGCTGTTCCTCTCTGCTGACTGGCTGCTATCCAGGCCAGCTCAGTGTTGTTGAACGCACATCTGACTGGAAATTCAAATACAGTCATTGAGAGCAGTTTAAGATTGAGATGACGCTGAAGTGGTGAAGTGACTGCATGACTCCAGAGTCTACATTCTTGCTTAGTTTATCATTATTTATTGCCAACATCTATCCTTGAATTTTCTCTACATGGAGTTCTTTTCACTCACGAACTCTCCTCCTTCAGGATCAACGTCAGAGAGAAATAACTCAGAGGTACATAATACCCCAATTGCGCACTTCACCTTTCACAATACATTCAAACCAGATAGTCCATTACGTCTTCATTACTTTGCCACAAAGATTATAAACAAATATGACAGCCATGATGGTCTACAGGCAAACCAGACCGCTCAGCAATGGGCACAATGTGTAACAGTAAATCCATGGTTATTGCAAGGCTTCCTGAGCCAACAAGAGTGCAGGTATGATAGACAACTATGAGCAGAAGGTGCTTTTAAGCAGAGAAGTCACTGGAATAGCTCATCCCAAACCTCTCTGCCCCCCCCTGCCTCCCATTCCTTTTAATACCTTGTTCCTTTTGTCCTTCGGAAATCATATTGTTTGAGATTGCTTCCTCTGAGAACAGGAAGGGGTAGTCGAGGGAAGGACAAAGAGACCAAACACAGCTGCCTTTTTCTCAGCTGAATGTACTTCGAGTTGCTAGTTTTGTAGATTCGTGCAAAGAAATCACAACAACTTCTAAAATATAATAAATGTTATTTTGACCACTCTGGTTACATGTTTCAGTTCACTACTTAGGTTCACATGAAAACATCTTTTGTTATTTTTGTGTTGATAATTACCAGCCAAGAAGATGAATCCTACTGAAAATCTGCTGGGTTTTCTCACATTTGTGGTCTTGAGAGAAATATTCAACAATTATTGGATGGATTACCGTGAAATTTACTGTTAAATGATCATTTGCAAACATTATAACATGTTCACACACTAAACTAACATGAATATAATGAATACTGCGCTTATTAAACATTAGCGTGGTTGTATTTTAACCTGTTAGCATGCTAGCTTAGTGCTTTGAGCTAAATGCTTACATTGTTACAGAGCTGCTAGTGTGGAAATTAACCTAACCAATACTAAGTTGACAGCCTACAACATTTAAATGATGCTAACATGTTAATGCTAAAATACAATATGATATTCTGCAAAAAGAGTGCTTTGTATTTCTTCATAATTTCCATATTTCTTAGTATATTTCTCTGCAACAGTGAGGAACAGATCAGTAAACCTTTAACTCTATTAACATTTTCATTGTGTCAGTTTCAATTCAAGTAACAGATGGCAGATTAAGATTTGAGCATGTATTAGATGCATGCAGAAAAAAAAGATGTAGACCTTTAACTTTATGGTATGCATCGGTGTATTAGCCTTGTTCCTGGATAAAGGTCAAACATTTCCTCTCCCTCATGTTCTCATGGCAGTGTTTCATTTCCCGCCTCTCCCTGTTTTACAGATAAAGAGCACAACGCTCTGATTTCCATCTTACTGCCATATATATACTTCATAGAGACACTGAGGGAGGGGGAGTGACAGACAGAGAGACAGATGATCATGGTCATTTCAACCATCTCTCTCTCACACATTACTAGTGTCACCCAGACAATTCAAAGCCCTACATAGAGGACTACACAACTGGAATACTTAACTTATGAAGAAACTGCGCACAGATTACTTTTGGAGGCAAAAAAAGGGGTTTGGTAAGAAATAATTAACTCTCTGTTTGGCCTTTTCAGTTTCTAATAGTGGTGATTATATTGTATATCCTACTTGGCACACCATTTAAAATAAGTTTTTTTTTAAAACATACAGCTTTTGGAGGAATGTATACATTTTTTTATAACATTGCCAAGTACGGCAGTAACTTCAACTTTGTGTGACGTGTTGGAAAAACCTGTCAAACTGATACTTTCAGCTCTCTTTACTTATCTTTGAACTCATCTGTCTTTGATCTCTAGCTGTATTGTAAAAGCTGGCAGAAGTCATTTGTATGTAATGCATATAGATGTCGGAGGTCACTTGTTGATGGAGTTTGATGGGTTTTCCTCACCCCTGTATGACGGAGGTCATTTATTGCACTGTTAAAGCTGTCTTGTGAACTGCCTTATAGGGCCATTCTCGGCTTAGACTTGCCAGCCTGTCACTGCCATGTTTGGGTCTTACACAAACTCTCACTAATACTTAAAGAGTCAGGAGGTGAAAGCACACACACACACACACACACACACACAGACACACACTGTGGATAGTTGTAGAGATCTAAGTGATGCTGTCAGATAGATCCAGATTGTAGCATGTAGGCGGTTTTCATTACTGCAGAGAGGACAGTGGCTTTCAAAGCTGCTGTTCTGTCGTTGTGAGTGAAGTCTGCTGGTCATGGTCCACAGACCAGATGGGGACTGTGCAGCTCAGACCAGGTCACAGCATTAGAAGGACAAAGTCTCCTGGCTTTGACTTGCCCCGTGGTGCCCTATGGTCTGTCATGCGTAATTTGGAATTGCACATGGAGAATGTCAACACACATAACATTATATTGAATCGTTTCTCTTAAAACAACTACATTATTTGCTTTTGCATGACTCTTGAGCCTTCTCTCCCTCCCCCTCTCTCTCTACATCTATCTCTCTCATGGGAAAATGGTTGTTCTCATGCCAGCGTCCAGTCCTCAAGCAATTTACAGGCAGAGAGACTATTTTTATGTATACATGCCACACAAAGACGCCTAGGTCATTTCATCTGCAGGAATATAGACCTACAGCTGTGTGTGACTAATTATTTGTATTTCTCTTTTCTACTTTCATCCTTGCTGTCCACCTTCCACCTCTTCACCTCAGACACTTCATCTTTTCATCTCTAGAGCACCCTCTTTCTCTCCTCCCTCTCTAGTCTTTGTGTCTCAGGTGTGTGTTTGGTCTGTGAGCAGTGATGGGGGACTGGAGTCTCCTGGGGAATTTCTTAGAGGAGGTCCAAGAACACTCCACCTCGGTTGGGAAGGTCTGGCTCACCGTCCTTTTTATCTTTCGCATCCTGGTGTTGGGCACAGCAGCCGAGTCCTCCTGGGGCGACGAGCAGAGCGACTTCCTGTGTGACACTCAGCAACCTGGTTGTACCAATGTATGTTATGACAGCGCCTTCCCCATTGCTCACATACGCTACTGGGTGCTGCAGATTGTTTTTGTCTCCACACCGTCCCTCATCTACATGGGCCATGCCATGCACACAGTGCGCAGGGAGGAGAAGCAGCGGAGGAAGGAGCAAGAGGAGAGGGAGGCAAGAGGGGAAGGTGGAGGAGACCTGGAGGAAGAGAAGGAGTACCTTCAGCAGAAGGAGAATGGAAAATTGATGACATCTGAGGGGTCAAGCAAAGTTCGCCTGAAAGGAGCGCTGCTGCAGACTTATGTATTGAGCATCATGATCCGAACAGTGATGGAGGTGACATTTATCGTGGTGCAGTATCTGATCTACGGGGTGTTCCTCAAGGCATTGTATCTGTGCAAGGCCTGGCCTTGCCCCAACCCCGTCAACTGCTACATGTCTCGGCCCACAGAGAAGAACGTCTTCATCATCTTCATGTTGTCAGTGGCTGGTGTGTCTCTGCTGCTCTCTGTGTTGGAGCTTTACCACCTTGGCTGGAAGAGCGTCAGGAATTGTATGCGCAACAAAGCAATACAGAAGAGTGACCACAGAGCTGTGACGGTCGCCGTGTCTGCAGCCTTGGAGCCCAACAGCCCGCCTCGGCCATCATCTTCCTGCACCCCACCCCCTGACTTCAGTCAGTGCCTGGCAGCACCCAGCTCGATGAATCCCATGACCTCTATGGCCTCTCATCCCTTCAACAACAGGATGGCGCTGCAGCAGAACTCAGTCAACTTGGCCACCGAGCGGCATCACAGCTGCGACAACTTGGAGGACGAGGAAGACTTCCTGAGAATAAGATACGACCAAGCACTCACAGAGCTGCCCAACAACTGCTCCCCATCACTTCTGCTACACTCTGGCTTCATGAAGGACAAACGTCGCTTGAGCAAGACCAGTGGGAGCAGCAGCCGGGCTCGCCAAGATGACCTGGCAGTTTAGATTGACAACCAAAAAAGAATGGCTGAAAATGGGGAAGAGGAAGGAGGGATGGACCTTTAGAACCAAAGAGAAGAGACAGAAAGAGAAATCTGAGTGATGAATCAAAGCGAGCAGAGGCTAATAATGCAAACTGGCATTGAAGCCTGACACTTGAGTATAGAGGATGGACTGAATGTTCACTCCTGAAAGAAAAAACTGAGATCTGTGAATGAACCATGTAAACTTGACATGTGCAAGCTCTGTGAGCAGGCGTTGTTTGTGAACCAACCTGTTCCAGAGCTTAAAAATCTTACAACAAAACTGCAAAAGAAAAAATAATGTTGGAAAGAGAACAGGGTTACAGGTGAGACAACTAACTATTGCACATTTTACATAGTTGTTTTACAAAAACCAATAAAGAGACTTTTAAGGGAGAATGACAGTGCATGGTGGAAGATGACTTAGGGAACCATGACAACAACATGAAAAAACAGCTATTCCATTAAGTACTGATTAGGTTGTTACTTCAAATAGCAAAACCAGCAGTTTCATTCTCTTGTGTCAATCTAAAAATAATAGATGCATTAAGAGAAAACAGACTTTATGATGTTTTTAGGCAACATTTTTTTCTGTTAATCAAGGTAAAGTGCCTTAACTAGAGTGTGATATATCTCTTTTCATGTAAAATGTTTCCTATATATATATTATTATTATTATTATATGTATAGGCCATGACAAAGACTGAAATTTAAAGTGAGACATCTGTTGACTTGCTACACTGTTTGCACTACAACCACAGGTCAAGAAAAATCACTTTACAAGTCTATGCTACAGTACTAGAATAGTGTGATTAATTTTGTATTCTTTACTTGTATATTTGGAAGCAGCCTTTGTGTTCAAAAGTGATGAGAGAATGTAGTCTGTTTAAGGATTTTCCTTTTGAGAGGAATTCAAGGGAAAAGAAAAAAAGAAGAGGTCCTGCTCGGATGCTGTTATAAGAAGAACTGGCCACTGGGTGGCAACATTGCACTTAAGTTTTTCAATGTCACTCCTGGAGCCATTGTTTAAATAGTGATTTTTTCTCTATGCAATGTATGTTTGTTATGATGTGTTTGAATTTTTTTCTTTTTCTTTTCCAGTGTCTTGTTCTTATTATATGTAGGATAATTTTACAGGTTACATATGAGAGAAGTTTGTACATCAACATGGACTGCAACTTGGGGTTTGAAGTTAAACCCTTTATATTTCCCACATCCAACAATCTGCCTACTATATGTTCACTGCAGCTTCTGGTTCTTTCACATAGACCTTTATGCAATAAATGTCATCACTACCACATCACAAAACAATAAATCTTTGACTGTACAATATGCTCTTTTGTCCTCTTGAGATCTTTCTGTTGCATTAACATATACAATGTATGAATGTTACTAAAAGATATTAAGTCATTCAATACAAGAAATGTCTAGCACAGATAAATTTAAATTCAGACAAACTGGTATGAAGTCAGAAAACCTTGTGGCTAATATGAAAATGCTGTTGACTTAAATATAAGTGAAAATGAAGAAAAGGATATGTTATTAGCAGCTTACACTGCTGAAGAATATATATTTAGATGAAGCATTTCCTGCATTTTTAGTTCATTATCTTATCATCATTTGCATTTTTCAGTCTGAGCTCACTACAGAGAACCTGCAGGAGACAGACTGGGGAAGATGTACAGTGTTTACACAAACAAAGACTGTGTTGCCATCCCTGCCAGGAAGCTGAGTGCCCATATCCGACTTGGGCTGTCACAAGCTGGGACTGAATTGAAAGCTGCGGTAGATGCTGCCATTTTGTTTCTTGGTTGCAGATTAGATTCACCTCTGCAAACTTGCCCTCATTTTCTCATCACAGTACAAGATTATCCTACACAGTGCATAAATTTTACACAGGATGTTGACACCACATTGCCGTTTGATTAAATCTTTTCTCTGTAAATCACATACAGACAAAGCTGAGGTGATGCTTTCATGCACTGGTGGGGCTACTTGTTGCTGTTTTCTCCTTTAAAAAAATCCAACTGAGATGGAAAAATGTTCTCAGATTTTAATCTCTCATGCTGTCCTATTTTGGAAAATGCTATGTTAACCTGTGAGAGATTTATTTATATTAATTGGCAACACAGGATTTGGAAATCTGGAAAAATCAGCAGTCAGGATAAAGGTGAGTATCTTGGTGGTGGAAGAAGTATCATGATAATTTATTTTGTCAAAAGTGAATCAATATTTTTTTAGTATAAGTAGCAGAACAGAATAAGGTAGGTAAGTAACTAAGATGCAAAATCTACAGAAGTACTGAATGAAAACTGAATGTAGCTTACTTACTATACCAAATGGCTCTTTCAGAGTTGTGTGTTATAATTTATACTAGTAGAATTTTCCTGGTTCTACATTGACATGTAAGCACCCATTTCTTACAACTTTATATGGAGAGTGCTACAATTCACATTTTAGTCTTATAACATGTTTTAAAAATTTAATCTGACATGCAATTATGGCTGTCAAATTTCCCTGTGAAGTGAGTAAAATTATAGATAACTAACAGAATATAGGAGGAATGTTTGGATCCTTGTTGGCTTCTCTGATCATTGTAAAGCAGAATTCACCAAGCATTGGATTGTTCACTTACTAATAAGAAATGTGTGCTGGGATAAAACATGAGAGAGGTTAGTTAGCAAAAGTATAACCCATAAAGTTGGTGGTTTTACATGTAAACATAAATTAAACAGACTGAATTCTATTGATGATCTTAAAGATTGAATTTACCAACAAATCAATACATCAAATGCCAGTTTCTGGTTCTTACTTTTATGACATGCAACTTGCATGTCTTCCTCCAGAATGCTTTTCTGTAAGAGAAGTCATAAATGTTTTATTGTGTCTTTTTTTATCACTACAAATAATAAATTGGTTGAAAGCAGAACATTTTGTCAAACTCAAGCTGTCTTCCACTGTGACATGCAGATACATTTATGGCCTGCAGATGGCAGCAGCACAATCAGAAGTATCTACTCCACCGGAAATCTTCAAAAAGAATAAGAAGGGTTGCACAGTATTGTGAATGCCGGGAAATGAAGTTCATAATCATAGCTATTTCTGTTACATCTATTGGAGAGTGGGGTCGCATGCCCTACAATTCCCGACATCTCATCTGACTTAGACCGGTGGCCACAGTTGCCGAATGACAAGTAAATTTATCGATTACTTTCACGTACTTAACATTTACTTAATATCCAGAGCAGCAGAGGTACATTGCTTAAGAGAGTAAGTAACGTTATTTATATTTAAAAATAAAGTTAGCTTCGTTGTCACGCTACAATTAATCTAGCTATGTTGATTGTTGAGACAGAGGTTAAACTTCATGGCATCATATTATGTTGCATTTAGCTAGTTATGGAAGAGTTAACGTTAGCATTGTGCCAAGAGATGTTTCCTTAACGTGCTAGCAACGTATTTGTGTTGAAACGAGTTGAGCAATGGTTGTTGGCTAACTCGGCTTATCCTCCGTGTGAATGGCCATTATCTGACAGTATTGTTAAGTTTAATTGCAAAATTTACTCAGAGAATGAGGAAAGATTGAAGTAGAAAAGCCGTTACGCCCACCGAAAGGCTCGTGATACTAGGCAGTGTTAACAGTTACAGCTTATCGTCTGTTTAGTCGGACTGAATCTTACCAGGTTTTATTAAATATGGTCAAAGTTGAAGGGTGTTACTGTTGATCGACCTTATGCAGTGCTAACTAAACCCTACTTTAGCTGTTAAAAGTCACTCAACAGTACTGCTACTGCAGCTTCTTCATCACTATTACCATTATTATCACCATCGACAGCATTGGACTTGTTCAGGAAGTTTGATATTATTAGGTGACGCAGGTTAGTACGAAATATATGGGGCAGCTAAGTGGGGCTAAAGCGAACGGGTGGATTTACGTCTGACAGTAACATCTTTTTAAAAGAGAAAAAATTCTGGATATTTTGACAATGTATTGATGTAAATATGCTCACATATATGCCACAAATAGTTGGCTCCAGTTGCTTAAATGTAAAGATCTGTTTTTTAATTTTGCAAACTTAATTTCTCCAATTTCTCCAAAGCGTTTAATGAGTGAACTAAGATATTAATTTCATTTGCAGATTAATCAGCAATTAAAGTGATTATTGCTTGCAGTTCAACCTAACCGAGAGGTTTAGTTGATTAGTGGCCTGTTTCACAAAAAAGTTAATAAACAAGTTCAACAACGCTTTAACTATTTGTATAATTTTTGTTAAGCAAAGTTGATTGAAAAAATCCCCCTCCACTGCCAGTATACTGGTTCTTATAGTCTTTTATTTGAGCAAACTTAATATCTTGAAGTTTTGGACTTTTGGTCAGGCCAAAAAACATTATGAATCAAACCATTTATCAATATATTGAGAAAATATTTTTTTAAATTGACTGATATTGAAATTAATCATCTGTTGCTGTCTTACATATTGCAGAGGAAGTTTGATCAGTTGTCTGCGAAAATGTTGTGTAATATTGCCAGGCTTTCTGTATACCACTGTCTTTCTGTGATTATTATTGTCTTTTTGATAAAAGGTCCTTTTGATCTTCCTCTCAATATTAACCCTGATGTGCGAGTCGGTAATTTTGACACCCTAAAAACACTTTTTTTGTTGTTGTTGTTCACAGTTACAGCCATGAGGAATCTTTGGACCAAAGCAGGTGTTTTAGGTTCTGTGTCGGTGGCTTTTGGTTCAATGCTGTGGTCTCAGAAAAAGACAGAACCAGACCAGGTTGCTTCTGGTAGCACCTCTACTGAAGCAAATCCTAGTTCTCCCTATGAGCTAAAACTGGTCCAAGTCCTGTTCCGACATGGTGCTCGAACACCACTTAAGTCAATACCTGATGTGATGGAGGTAAAAGAAAAATAAAATGGTGTTTTATCATCTAATTTTTTGCTTTTGTCCTAAAGATAAGGTGTCGTAATGTCTGTTTTAATAACCACACAGTTTTTGTCTGGGTTTGTTTGTCTCATCAAAGGCCCAATGGTTGCCAACGCTCTTGGAGCCTCCGGCACACACCCACATCAACTATGTAGTGACAGATCTTCATGGTGGCCCCAAGCCCCCAGCTCCTGTAGAAGACAGCTATCGAAAAAACACGCTGACCGTGAGTAGGTGTGTTTTGTGGTGTGTTTGATTACAGCCAGGCAAGATAAGAGCATAGAGAGCATAAAGTCAAAATGTACAGCAGCTTGTGTTGTTTGTTTCCCGTAAGATGCATTATGGGAGCTTAACTTCTAAATGTGTGTAAAATTTTTACAGCAGTCATTTGAACATGTTATAACTGGAAAGACGCGGATCTAATTAGAAACTTGATGCCATTTCATGTAGGTGTGCCTGTGCCAGGGCACTAATGTTGAGCAACCTGTTACAGTTTACTTAGAAACTGAACTGGGACAAAAGTCTGTTATTGTTGTTGTTGTGGATTTTTTGCATTGTTAATATCTATTGTGGTAAAGGACTGTTGTTTTATATGTTATACAACCGGCTGTTTAACTGGATTCATTCGTTCACCTTGTCTCTGTGATACTTTTGAACTGTGTGTAAGCCAGCAAGGTTTGTGTCCTGTTTGCCAGCCATGATGTGCATGGAAATGATAGTTTCCTGTGCTGAGGTAGCCGCTTTGCTAAAGAGGTTTACTGTTCTGGAGTTAGCTTAGAAAATCCCACAATATGGACTCCTGCCATCCTCATGCCACATTTACTGTTTGTGTGTGTGTGTGTGTGTGTGTGTTTGTAAGGTCACACCTGTGATTAAAACTGGAACCTGTTTGTTACAGGGTGGCACATTTCCTGGTCAGCTGACTACATTGGGTATGCAGCAGCTGTATGAGCTGGGCAAAAGGCTGAGGGGGAAATACATTGAGGAGAGTCATTTCCTCAACTCCACCTTTAGCCCAGCTGAGGTCTAGTAAGTGTTACACAATAAACACTTTTCTGAACTGTACAGTTTTAATACATTGGGTTTATGAGCACAGTACAGAGGCTATCAGCCTTTTACTATTTTCAAGTTGGCTGCTTTCTGTGACCCAATTTTTCCATTTTTAGTGTGCGCTCCACTAACATTGTGAGGACCATTGAATCTGCCAAGTGCCTGGTCGCAGGGCTCTTCCAGCAGAAACAAAAAGGTAAGGGAGAAATCTACATGTGCATGATGTAATTTATTTTCTACCGGATCTCCACTAATTTGTTTTTTGTATTTTCTTGTCCCACTTAAAGAAATTGTGCCTATAGTAACAACAGAGGCAGAATCTGAAATCCTGTATCCTAACTACCATGGATGCAAAATGCTCAAAATCCTTGCCAGGTATGTAGTGAGTTTATGTTCATAGAAGGCAAAGAGTCACACCAAGTCTCAAACATCCTATGCAATTGCTACCCAAAATTGGAATCTTGAATAATGTGCTGTGCAAAATTATAAGCTGAGTTGAGATGCTTCTGACAGCTTGTCATGGTGTGTCTGTGTTTTGTGGCTGGCGCTGTGTGTGTTCTGTGCAGCCACCGCTGGGCAGAGTCGTCCACTCTGCCAGACGTTGTTGCAGACCTGCAGAGCATCCAGAGCGCATTGGGCATTGCTGCTCACCAGCACCTCGACTTTATCCTCATTAGGGACGACATGGTTGCCAGAGAGGTAACACTGCCACATCATGATTCATACAACTTTTATTAGGTCTCACCACAAGCTTTCAGAATACATACAATTATTATTACGACTTAGCCTGACTGGAGCCTGAAACCTAGCAAGCTGCTAGTTATGTAAGATGAACAAGTCGAGTTTTTAGTGATTAAAAAGCTAGAAAACAGATTCAGTGTGATTGGTTTAAACATTTGTAGTTTGAATTCATTCGCTTAATTTAAGTTTTTTAGTTCTGATTGAATTCAAAGGTGCATAGATGACAAGCCTAAAGACTTTTATTTCAATCACTGACAGAAATTGAAGAGACTAAAAATAATTCCTTGCATAGTTGAATGAGAAGGGTGATTTTAGACCTTTGAAAGGGATTTTAATTTTGTAATGTTTTTAAGTTGTGAAAGCTGGTGAAAGGAATGTTTGATCATGTTTGTTGATGGCTTGCCAGTCAAATCCAAATGCTGAACTCTTATGTAACACTTTTCCTGATAATGTTCAGACCCACCTGTTATCAAATAAAAGTAATTCAGAATAACAAATTAGAGCTAATGCAGCTAATCCATTTAAACAACAAATAATGCTAATAATGCATATACCTCTAGTAGATTTCATTGACAGCTTAAATTTGACACCATCTCTACTCTCTACTATTTACTGTCCAAATAGACAAAGGACTTATGAAATACCCATGATGGAAGGAAAAATGGCTGATACCTCACAGTAGAAAGACAAGTCTGAAAAACAGTGAGCAAAACCTTCAGCCATGCTAGAAGTTACCGTATGAGGTTTTGTGTTCCTTAACAGCAGATCTGATACTGAACATGTCAAGTCTCTGCATCTTTACAGACTCACGGCCTGCCCTGCCCACCAGTGCTAGACACCTGGAGGGATACAGTAGAGCAGAGAGCTGTTGACATGATCTGCTATGTGTTTGAACCCAGCAAGAGGTTAGATTTCACCAAATCAGCATAAGAGGACCTTTACCTAACCTCTTTGTTTTTTAACAGCCCACGTTAAATGCTTTTGCTCTGTTTTTTGCCAGGGAAAATTTGCAGCTGTGTGTTGGACCCCTGCTGCACGTTTTGTTAGATAACATTGAGGAGAAACTACAGGGCACCTCATCAGAGCCAAACAGGTTGGACACCTCGGGATGGAAACAACCATGTCTTGCACAAACTTGATTGGTGTTTGGTCTTTAAACGGTCCACTCTTAAAATCCTCTCTCAAACAGGAAGTTGTTTTTGTACTCTGCACATGACACCACTTTGATTCCCTGTTTGATGGCTCTGGGGATTTTTGACATGAAATGGCCGCCATATGCTGCTGATATCACTCTGGAACTGCACCAACACCGCAAGACCAACAAGGCCTTCGTGAAAGTGTCCTACGTAGGCCAGGTAAGATGTGAGAATGTGTCTACATCAAGTTCGTGAGCTGATGAACGTTTCCTTTCTCTGTTTTTCTCAAAGTTGCTCGTCTTTCTGTAGGATCAACATATACCAGGTTGCAGTGGAGTCTACTGCCCCCTGGAGGAGTTCAAACAGGCCCTCTCAGCTTACTCACTGAGCTCTGAACTCTACCATTCTCTTTGTAACAACACAGAGGGCTTGACCGAACCATGAGCTTTCAACAACAGATCTGATACTGACTGTCAAGTCTCTACAAATGGCATCTCACCCTGACAGTACCCACTCATCATGTTTTTTTACGTCCTTGGTTCTCACTCCATCCAACCACCCTCTGTCATTATACCTCACTTGGACCACCTCTTGGGAAACTTTTGTGTTCAAAAGTTTGGGATTAGAGCCTTTTAAAGTGATATTTCAGTTTATAGCATATTTAATTTCTTGATTCCGCATCACCATGTTCACATTGCATTCATTTAATGACTATGGCATATTAACAAGTGTATGTGTTGAATGATTTTGCTATACAGGTTACGCCTGATATCAGATGCTTAGCTCACTGATGTAAATTTGCTTGCACTTAATCTATTTGATTTTCTGATCAAAGCTGGAACTATGCTGTTTTTCTTATTGTCAACAACTAACAACCTGGAATGTCTGCTTGTTTCTCAGTATCATCACAAATATTTTTAAAAGACATGAAAAATACAGTTTCATTGTTTAGAAAGATTACACCAGCTGGACACTAGTTTTTGCAGTCGCCACCTGAAAAGATGCAATCTGGGCATTTTTTGGTAAGATTTTCAGTTAAGGATTGGTACAGATTTGATGTTACATCAAGTATTTACAGCATTAAGACAGTTTATGCTATGTGTGATTGACTCAAAATAAACGCTGTTGCCCATGTTCATTGCAAACATATCACCAAGTGAAATGGTGTGGCTCTTATAAAATTTACTGAATAGTTCTTAAACAATACTAGAAGTGATGAGCAGAGAGCAATAAATATATTAGGCCTTGCCAGCAGTTATTCTTGTTTGTAGGATACTGGTTTTCTTCTTTAAGTTAGTGTTAAAGTAATGATACATGACCAGCCTTTTCATCAGTAGTTCAAACCATAAATGTTACACTAATATATGGACTTCTTAAAGATAGACCTGGGGCTGCAAGTTTGGTTGTGTTCCTGCCTTGGCCTAGACCTTCAAATCCTCCTGCTCCACTGAGTTTAATTGACAGATTCTACAGAAGAATGGAAAGGAGTGTAACAAGGTGACAATTCTGTCTGAAATCGGGTAAGGTATGTTCACAATTAAATCTTTCAAATGCAACCATTTCATTCCTCAGGGGAATACTATGCATTTCTCGTACTGTATCTAATGTTCATTAACAATGGCGCACAGACAGTAAATTGTACTTTAGTGTTTAGCTGAATGTGTTTGTAATCATGTAGACCCAGCAGAAAGGAAATAATTCTGCTGTAGCTAAGAGTGAAACATTAGGTTGCTTTCATGTATGGATTTGTTAGTTAAATCAGACCACAGTATAATGTGGGCATGAAGACATGCCCATTATATACTCCTAAGTTATTGTGTTACAGTAACACGCACTGTTCCAAAGTGGAGTTTTACCTGCTGCTTATAATGCAAAGGATTGGTTTGGATTGAATTGATTGAGCATAAATAAAGATTTTAATCATATTAAGTCTCCTTTTTGCCTTGTGTCATATTAGGGGTTCTGCTCTATTCCTACCAGCTGGGTAAAACTAAATAACACCGATTAGATGAGCACAACTAGTTTAGCACAGTTCAAATGCATCAACATGCTTGCATCTATTTTGGAAGTGTGATGTCCTCTGAAAATAGCTCCCAGTTAAGTACCTCCTGATAAAATGTCAACTTGGCAATCCCACTTCTTGGTACAAATTTCTCTCATTGTTCTAGTTAAATGTTGGTAAGCTGGTTTGACGTGTACAATGAAGACAACTGGTCCACATAGCTGACTGGATATGTATAGTAGAGCCACGTAAACACATAAGCGCACATGCGCAGACACACTCCATAGACAACATGTATATACCAAAACAATATCTTTTATTTGTAGTCCATCACCACAGCCCTGGTAGGCTATTCTGCACCAAAGCCAATGGAGAAACACATGACAAGCTTATACAATAGAGAAAAGAGAGGAAGTCAACTGGATGGTAAGCAGTACGTGTTTACATTTCTGTGTGTCTCACTCTGGACACACCTGCCTTACTAATTTTTTTTTCTTACCAGATCTACCTAGCTCTAGTCCTATAATACCTGGCATACCTGCTGTGGCATTCAGTCACTCCTGTCCCATTCTGCTGACCATTTGGGGATTATTGCTGTGGGAATGATTATTACCCAGAGTCAACAAGAGAGTCAAAACAAAACAGGAACACAACAGGAACAAGAAGAACACACATAGCACATCTGGGTATTAGCAGTATTATTCACGCTGGCGAAAGATGAGTCCTGAAAGGTTTGAAGCACCAAGTCAAATTTCATCCAAAACTTGAAATGGACTGGGGATTCTCATTGTGCTGCAAAGCTGCCAGGATCCTCACACTTAATGTGTTGCTTTCAATGGTAAAAATAGAGAAAGAAGACGCTTTCTGCAGACGGTCCATGTTTGTGCTTTTTTAATAATACTATTATCTTAATGAGGTCATAGTTTGGTTTGTTATACACTGGAGTTACAAAGGAAATTAAAATAGACTAAAATTCGAATAGCCCACCAATGGTAAACAGTACAGTATTTTTAGGGGGCATTCCTCCCCCAATGAAAGTTGGGTAAGAGGAGTTGAGAGGTCACTGATAGAATGCCTATACATACAGACACATACATACATACCACACAAACATACAGTCTGTCACGCACACACTCTCACACGTATATACTGTACAGAAACAGTCAAAACAATGGCGCGAGAGACAAGATGGAGTTCCACTAAAGTCTTCACAAAGCACAAATTCTTCTTATTCCTTTCTCTTGTTCCATACCACTTTCATGACAAATTTGTTTTTTAATTTTGAAAAAAGTAGACATATACTGTAGCATCTCCACGCTGACGTGTTAGGTTTATTCCTCTTTGATGTTGAAGTCATCTTTATAGTCAGATAATCAAAAAACACAAGAACAGTTTTGCGAAATTGATGCACAACAATCCCATACATTCTGATTTCATGAGTCAAAATTAAATGTTCTTGTGGCAAAAGTACTCCAATCTGGGCCTGTCCGAGTGTCCATTGGAATAGTTCCCACAGGACATTACTAGGTGACTGGTAAGCTCCATTCTGTTCACCTCTGGGCACATCCTCTCGCGTATAATACTTCCTTTACTTAAGTCCATCAGAGTTTTCTGAACACTTTCCACACACCATGACCTTTACTCCATTCTTGCGTACTGTCCAAGAACATTCTAGATACAAGGTTTCTGTTGGATTAGAACATTCCAGGGCCCGGACTGAACCCCATGTCCATGTCACGTGGCCTCATCTGACCCCCCATCATCATTGTCTGCTGTGGGGGGCCGCCCATGCCCTGCAGTGACATCATCATGTTAGGAGAGCCACCAGGGCCTGGGTGGGCCATTTGTCTCCCCTGCATCATCCCTCCCGGACCCCCAGGAGACATCATCCGGTGCTGGGGGCCCATCATCCCTTGACCCATGAATCCTGGTGGCCGCATTGAGTTGTGGCCAGGGTTGCCCATTGGCATGTCTTGGGGGCCCATACCCCCACCAGGCCCCCCTGGCATCCCCCCCATCCCCTGCATGGACATCCCCATCCTTGGTGGACCATCGCCCATCATGCCCTGCATTGGGAAGCCAGAGGGGTGTGGTGGTTTTACCCCTGGGTTGTCTCCTCCACCTCGGGGAAAGTAAGACAGAGTCTGGCTGGGCTTCTCTGAAGGTATTATCCTGGACAGGTCAAACTCAGGAATGCCAGATGCTCCCGGCCTCATCACCTCATGAAGGTCTGCATCGCTGAACCCACCTTGCATGTTGTTAAACTCTGGCCCTCCAGGGGTATTGGGCTTGCACATACCCCCATCACCCCCTCCCCCATGAGGCATGTTCCCCATCCGTCCTCCCATTGGCCCTCCCTCTCCCTGGAAGCCCATGGGATGGCCAGGGAAACCTTGGGGACCAGGACCATTGTGCGGGGAGAAGGGACCTTGCTGGGAAGGGGACTGGGTTAGGGGGTAGGCCTGGCTTCGATGAGGGTAACCCATGCGTCCCTGGGGCATCATTTGAGGGTTTCCCATACCAGGGTCTTGGGGATTTGGCGGTATCATCATGCCGTGTGACATCATGCCTGGGCCCATATTAGGAGCATTGGGAGAGGGCATCTGTGGGGGCATGCCATGGGAGAGGGGCTGGGATCCCATTGGATTCATACCCAGCGGGCTAAGAGCAGACATGGGTCCAGTGTTTCCAGGTCCCATCATCCGAGGATTGCCTTGGTGATTCATTGACATACCTGTATGTACAAGACAGAATAAGTAATTATACATCCAGTACCAGCAATAGAGAAGCAGATCGACAACAGACTAATATAAATACGGCTTGATTTAAAATGGCAAATTAAACAACAAAAGAGATTTCAGATGTCTTACCATTGTTGTTCACTGATGGCAGATTAGGGGAGCGAGCTGGGGGCGAGTCATCATCAGAGCTGGCAACAGTCTTTATGGCATCATGGTAAAGTGGGGTGGAGCTGGGCATTGCAAACTTGGACATGCGTGACATCATGATGGAGAGAGGATTCTGGGATAGAGTTGGCTCAGGGGGTATGGTGTACGGACTGCCAGACGGGACGTTGCCTGGGAGTGACATGGAACCAGATGGAGCCCCTGACGAAGGAGGGGCCGAGGGAGGGCCATTACCACCTAGAGGATGACATGATGAGAAAGAAATGACATCTCAAAGTAAAGGTAAAACTCAGGGGATTAGACTTTTTACTGTCTGGAAGACATGTTTTTTTCTGTGATGATATTAGTAGTATGTGCTGCACTCGGCAGGATCCCAATTATGTGGCCACAAGAGGGAGCCACTGGACCATAACCCACCAAACCCCACCCCACATACAGATGTGTTAACTCCAATGAGTGATGCACTTGATAGCCAGCTCATTAATTTAAGTTTAAGGCCTAAAAAGGGGAGTTTCAGCTTGATACCTTACATATGATATTAAAAATCATTTATAGCAGTGACTAAAATGACCAACAAAACCACACCAATTAAAAAAAATGAATGGTACTTGAATAAGATGCACTAAGAAAGATTTGAGAATAAGATGTTAAAAGCAAAAGCAGAGACACAAGTGATGATGAATGCAGAAAAAGGAAGAAAAAGATTTTATTACCTTGCTCCATGCTCCCCATCATGTTTGGTGATGTGATACTAAGGGGAGGCTTGCCACCCTGAGGTGGTACTCCAGGACTCTGCATGGGTGGTTTTGGTGAGGAAGCCCATCCAGGGGAAGGGTTGGGAAGAGAAGGAGACCTCATATGAACAGGAGAGGCACCAGCTGATCCCATCATGGAGTGTGGGGACTTCATTGGTGCTGAAGTTGGAGGAGCTGGAGGAGCACTGGGTCCTGTGGGACCAGTGAGCATGCCTGCCAGCTGGGACGGTGTCTGAGGGGATTTTAAGTTTCCAGATGGAGAGCCCATCATGGGGGACTGCACTTGCCTTAGAGGAGGAGATTTAAGTGGATTGACACTAGGAGAGTTTCCCCCTCCTGCTTGGACATTCAGATCTGCTGGCTTACGGCCCCTCTGACCTTGTGAAGGGCCACCAGCAGAGGGGAGGTGGTTCATACGGCCATTACCTCCTGTTGGTGTAGACCTGTGCTCTGGACCAAAAGCTTGGTCTCCATGAGGACCCCTCATTCCTCCAGGACCCCCTGGGAAGGGTCGTCCAGGCCCCATAGGAAAGTCTCCAGGCTGTGTCTGCTCAGGGAAGGGAGGCCCCTGCATGGGCCTACCTTGAGGACCCATGTTCTCCATTGGTGGTCCTCCAGCCCCTCTCATTCTCATCATCTCATCAGGACTCATATTCATGCCTGGATCTCGTAGTTTGGATGGGTGCATATGAGGTCCTGGCCCAGGGCCAGGCCCCATGCCAAACTCAGGTCCCATTTCCCTGCCCCCCATTCCCTGAAGCCTAGAGGATGGACTCATAGGACCATCACCAGGCATTCTGGGAAATATACCCATGCCATTTCCAGGTTCCATACCACCTCTTTGGTGCCCCATCATCCTTTGCATGTCCATCATCATCCCAGGAGGGAGGCCTTTCTCTCCACCCATACCTTGGTGAAACATTGCTTCTTGAACTGACTGGGGATTTGGAAAACGCTCACCACGCCCCCCTGGACCAGCAAACATTCCCCCAGGTCCTCCAGGGAAGCCTCGAGCATCTCCCATACGAGGAGGTATGTCATCAGGCCACCCCATTCCAGGCCTGGGGGGTCCCTCCATTTCAGGATTCATCATACCAGAGAAACCAGGCATTCTCTGCATATGTGGGGGCATACCCCTGGGGCCAGGGCCCATGCCCATGCGCTCCTGGTAGTGCTCTGGTGGGCCGCCTGGTCCTCCCCACATCTCTCCTGGGCCCATCTGATAGGGAGGCGGAGGCCCTCGCATCATTCCACGTGGACCGTGGGGGTGCATCATCATGTCTGGAGGAAGTGGTCGGTGTTGCATTTCTTGTTTCTTCCTCTTCTCTTCATAAAATTCCTGCTGTAGCTTTAACCAAGCCACCTGTTCTGGAGTCATCTGATCTCCTTCCCCACAGCCCCCTGGCCCCGCCATGTGTGCCCCCATTTCATCCTGTGGAAATGGCGGCATGTCCCTGGGGCCATGTGGTGGGCCAAAGGGTGGACCTTGTGGACGAGGTCCTCCTGGCCCACCTGGCGGTCCCAGACTCTGAGACTGTGCCATCATAGCCTGTAGGGGTCCCTGTTCAGACCTACGGGGTGCACCATCAGGGCCTCCATCATGCGGTCCACCATGGGGCTGCGGGGGCCCAGTTGGTGGGGCATCACGATCATCAGGGAAAAGCATGCGCTGAATATCTCGCAAGGTCTGCAAAGAGCGCTGGCGATGCTCCAGCTGTTCTTGAGAAAGACCCTCTGTGTTGGCTTCCATGTTTAAAAGCTCCTGTGCCAGTTGCTGCTGCTGTTGCTGCTGCTGTGGTGTCAGACCTGCTCCACCAGCACCTCCACCTTGCCCTCCTTCACCTGTTGGAGGGTTGAGGCCTGCCTCAGGTTGAGTGACAGGGGCCTGGTCAACTGGGGTGGTAGTGTTACTAGGGCTACTGCCGGGAAGATTTTTGGATTCAACACCTGCAGAGGATGACCCTTCCTGCGGAAGAACACCAGACTGGTTCCCTTGATTTGAAGGCTGGGGTGGGGCTGGCTCTGCCATGCCAGGTAAGGACGGCTTAGATCCAGGCTGGTGGCTCTGATCTTGAACATGGGAAGTGGGTTGCTGGGGAGGCTTGGAGTCATTTCGGAGTGCGCTTGCTGCATTGTTCTTTGACACAGAGGACAGAAATAGGATTAAGTCATATCACACTCTACTGACATGATAGTGTATGAAAGAATACTTATTTGACAAAAAAAGATTCTTTGTGTGTTTACCAGGAGGAGGTGAGCTTTGTCCTTGCTGTTGGAGATGTTTTTCATGTGGAAGGCAATGATGTTTTCTGTATGGCCAGTTAGAACTGCATCAGCTGCCCTGAGGACAAGAAGGCAGACAGTCAGATATCAGTCATCAGACACAACACATATGTGTGTGTGTGTGTGTGTGTGTGTGTGTGTGTGTGTGGGCTTTTGAGAGATGATGAACCAGATGAAGGAGTACAAATGGGCCCATGAAGGTAAAACCAAGGTCAACAGACTAAGTAAACTATTGTACACACACCCTCCAATGATCATCCACATCTTTGATGTCTAATTCCCAACAGAGTGTTAATATAAGCCAAATGTATGCTCCCACTGAACACACGTTTGTGCAGATACACACAATGGATTTAGGCTATAACTGGGAAATTTGGGGGAAGGAAGAGAAGGGGTGGAAAGCAAGTATCTTATTGCCATACACAACAAAAGCCACAACAAACATCAAAAAAAGCAACCACCACTGAGGACAGGAGCACAGAGATGAACTTCAGTAAACTGACACTGTTAGTAATTACATTTAAATTTTAACTGCAGTTCCACCAAGTAGGTGTGTGTTCGGCATATGTAAAAACAAGGTTTGAGTATTTATATAATAATTCTATTATTCTAAGCAACATGTAGAGATAAACTTTTTGCATAAATACAAATCACTAAATCACTTAGAATATATGTGCTAATGATCATCTATTTAGATATTAGATAATGGCCACGGAGGAAAATTACAATTGAATGGACAAAACTAGTCACAAAAGATGTAAGTGGCAACTTTTAGCTTCCTTACTTGTTGGCCATTTCGGTGGTGAAGACATAAACAAGTTTTGAGCCTGATTTCTGGCCAGTAGGAGGTTCTGTTGTAGAGCCCTGGCCTCCCAGTGTATTGTGGGAGGGTGTGGAGGAGCGACTGAGTCCAGCATTGGAGGTAGAATGACTGACCGAGTCCTGTGGCTTTACATCACTGGAGTTGCAATCTAAAGGGAGACAAAAGGGAAGACCATGGCTTTTGGTGCAGCACAGGCTTATGGGCAATGTAGTTCTACTGAGGAGCTGTCAAGAGTCAGCTTGGTTTGTGGCGGGACAGCTAAACATGCTTGGATGCACACATTAGCACACTTACTGAAGAATCCTTTGTCGTCTTCGTCACTTTCTCCTCCAGAGCACCAGTCAGCTCCACTGTACGGCTGCCTCCTCTCTGCCACACACATTCTCTTCACCCTGCTGCTGTCTGCACAGACACACACAACTATCAGCATACTTGGATTTATCTGTGCGAGGAACAATGAAAGACTTAAAACAATTTTTTGAGATGTCCAACTGTTGCTTTCTCTGGGAATGCTGTTTTGCACACCAAAGAGAAATTAAAAATATATATATAGACAGACATACAGATAGATAGAAAGATAAATAGATGGATAGATAGATTAAAAAAACTCTGGTAAAAGTAGACTCTCCCAAATACATCATCAATAAAACTTGCACCTAGCCCACCCACCTTAGCCCAAATATTTCATCATAACTAAATAACTTGTGTCTAGCTACAAATGATAAAGCAATGGCTTCAGTGTTTATTACCTTTTTCCTCATTAGTGGGCGTGCCGCTTTCTGGCTGTTCAAAGGACTCCACTGAGGTGCTTCTCTCCCTTTTGACTTTAACCTTGGAGCTTGGTCCAGAGGTCAGGCCCTGGCCGTTTTTTAGCCCCATGCCCCCTGCCACATTCTGAGCCCCTTTGGCACCCAGGGTCTTGGGATCACAAGGTGAGGGCTGTGATTGGCTGCCCGTGCTCCCTGGTTTGCCCTGATTGGGCATTTTAGAGTCCATCTGGGTGGCAGTGGAGGGGGACATGACAGGAGGTGAGCGTACCATGGCCTCCGTCTTAGGTTTAGGGCTGACGGACAGAAGAAAGAGAATGAGATTAAAATATTTACGCATCAAGAGAACAACTGAAGACTCTCTGTTTATCAAAACAATGCAAAATAACTGTTATATATATATATAGACCTTGTTTTCATTTATGAAACCCAGCAGGGGTAAAGGGGCATATTAGGCAAAAAGACTAGGGCTCTTGACATTAAGTTAACCAGTAATCTTGCTCTGGAATTGGCCACAGACCAGATGAGAAGAACGATACACACTCAGACAGCTATCGGTCTATGAAGTCCAATATCCCTCATCTTCCCACTGTAACGTCTTATGTTCCCCAGTGTTGTACTCAGGAGACACAAAGGAAAATGTGATTGTTCTTTTTTGCTTTTATATTTTCCTTTGCTACTGCTAAACACACTGTGATTATGGCATCCAGCTGTTGATATGGATGTCTATTAACAAAAGATTAGGTTAACCATATTGGGAATTCCATATGCACAGATAAACTTGAAAACTGTAGTGACTGAAGCCATCTACAAATTATTGCTGCTAACTAGTTACGAGAGCATTTCAGTTCAGGCAAGCAGGACACATCCAACTGGCAGAGAATTCCCTTACCACACCCTAATCTCTTTCTCTGTGTCTCTCTCCTTCACACACACACACACACACACACACACACACACACACACACACACACACACACACACACACACACA
>JAPZDV010000005.1:9052888-9079286 GCA_029814665.1 Acanthurus lineatus
TCTCTCTCTCTCTCACACACACACACACACACACACACACACACACACACACACACACACACACACACACACACACAGACACAACTTGTACAAGGAGCATGAAACAAATGCCAACATGTCCAAAAAGCACAGCCGCAGCTGAGCACACTTTTTATACGTACACAAAGACACACAACTAGTAGAAAAGGAAGGCAAAGCCAGAGTTTGGCAGTCCAGACAGCCGTTTCCAGAGGCTCCAGAACCATGAGTCAGCGGGGAAAACTTCCAAACTCAGTGTACTCTCTGACCCTAGAGCAGCTCTGGACACACATCAAGACCTTCCAGGTAAAAGAATAGAGTGGGGAAACTGATCTTAGACCTGTTTTACACCACACCACGCCTACACTTGCTCTCCAAACAGAATGAGTAACACCAATGTGACACGCTCAGTTTTGTGGCTGCTTAATCACATTGCCAAGTACTGAACTCATATAGTATACACACACAAGCTGAAGCCAGAGACAATAGGTATCTATTCATCATCAGTTGCTTTTCCCTAAATAAACATGTAGAAAACAGAGTAGACACTCGGAAATTTTTAAAAAAATCTTTTAAAAAGTCTTTGCTCATTGGAGGAGGAAAAGTTGGTCCATTGATAAAAAGTATAAGCATCAAAGTGCTATGGCAACAGATTCAGTGAATAAATGATGATGTATAGAAATCATGTGACTTAAACTCCTGCTTTAACTCCACTGCAGAAACAAAAACATAAGTTCTGTGTGGACTGAAGGGAAACAACAGCAAAGTGCAATCATGTATCAAGAGCTGCTGAAACAAATGTTAGACAAGACTTTACACAGCACGGAAAATTCTGAGCTGTAAGTGGAAAATTTTGAAAAAATGCTTTATGAGCAAGAAGCGGCACATTCGATTTCTTTCTTATAATAATAGGTATTGCGCCCTCTTCTTCTGCAATTGTTTCACAACATGTAATTGGAAATTGTCACCACCTACTGCTCTTCTTTATAAACCAATTTCTGATCAGTGATTTTCAGAAGTGGATGGGAATATGCACAAATTCATTTGTTCTTATGCCAAATTTTGGAATATTCATTTAAAATTTGCACTGCATTTTAATGAAAATGTGACTACTAACACCTTAACAAAACGATGTCTGGGGAATGACCCTTTGTGTGTGAAAACTGCATGTTTTCCTAAATTTTTATGGATGTCTTCCAGGTCATTTGATTTCCTTCCCCCATTGAAATGTGCATTTAATATAAAGCCTTCACCACTGACCAAGCCAATTGCCTTAGAGGTTGTTATTTACTGTGGTTGTATATTTGTGATGAGTCACATTTCCCCAAAAGGATTAATAAGGCATGAAAAAAAACATTGCCTAATAGCCGTGGCTAAACTTTTCTGTATACTTGCTTTTGATTGGCTTTTTTAAAACTCAAAACTTAGCACATTATGCACCTTGCTTGTAAGATGTGAGAGTTTCACAACATTCCAAACCCAGGGATGAGGAACGAACAGATCACTCTGCAACTAATCACATCAGCCAAAAGACTGCCTAAATTGGCATCTCTACTTGGCTGAGCTGCACAAAATCTTTTATGTTTTCAGAAAATGGGTCCATACATTTAAGTAGCCTCAGTGTTTTTGTTTTTACAAAGAGACCTGTTTTTTTTCCCACTTCATTCTGTCTTGAACAGAGGGTTGAGTGTTTTTGTTTGCTCTCTCTTCCCAACTGTTAATAAACACAGACAGCTAATGTTTATTCATTTTTGATATTGTGTGATGATTTTTTTTTCTTTGTTACAGGTTTGGAGACTGGAGAGAAGCTGCAGTAAAACCCGTCTATGTTATTGATGTGGGAAGATACGATTGAGAGCCTCAGACACCAGTACATAACAATCTGGGATAAAATCTTGACTTTGAGTCTTTTACTGACTTCATCATTGTTATGCAGCCATAAAAATATTATGACTAAATGGAGCCGTTGTAATGTTACACATGACTGCTGTGCAGTTGTAGATATATCTGTAATAAAAGCGTCATTTGTTAAATTGCTGATTAGGCTGATAAAACAATTAAGATCTCACATACACTCACAAACTAGTTACAAGAGCATCTTAGAATCATCGCAGCAGAACTAGACCTAAAGGATGTCTGTCCACTCACCTCTGCGTGTTGGTGGACGGGGAGTTCTTTAGCCTATTGGAGTGCATTGATGGGGCTCCCAAGACTACAGAACAGGGTGGAGTGATGAGCTGGTGAGGACTGCCTGTGTGTGAGAGTGGCGCTTTTGCGCGCACGTTCCTGGAGCCAGGAACAGGATTCCCAATGTTCGAAAGGTTTCCCCGACCGTCCTTGGCCTCCTCTCTCTCTTTCTTCCCTCGCTCCTTCTTGAAATGTGTCGCTGCTGTACCTGCCGCCGCTGGCCTCTCCTCTTGGACCTCCAACATTCTCTCTATGTCCTTGTGTGTGTGAGTGTGTTTGTGCGTGTGTGAACGTGTGTGTGTTTGTGTGTGTGTGTATGTGTGTGTGTATGTGTGTGAGAAAGTGTGTAAAAACAATAACAATAGTCCAGGAGTCTTTTCTTGTTCAGTGTGTGTTTATGAAACTCCCCCAAGGGGGCTTTCAACGGCCCTCGGGCACACTGTTGGGAGAGAAGAGAGAGAAGAGAAAAGACTGTTAACAAAACTGTAAAAGAGGGCCACCGTCCAAACAAACTTAAGTGACACTCTGACCAGAATCCTGTTTGTAGCACTCTACTACTATAGGCTTGAATTGTGACTCTTAAAGTTAGTAATTTTCTCTTTTACAGCAGCTTTATCGAGCTCTAATTACACTGTCTTTTTCTCAGCAGACATGTTGACATGTCCCAGTTACTGAAGAAAAACGTCCCAAAAATCAAAAATGTACCAAAACTCTCCGGCAACATAATCTCCATCCATGTACTTAGTAAACTTCATACTCCAAACTCTCTCATATGTGAAATCATCGTCAGCAGCTGGCTGCCAGTTTGTCTGAGAATCAACTCCGCCCAACCAACCTACACACAACTCAACGCCCTGTGATAAGCACAACAGCCAATTAAATCAATTGTGGATTTAGAAACAGAATGTCAATGTTATGAATGAAGCGTCTAAGCTTTTAACTATTCAGTACAGGCCTATAGCAGATCTGCTGCGTCAGTGTATGTCAACTGTCAATACACAAAAAACTGGAGCAGAGAAATGCCAAAGATATGTTTGGGTTCAGCTACAAAGAGTCATCATTACGTAGTTTGTCCACCAGAGAGCACTGAAAAGTTTATTGTTTTAACTTAAAGTTTTAACCGTCCTGCTCAGCACTTTTTGTGGTCATTGTGCAAACACTGAAATTTAAAGGAATCCCATTGGAAAATGTTTATGTAAAGATAACTATCAGTTGAAATTGTTGTCATATTTTTGACCTCAGAATGATCAATATCGGCACTAGTATAAAAAGTCCAATACTATTTTTGGTAGTCTGTAACACTTTAAAAGGTTTTGCGTGGTATATGATGTTAACTAAATAAATACCAGCACTCTATTGCAACTGTAGAAAACAGTGAAGGGTGGTGGTGGTGGTGGTGGTGGTGGAGTGGGGGAGGTAGCATTGTGGTCCAAACCAACCACTGTGTGTTTCTGTTTGTGTGCATTTGTGTGTGTGTGAGCACGAGAATTGCATGAGAATCCTGTTCGAGATAGAGCAGCCCAGTCAGTTAGATTACATTGTCATCCTGAAAATATTTAGGAGCTTTTCCAAAACACTCAACATTGTAACTGGCTCCAGAGTTCCCCTGGGGAGAAAGAGGTGGAGTGTTTGGGGGGTTTGGGGGAGGAATCACTGGGAACCAGACAAACACACCGACTCCTGCTACAGCAGCAACACTCATCTCTCCACTCGTCCACAGTAGAAGTGATTTACAGCCATCAGGACAACATATCACAACTGCACACCAGCACAAGCTGGCTTCTCCACATGGACAGAGAGGTGGAAGCACAGAGGAGCCTTGTGCTTATAAACTACATTGATTAGACTAACCTTTTTTTATATAAAAATACACTTTGTGACACAGAAGTGGGGGCTCTCCAGAGAAGCTGTGGGCTGATTTTGGATTGCTAATATTTTGACTCCATATTTATTTACAACAGAACAGCTTGAAAGACCTCTATTCTGAGTAAAATGACATGTTTCTATTCTGTGACACAACATGCTTTGATACATAGCTTTGGAAATGTGGACCGCAACACACAATTATACATGAGTAATGCTGCAGCAGTGATCTGAGCACGCACAAATTAACTGAAATTTCACACAAGCCTCACCCGAACACTTTGCTCGAATTATGGACATGGGATGAGTGCTCACAATTAAATTTTGTGCCTACATGAGTTTAACATTTTCAGATTGGTGGTTGTTGCAAGATCCAGGGTGGATTTTGTAGTGAGGGCGGGAAACATTGTGTTAGAGAGGATAGAGCAAAAAAAGTGGCAAAACAAAGATGCAGTTTGATTTTGCTGTTGACTGTTATTTGTTCATAAATGTGAGGCACAGGTTTGCATGAGTCACAATGGAAAAGATCTGTCAGACGGCCACTATCACCAAGAACACTAACAGCATTAAGGATCTTATGCTTCTGCCAAAGACAGGGAGAGGGTTTGGTCAAAAATCCTAAATCTTGACAAGGGCTGGGAAATAAAACGATATTACATCAATGAGAACAGAACTTTCCATGCAGAGCCTGAGAGCAATCAGGTGCTGGTAGGTTGCAGGAGCAACTCGGTTGAAGCTCAAAAATGGACCAGCGCACACTGAAATTACTTTATTGAGGTCTCTTGAAAGTTACTTCAATGGTCAATTTCTTGATCTTCAATATTTTATCATTAGACTTGATGTTGTTTTACTTCAATATTGCATAAGGGTTGCATTTTTAACTGCAATTAAGTGATATTATTTAAACTTTCACCTTCACTATCACCTAGCCCAGCTATTTATAGTATTTCTGATTTGAATGTTTTGCGACTGTGTATTTTCAAACAGTGAAGGAAACCCTGCCTTTGCATTTTATTTTGATCAGTCTGTTCTAACAAAATGACCCGTGACATCTCAAATGTAGCTCTGACGTACACTGAACATTTGGTCCGCTTTGTAGAAGAAAAAAAAAGAGATATGTTGCCATATTGCCATTCAGACTAAAAATACCGAGATAAGATTTTTGGTGCATATTGCCCAGGCCTATTTTCAAGATACTGATGAAAAGTGAGGATTATATGGCACACAGAAATCATAATAATACAGTTCAAATAAGAAAGAAGCACACTTTTAGACAATCTCTCATTGTTCAAAGTATTATGCTTCTTTTTATGTACAAAAACGGTTTTGCCAACCTGGCCAGTCCCTGCACAAAGTGGGAGCAAATGTTGGATTTTAAATTTCAGATTCCTGCAAATATTTGTAAAATATAATCCCCACTATTTCAAAATCAGGAAGGTGTGGAAAGAGGGGAATACAGATGATGTTTGTAACCATTTTAAAACACTTTGTGTAAGCTCGACACCTGTGTGTCTACATGTGGCTAAAAAAGGTGAGTTTTGGGCCTGCTAGGGTTGGATATGGGTGAGCAGTGATTCTGTTTTCCTGTGGGGAGCAAGGTCAAAGAAAAACTTTGCCAAAGATCATCAACATAGGGGCTTCAGACAGACATGGCAGCCAATGCCCCATCTGAATCGATTGGAAAAAAAATTATTCAGTTTACTGAGGGAGATCTAATTTTACTATATCAAAGAACCAGCCTCCTACCTCATTCAGCTCTAACTAGCATGTATGCCCTCAAGGGGTGTTATCTAAGTCTAAACCCCAATCATACACAAACGTGTGTTATGAGTACGTGCACGTATACAGACACAAACAGCAGGACATGTCAATCACCTGTTCCCTCCAATCGCACTCTAATGAGACACTAATTGGGGAGCTTGCTGACATGACTGTCATAAGGAATACACTGACACGCATACACGAACATCAGGCGTGTGCACACACATACGCACAGGCACAACAAAGCACCGTAGAGGTAATCACAGAGATTTTCCTCCTCTATCTCCAGTAAAGACGCTGAACTGTCTATCACAGCACGCACGAGGAGCTGCAGCGCATGCAAGTTAATGGGAAAACAGTATAATGAGGCTCTAAAAATGAGCTTTTTGCCTCTGATATAAATATGAGGTTCCACATGAAAAGAGGGCAGAAAATAGTTCAATTCAATTAGATTTGGGTTTCAAATGCGGGTGGCACTAAAAGGGAGCATTTCATTTCATGCTTATGTAACAGTCATCGTACGCTGGCTGAGCACAGTGTAGAGAGTAGACCATTCCCTGCTACGTCACCCAAATTCCTCTAAAGGGGAGATGGCAGGCTTATACCAGTGGAGTATCCACTGGGATCAATAACAGTGGAGGAATCATGACCTCGCTGCCAACCTAGTCCACTGGCTTAAAATTTTTAACACAACAATGCTACTAAGATATTATTTTAATAATAAGGGGGGGAGAACACTCAAGAGCAAGCACATGCACACACACCAACTCTCTTCCCTCATCTTGGTCCTGCTGTTGGCTGTAAAAGGGCCTGCTGATGTTTCAGCCTTATTTATGCAAATCCCATTTTGCAGTTCAGTCACAATAGAGTATTGCTCTCTCTTTTCTCGCTTTCTAGCTTCACTACTCGCTCTCCGTCTGCTCGGCTTCCATCTCAAGAATTTCTTAAGTCCACTGTTTGTTTAGGGTAATATCAGAAACGTTATTGCCTCCCCTCTACACAGTTTTTGGAAGAACATACAAAAACACACTGCCATAAGCAATGAACCATGCAGTGTATAGAATCAGCATCGAGCTCTCTTAAAAGGAAAAGCCACGAGTTACGTGCACCCAATATTCATTTAAATCCTTTCACCACATATGAAGTATAAAAAAAAAAAAAACAACTTATATAAAAAGATTTCAGAACCTATTTGGTCTGATAGTCTTCCAGACAAGGCACCTGCAATTTAAGTCAAACCCTATAAAAAAAAAATAAATTTAAAGGAGTGAAATAATACAAACCTTTATGTAAGCAGGGTAACATTTGTTGAAAAGTAGCCACAGGTGGTAATTATGCGAAAATGTCACTTTGAAAATTCATACTTTTCCAATAATCCTCCTGAGTCAAGATTTTAACGCTATCATCAGGTGTCTAGAGAACAAGAGTAAAGGGACCATAAGCAAGAAACAATAGACGAGTTTTTCCCAGGAGGCGTCGTACTGTGTCTTTGCCTTCTCTTTTATTCTTTAGATGTGAAATGTGATTTCTTCCTGGTGGACTACAGACTAAAACAAAAAAAAAATAAAGTAAATGCAAGTGACTGACAGGGTGCTGGATGTTTCAGTTCTTTCATACAGGGTTTTCTTTTTAAACCCACCCGCCTTTGTGTAAAACTTGTTGAACAAGAACTTTGTAATAATCCTTATGATCAAACAAATAAAATGTTTCCGTTTTTAGGAGAGCAAAGTTATTAAGTCAGTAAATGACTGACCTGGACTTCTCATCCGTGTTACAATGAATGTACTGTACTTTTTAAATTTTTAACTGCTTATTTACAATTACTAGACCAATACTCAAAACTTATGTTGTAACAATTTCAGTTATTTTTTAACACAAATAATTTAAATGAAAGGCTAATATGGGGGTAGTACAGATATTGGTTTTTATTTTGCAGCCTCAATCAAAGTAAAGCTAAGTTTTTCCTTGCTCATAACCTGTTTCCTTACTACAGCTAGATCCCCAACATACCTGCCTGGCTGCTAGTGAAATAGTTACACACAGCAGATGAACAAACAGCATTACCTCAATATAAAAAAAGCAAGACATGTGCTGCCCTCCAAGCAAAGATCTGTTGGACGTCCAACCGTACCCTGGCTGAGGAAACACCTACATGCGCACCTGTTGAGGTGGCTTCCTGACAGCACTGTCCCAACACGCCACACCCTGCACATAGCACTCATGACTCGCGCTCGGTACATACAGAATGTTAGGAATGCTGAGTGTCACTAAAGATAGAGCTGTGACGCCACACATGTAACATTTGACATAATGCATCTACCGTGACAGGAACAAGGGCGCTCGCACGAGTGAGCTCTTGTTCCTGTTGAGACCAAGCCGCACAAATATTTACAATGAACTTTCAAAAGTTTATTGTGCATTCTCTAAACTTGTAACTACTCCCAAAGTACAACAGCCACAGATCTCCATCCTTCTCCATATAGGTTTTCACTTCTGCTCACCTGTGCATGCTTTAGTCTTTCCCCCTCACTCAACCGGTTATCCCCGGTATCAGCTGTCTCTCTGCTGGTCTGTCTGTCTGTCTGTCCTGCATTTCTACTTAACCCACAATCCCCCATCCTTGGTTCATCCTTTCCTCTGACCGGCAGACGATGCCCCCTCATCCCCAGGGAGGCGACATGTGTGTAATGTCACATTTTGTCATATCATATCGTGGTGACAGAAGCCTCACCGTGTCCATCACAGTGATGGAAGTGGCAATGAAAACAGGAGGATGGGAAAGGGGTGTGATACAGATATACCCGTGGGGAGGGGGGTTTATTACACAAGTCGTTCTCTTCACAGAGCGTGCGGGTGGGTGTCTGTGTCTCAGACACACACACACACAGCTGACTCACTAGTGACACATCTGCTGGCGTAGCCTGGGCACAGTGCCATGTGTGGCGGCCAGCTCCAGCAGCAGGACTGGCACTCAGCACTCCGGCCCGCTGTGATCTCTGTCTCACACACTTCACCCTGCACTTCCATCTCTGTCGATCTGCCCTCTGTCTCTGCAAAAATGGCTAAGTGGGTGTGTCTTACTTACACACACACACACACACACACCTTTCTACTAAATACAAAACAAAGTGATTGAGTAACTGGCAACAATGTGCCATTATTCCTCTTATACAACAAGCACCGGTGTAAGTTAGGGGTGTGCCAATACCAAATGCTTACAGTACAATTACTGTTGCTAAACATGAAGTTGAAAAAAGGAAAAGGAAAACATGATGTTTACAATGGATATATTAAACTTAAAAATGGAAGAGTTAAGTGCATATCTCCAACTTTTTGTCTTAGAGGGTTTAACACAAAACACTTAAGAACAGCATTTATATAAGGTGGTTGGTTGTAATTGTCAGGCAATCAACTTAAAATGACTTTAAATAGAGTTAAATAGAGGTTGTCTGCGATATTTTAACTTCATATATCCATTCATGTTCAAACACATTACATTTTTTTTGGTGTAAATATTAAACATCATTCTGAAAAGGCATAATATTAGTAAATGTACATATAACACTGTTATGACAGTCAACCTCTCTAGAAACGTGCAACAAATAGATCTTTAATAACGCTCTCCTACCCAGGTTGGGGAAGTGTGAGCGATGAAACCAAAGAGGTAAAACCATGAGCAGAAGTTAACCTCTGAAGACAAATGGCGCTCCATATGATGTGTTTTCATGTTTTTCAGATCGTGTTTTGTTTTATCCCCATTTCAATGTTTTCTGTTTTAATTTTAATTTCTCTGGATTCTTCATTTTATGATTTAAGGGCATTTTGTCATCAGAATTTGTGTCTAAACATGTGGTGGATAGAAAAGGTTTGTAACAATTCAAAAAAAAATTCTAAAAATTTTATTTTAGGATTTTTTTTTTATTTTAGTATCTGTTAATTTGATTTAACACAACATTGCACTGTTTTTGACAGTGTGATTCATGTGACGTGTTTGTGACCGTTCTTTTGCGCATGCAGGTCAGTGCAGGACTTGACCTAATTACACCAGAAGCTGATATTGTCCACATTTGAAAAAAAAAAGTAATGTGGAAAGCCACACTAAAAACATCCAAGCAATAAATCTGAATTAAGCTAGACAGTTGTACCGAACGTCATTTTTATGATATTCAAAACACTGAAGCACAGTAAAACATTTCAGTTTACTTCTCTCTTATATTATGTCTGTTTTTGATTGGTGGTCTATCATACTACATCATCTATTAACTGTCTGTGGTCTCTTTTTGGATTTCTTGGGGTCTACCTCATATTGGATCAACTACTTAATGTCCTCAGGTTGAGTTTAAACAGCATCTGACTCTTTTTAAATCTCTTTGGTAATGGGTCTCCTTTCTTTAAATCTATTTATGCAGGTCACGTGAAGTTAGGTTATCTATAGGGTCAAAATTCTGAGCACATGAAAAAATCTAATAGACGGGTATATGTGACTGTGCAATTTAAAACAGCTAATTAGGCCAGCACCATGTGCCACGTTGATAGTGCCCACTTAAAATTAACAATTTCAGTTGATTTCCAGTATACAGTTCAGTACACTCAAATGTAAATGCACTTATGAAAGCAATTTGTAAATGAAAAACTCTATGTTTTTCCTGACAATGGATTTTGCAGCTCAGATAAAAAGCTTAACAGAAACTCCATTTACTTAAAGGAAACTCTGCTGCCCTCTGTGCAGACCCCCTTCTTTCCTCCCTTCCCCTGACTATGCTCTCTGGTCCGTGACTCCCTCCCTCTATCCCGACAGTCGCTCCCACACTCGGGCCGCATTCCTCCCTTGCTCATGCTGGGACGACGTCTCCCTGTGGCTAAAAGCATTGTGGGAAATCCCAACGGCCAGGCCCTTTGAGGGCCATGCAGACGTAAAAGTGTAAAGAGGGCTTGCGTTCCTCACTTACTGGTTAAAAGGCTCTTGTTTAAGTCATTTGCCAGTGTACTTCTCTTTGCCACAAGTAAAAAACTAACACATGACTGTCATTAATGTCTTGATACTGAGCCTCACAACAACCAGCTCAGAAACATCAAATGCCCACATTTAAAGCAGTAGTCAAGACAACCTCAGCTTTGCCTCAGTTTATGGCGCTAAGAACAATAGGAAGGAAAGAAATGAAATTTTAAGATGTGGTGGTAAAAATATTTTTTTCATATATTCTTTAGGTTATTACAAATTGCAATGCAACAGAAATTTTAAAAATGACATCTTGATTTTTCAAACCATTTGACACAGCTCAGGCAACTCTACTGACCTGGCATAACAGAAAACAGGCGAGAACATATTTTACTCAAAGCAGAGCATCTATAAACACAAAGAGTGCGCAATACATGGGCAGTCTCCTCTCTGCTTTCATACAACAAAATTAGAACTTTGAAGACAATTTGAGCCAGACCATGTCCCTGAATTACCCCAGTTTACACTTGTGTGTCATTCCCCTGGAATTTTAAACACACCGGCTAAGACCTGCCCAATTAAATATACAGGCCGAGAACAATATACATGCACATGCTCATACTCTTGCACATAGAAATGCCCCAATACAGGAATTCTTAGTTGTCTTAAGTCTGAAATGCACTGAAAATTGTGCTCCAAGTTGGTAGTTACTGTTCCCATGAGTCTGAGCATGAGCACTTGTATGCAATTCTGTCTGGGCCCTGTTCAGGTTCCTCTGAATCTATGACTGTCCTGCAACAAGACATGTCTACCCTGCCATTATCCACATGCTAATGTGTTGAACATGCATTATATTGCCCAGGTTAAGTGGTTCAAAATGCAATATGCCAGCTAATCGGATGTCAAATTAATCTTTACACAATTAGCTTCTTTCCTCACTCCAGCAGCAATGTTGTTATAAATTCTTATTATTGGCACACCTTTTTTCCTACTATGTCTACAAAAATTCAAAATTTTTGCACTGTATTTTGGAGGCAGTAATTGTTCTTTAACTGCTTTCAAAGTGGGGAAAACTGATAAATTGACAAGGACTAAAAACACAGTCACTTCCTTTGTTTATGAGCACAAGCAGATGGCTCAAATTACCAGACAGTGAGTGAAAACAAACATTGAAGATTAAGATGAAGATGTCAAACTTGTGGCATTATCTTGAATGTCACATTTTTTTTAAATGCAGTGAATCGTGATAAGAAGCAGAAAGGAGGGACCCCATTGATTTGCTTTCCCAGACTGACTCCAGATACATGCCTGTAACTTAATGTTATCAAATTTTAAAAAGCAACCAGAACACCAATGCTGCTTATAAACCACAACATTAAAGGATCTTAGTACCCAAGAAATCAAAATGGATGTTAGCACGTTAGCACTGATACCTGAGGAATCAGTTCATTGGAAAAGTTCCTCTTGATTGCAAACTCATACCCTTGTTCAATCTTTGAGCTATTAATTATTTGGTCAATAACCCCAAAACCTCACTGAGTTTTAAACACACTGTCACTTTGTTCACATTTCAAGAAAATTCCAAAGATCTCGGCTCCCTTTGAAAACCAATATGACTTCATTTAACAACATGGTGAATGCTTAAAAATAAAATCAGCTCAGCAAAGCTCTGCTTATTTTCACTCAACTGTATGTACAAACTACCAAATACTTTCTGCTCTGACAAAAAAGCTGCATCATTTAATAGGAGTCAAACCAAAGATTATACAGGATATAACGCACCAGAAGCCTCCCCTCATTTACACTGATAGTGGAGTCCAAAAGCACTTGATAATGAAGATTTGACACAGCTGATGGATGCACTGGCTCATAAAATTAGCAAACTAATTTCAAATGAAAACCAAGCCCTTTGGAATATATCACATGCACCATGTTTTGTGGTAAGCTGACAAACAAGAGAATATTAGGAATCTAATCTTTTTCCTGTTGGAGAGCCACATGGACAAAAAATAAGTAAAATGTTTAATGAAATAAAATCCTTGCAGGTGTTGTGGCCATTATCTCAACTCTAATAGTTCAGCATGACTGCACAGGAATAATATGTGGTGCCTTCACTGTACAGTGCTTTTGTCTAATTTTGCCTGTAAGAGAAAAATTAAAACAAGGCTCTTTCTCAAAACTGCTTTCAGTTAGTATGTTGTCATGCTCAGCCTGGCTTACGCTTTAAAGATTGGACAGTTGAGGTGACTGCAGGTCACAGCAGCCTCCAGGTTTTACCCGCGAGCAGCTCAGTTTGAGAGGATTCCTCCCCCCGCAGCAGGGGGAGCAGCCTGGCTGTGCAACAACTGCCAATCACAGCAAAGTAACTTGAAAGTAGAATTACAGGTACCCTCTGATTCAGCCAGACACATCCCTAAGGATCTTGAATGGGCAACAATCCCACCACGCAGCCACACATGCGAGACTGAGACCTCCTACACTAGAAAAGATATGAAATGAAGCTTTTAGGAAACAAGGTTCATATTTATAGCTGTGACTGTTTGAATAGGAACACAAAGCTGAGAGGACTTAAATACTAGCAGGTTAGAGCCCAAAAGATTTGTTTTAAAATGACATCCTCCAGTTTTGTGATTCCTCTCCATAAAAAAGTCATTTTCATCATTTTTCTATGTTAAGAATTCTTCATATTGGTCAGCATTGAATTCGATCAAACAAATAAAGAAAATGACTGATGCATTTATTCATGTACTTGCAGAAAATGCAGTGTGGCATAAATGATTATTAACTGAGTGATGGACCACATTTTTTTTTAATAACTAGTGTTATTTCTTGTAAAACACACGCTGGTTTCATCTGTTATTTTATTAATTATTTTATTTATATTTTATTTATATCTTATTATTATTATTAATTGATCCATTATATCCCTGCTTTCTAAATTTTAATTAATTTTTTTAAAGTGTTATCTCCCATTTTATCCTGTTTTGTTAATTACATTTAACTGTTACTGTTCCTTACTTGCTTGTGCAGTTGGTAGCTTGGCCATGTTGTACAATTACAGTCTTTAGGGATACCCTGACCTCACTGTTCTCCACGTAAATGCTAATTCTGATGTTGTAACTGAAGGTATTTGCAGGTACAGAGTAGAAAACCTACAGCTGTTCACTTTTTCCTTTGTCTATAAAACTAACCCATACAAAAAACACTGAGAAACCACCATGTGGACATGAATGATAAACTGACTGAAAATACAGTGTGTTCAGAGGCTTTGAAAAAAGTGTAAAGGCACAATTTTAGACCAACAGAAACAGAAATGAATGTGAACAAATCAATACCTGATTTGTTTGAAAAGGCGCTGATACAGGTTAAATGTATCAGATTACTGGTTTTTTTTTTCAACTGACATGGAAGACATAAATACTGGTGGAGTAAATTGACAATATTTTCATCAATCAAGACATAAAAAGACAAAAATCAAATGTTTATTTTAATCCACATCTGCAATTGATTTCAAAGGTCTTATTATGCCCTAAAACAGCAGGTTAAACCTAATGTTGAATTATGGTTGCACAAACTGAGGAATGAAAATCTGTTTTCTATCAAGCTACAACTTTTTAGTACGGATACTTTCACACATTTTGAAAAAAGAGTAGAAAATACACTATAAATGAAATTTGTAAGATCTTATTTTTATTTAAACTAACATACTTTGATGTTCTTTTGGCAATCTCAAGCATTACTCTAAACATCTGAACGGGTTAAATATAGACTCGTAAACCTACACAGTTTAAAAACCATTAGTATTTCTCATGCTCCCTGGGGATACTACATAATTACTGTACAATAGAGGCCTAACTATTGCAGAAGTCATTCAGCGGAGAGACTAAATTCTTTAATTAAATGTGAATGGACATCTTAGTCAGGACACCGGGTAAATGGCAGACTGATGCATTTATGGTGAATGCCAGCACTCCGTAGTTTATGTGCAAACGGGTACAAAAAAAGAGATCAGAATGAGGCAACAGAGTGAAAATAAACATTTCAAGCAACAGAAAATAGAGACTAGAGTCTATCACACCAAGGAAGGGAGTCCATGGCCACCCACTGCACTGACGATGAGACAAACCGCCCCCTCCAACACTTCCCTCTATGTCATACACAACACAAGCCTCGTGAGTTTTAATTAGAAAACCCATGAAGCAAACAAATGCACAGAAACATGAGAGGCCAATACACAGAGGAGAAAATAAATCCTTTGCCACTTTACATCAATATCCATTTCCCTGTGTCCTTCACCTCACTGTGGTTTTTGGTTAACACATTTTGGATTAGGTAGAAGATAAACAAACAGTGTGAACAGCGTTATCAGGAAGAGCGTCCTGACTGCGTTGCGTCTTCAACATGTGACAATCAGAGAATTAGACCAAACATTGCACTGATAGTCTGAAGCAGAGCAGCTCTGAGGTCCCTTTTCTCAAGCCGCTTCTCCATGCACCAGGAGTGGCAGCAAAAAGGGGGAAACTGCTCTACAATTCAAGGCCTCTCTCATCAGAATGCAACTATCAATGCGGGCACATCTAAAGATAAATGTCAAAGAGATAGGGACTGATGTTGGGAAGAGTGTGTGCCTGGCTTATTACTCTACTGCATCAGAGCATTGTTAAGCTATAGAGCAATGGCACCAGTTGGTCTTTGAGTGAAAGAAGGAAGTATTTGCTGCCATGCTTTATAATGTAACAAAAAGTTGGTCAGAATTTTTTTTAAAAGAAGTTGGTAAATAAGGTGAAATGCTAATCGGGAAGAGTTGGCAAACAAATATGTCTAATTTTTTTGTATCTACCTTTACTTAGTAAGAACTATGGTAAAAACAAATACTTACTCTATTGCTACACCAGGACTGCATCCAAAATCTCCACTCCATTTGAAATAAACTGACACACTGCATTGTGGGATTGATAGCATAAAGAAACGTACATGCCATGAACACGTTTTTTTCTTTTGCACTGTAGGATTTTTTTGAGGGCACTACAAAGAGCAAAAATGTACAAACTTAAAGTTTGGACACTCAAATAAATTGAAGACAGTAAATGTAATGCACCATAGAGTAAATGGTGAGTGAGTTCAGATACAGCTCACTATTTAGAGCTATAGCAAATCATGCTTGTTTAATAATTTTTTTTCCGTTATGCCCATAAAAAGCTATTTCAACCAAAATGTTGGAACACAATGTAAGCCGTAAGTAAAAAACAAAATGCAATCATTTGCAGACAACAGTTTTGAAAAGTGTTCCTGAGCCTATGTATTAATATCACTTATACAGTAATGTGATATTGAAGTAGAAAACCTCCCCCATCCTTGCTTGGGAATAAGTGATTCTCCTGTCACACCCAATCATGATACTGGCATTTGTTGTCAATATACCTGTTTACCAGTTGAAAATTTGAAACAGGTGTGTTGAGCAACTTTCCCAACTTTCCCAGTCCACAACTTTCTCAATCTTTTTTTTTTGTTGCCTCTGTCCCAACTTGTTTAAGATTAAAAATAAGCTTTTTTTTACATCAATAAAATTGCTGAGGTAATATATTAAATTTATTGTATTTGTAATGTTTTTCATTGAGATTAGATCAAAAAGGATTAGTAAATTATAGTATTCTGCCCCAAGTTTTTTGGAACTGCAGTTGTAGGATCAAAAAGTTGTATTTATATCCATCATTCGTATATGCTTGAGAGAAGTATGACAGAAACTGTAATTTAGGTGACATAGCTTAAACTAAAAAAAATAAAAAAAGAGAGAGACAGAGAGAGTGGGGTTACCTCAGAAGCCCCCCTGCCCTTTCAGCAGGGCCTCATATGGAGAACCAGGTCTCAGGTCCCCTGGGCACTGATGTCTGCTCTCCACTTGACTCCTCCCAGTCAGCCACGGAGGCTGTGCAGGAACCTGGCCCACTCACGACACCCTACAGCCACAAGTCATTCACACCTGGAACAGAGGGAGGAGAACTTTGGTCATCAGGTGAAACATAAAAAACAAGCAAATGGCAAGGAAAAGCACTCAGTTGCTCATGTTAACAAGATCAGCATGTAGCAAAAACCACAACCAGTGCAAAGTTTAGGTCATTGGGGGCTGCAGGAGTGGTTTATAGTCGTCTTTTTAATCCAGACACACATTCTTACTTCAGCTATTGACCGATGTGCGCACAAGGGACTACAAGACAGCAAATGATACTCTATCAAGAGATTCCTTGCTTTTTTGCATCCAAGAGGACTTTCTCCAAATATCAACTGTAGGGGTGAAAAAAGGGACTATTAAGTACCCACAATGCAAAGAAAATAGGACAGAAGTAATAACCACTGATAAAATAACTAAGAAACACCCTAAAGACTATGCAACAGATTCATGTTCATGGCAGACAGCAGTGTTGCCTAGCAATTGAAGAGACCAGAGTCCAGTAGTAGGAAGGGTCTGGAGTTGAGTCTCAGTTACAGGCAGATATGCTTCAAAACGGTCCTTGAACGAGACACCGAACCCCCACCAGCTAAGTCAAAAGTCACTCTGGATAACAGCATCAGTTTAAGGACGAGAAAGCAAACTGCAACAAAGCACAAAAGCCTCTGAGATTCTGTCTTTGCAATAATGAAGGAGAAAACAGCATTTGCATTGAGCAAATATAAAGCCATACATACATTAATTGGGAATCTGCTTTAAAAATGTTTGATAAAAAGGAAGAATAAATGACTGGATGACACTTAAATGAGCTCAAAAAAGGTTACAAGTTAGGACTATACTAATTAGAGGAGTAAATTTACAAAAATTCCCATGTATCAGATGTCTTTTAGTAAAGAAGGGCTTGGATAGTTTTCTTAACAAAGCCCTACAACAAACTTTATATTAATTATTGCTGAACATTTTTTTTACAATAGGACCTGTGGATTTTATGAACTCACTCAAGTCAAGTTGAAGAAAAAAAAAAGATTAATTTAAAAAACTTAAAGACTGAACACATTCTCTGCTATGTTTAGCTCTTTGGTCTTGCCAAGGTAACACAGCACAATGCCACAGTTACTCACAAACGGGCCTACTCGAGGAAGTCGTCCTAAAATATACACACAGACATCTACAAACCTTAACTCCGCATTTAAACGTAAAGCACACAACAACTACAGAGACTAGACTTCCCCCCTGAAATCTCAGCGCCTCACTGGACAACTCTTGGCGGACAAAGTAATTCCATGGCGCTTGAAACTCCAGGAACTTTTTTTTCTTTTTCCTAAAAGAAGTTGTTCCTGTTTCGCCAGAGAACTGGGGGGGAAGGGAGGACTTCAGCACTTGCATTCATGGAGCGTCGGCCAGCGCAAACAAAGTCTTCCCCGAAGAGGGAGGCACTGGACGGCGGCTGAGAGCGAGAACAACGACGTCGGCCACAAGCAAACACACAAAAAACACACATATAATATGCGTTTCTTTTAAGGGCTTCGTTAATAAAACAATTCAGGCCCTCGTTGGGCAAACGTTCATTTTCAAGTTGTGCTAGCTCCGTTAACAATGTAACAATTAAATCGCTCGGCAGATGATAGGGCTGGCCGACACAATCACCAGCCGAGGCCTATAATCTCTCTACGCGTTTATAAATCATATCACACACATTTTTAATAAAGGAAATACAATACCAGCGGTGTGGTACTCCCGAAGAATGCAGAACATGCATGCTGCATTGTATCCTTTTTTCATTTTCACGAAGCACGGGCGGTCCTCCAGTATAATGGGGTAAAAACCAATATTTCTCCGCGGGTTTTACACCATGCTGAAAACATCGTGAATTATCCGCTTTTGGTGCGCTGGAAAAATCGGCATTCACGGCTGAAATGGTGCTCACTGTCTGCCAGGCCAGACACGACGTGGGTTTGCTAGCCAGCCTTCGGGGACAGAGGCAGAGAAGAACGGATACCGGAGTGAGATGTCCCCGGGAGGAGGACCCGCGTGTGCCCGTTGCCAGGAGGCGAGCTCTGGTACCGACACTTTCCACCTGGATTTGAAAAAAAGAGCACTCACCTGGAATGTTAGCTTAATTTCCGTACTCCTCGAACGACGGATTCATAACGTACACTTATCAAATCACAACATTATCACGGCAACATTATAAAATAGAAATGTATCTCCCCCCTTTCGCCCGAGCTTTCCAGTGGTCCTACTCCATTACATCCAAGTCAAGATTTCCTGTCGCCTTTCCCCCCCTCCGTTCCAGCGCGATGGTTTAGCCCGAATTCTAAGTAGCAATTCTAGGTCAGGTCTGTGTGCCAGTGAGAATGTAACTGTCGGACAGCGGCAAGATACCAGTGTCTATTCCACGTAACACGGTAAACACTGTACAACATATTTATATTTATACCGAGGACAAACACAGCTAAACTGTGGCTTAAACATTTGTTTTTATTTTCAGAGGATTTACCCGCATCTTTGAGGTGAAATCGAACTTCCTCACTTGAGAGAACTTGGAAGTAGTCAGGTATCAAAGTTGTGGAAGCACAATGCCGGAGTGTAAAATCCACCCCTTATGACATTACTAGTAAAAGGAACTAAAAAAAAAGGCAGCCCTTGTGTTCATTTGAAATGAACAGTCATTAATTGATTTGTTGAATATTAAAGTAGACAGAAACTATATTTCAATTACTCACTGGAAAAAGGTTGTCAAACATTTGTTGTTCCACCTTCTAACTAATGAGACTTATTGCTTTTCTTAGTTTTTATGTGATAGTGAGTGGGTGAAAGTCAACTCGGCTTTTAGAAATTTGTCATGGGTATATTTTAGAAACCTATCTTCTGATCTAATTAGTCTATCAATTGACTAATAGAGGAAATAATTGGCGGATTAATCTTGATTAGAGTCATCTTTAGCTGAATCCTGATTTTTATTTCACTACTGATAGTTAGGTATAATATTCTCATTTTTGTCCAGATTTTTTTTCCCTTTTAATGAAGTTGCCAGTTTAGCATCAGCTATATTAAAGTAACTTTTTTTAAAAGAAACACTTGCTTATCTATATCTGCATTTGTTCTAAAGGTCTAAAGCCATTTAATGTTTCACTTCCATGAAGTTGTTGCAATATCAAAGTATTTTGGCCCACAGTAAGTGTTTTAAAAACATACATCCTGCATTTCCCAAAATGCAACCATTTTTCATTGGATCCTACCTACCTGTGTTTCTCTGTATCTTTCAACCTCCACACCTTTATTTTGTTCCTTGTTTTCTGTTGTAAATCTGTTGTAGAGGCTGAGTACTGACAAGTAAACTGACCTTTATGTGAAAAATCAGTGGAGTTCCCCTTTAAGACAAACATATCAGTATCAGTTTATACTACCATAAGTTTGGTCATTAATCACATCAGTGCTGAGTTCATAATCCCCAAATCATACAACTTTTTTTTAGTTGTGGCTGCAGTGAGAGAAACTACAGTATGATAAGAGAGATAAAGAAGAAATAAAGTGTACTTTTTGCAGAAAAAATCTGCAACATCAATTCTTCAAGATAAAAATATATGTATATACATAAACAGAGTACGCATATATTGGAAAAACTTGTGCATGCACACACATAAAAATCCACACATTCATCTATTAATGGGAATGCTGATAGTTTCGTATAAAGGGTGGTCATCATTGATGATACACATAGTTTACTCATTTAGTATTACAAGAAGACACACTCACTCTCTTTCTCTCTCTCTCTCTCTCTCTCTCTCACACACACACACACACACACACACACATCAAAATATCACAAGCCTCAGAGGAAGAGTGAATCATTAAGACTTCCAATGTGAAAGTGGTGCTCCTCAATATTTAATCAAGATACATTTCAAATCTTACCCAAATGTATAATCATGACATGGGGATTTAATGAATTGGTGTTTAAGTGCAAACATTATTAGCTGACCTGATTCTGTGTTTGTGTGTGTCTCCTTGTGTGTGTGTGTGGATGTGCGTTTTTGTGTCAGTTCCTTTTCTTTTCCAAGAACTGATTTTGGACACTCAAAGGGAAGATGTTTTTGCAAACGGGGAAACACTCTTGTTTAAGAGGCTGTTTTTAGCCTGTTTTTGATGTTTGCACAACAGTTAAAATGTACAAGAATGTATCTTTCACAGAGGAATTGTATCAATAAATCTGAGTAAGCAACAGGGCTTCTCTTGCTCAGAATGTGCCTAACGCCAAAAGATTTGAAAGCAAGCATAGAAAAATAGTGATGGCATGCTCAAAAAATTGTTGGGTTTGCATTTTTTGTGCTCAATACTTTTGTCATTTACTGCTGAAATTGACAATTCTCATTTTTATTGACATACCAATTATTTTTTCTTTATTCACAGTCAATTATTTATCTGAAAATAGTGTAAAATGTCTATCCTAGTTTCCCAGAGCCGAAGGTGGCACATTAAACTGTCTTTTTTTTGTCAGACCAATGATCCAGAAGCCCAGGTTTTAAATTCATAAAAGTTTATGAAGCTTGACTTTTTTGCTTAATTTTTATTTCATTAAGTACTTCATTCATAATTTCTCATCACTTAAAAAGCACTAATTTCTATGAATTTTTGATTTAGGGCTAAACGGTGTCTTTAAACTACTTCTTTATCTCCTAAATTCTGTGTTAACCAGATTATTTATTTTGACTCACCTGAAACTTTGTGGTTCTTTTCTCTCTTTCTTCTGTTTCTTTCTTGGTGTGTTAACATAACTATTAGATGTCTCTCTGTACATACTGTACACGGCTGAGGAGCATCAGCAATGTTGAAGCCTTTTACGGCAATGAGCATTGTGTGATGACACACTGCATGTAGGACACAAAGTCATGGGATGAGAGCTGCATATTTGTGACTTTTGACAAGCAGGCCATGGCTACGTGGGACATGTTTGTGCATGCTAGCTGAGATCAGTGACACACCACAAAGCTCTGTCTCTCTTTCTGGCTGTCTCTCTCACACATGCACTCACAGATACGCTCCCTCCCTCTCTGGTTGTGTGTGTGTGTGTGTGTGTGTGTAAGTGTGTGGGTGTGTGCATGTGTGTATGATAAACCCCACTGGTGGAGTAACAGTAGACTGGCAGTATTCCCAGACTGGGTTGCATTAGACATGCACACTAGCAAAGCTCTTCAGGTCGATGTTCTGCTGGCTCTCCAGCGCTGCAACTCTCTGGCATGACTAACCCAGAATACTTTGGAAACAGGAAAACAAAATCCAGATTCTGCTCAGCGGTATACGTTTAAACAACTGCAGAAAAACTGAATCATATTTATTGCACTGTGAGGACTGTGTGTGTGTGAGTGTGTGTGTGAGTGTGTGTGTGTGTGTGTGTGTGTATTTGCCCATCTGTCTGCCTGCATGCGTGGGTGTTTGTGCATCATCTGTGTGAGTGACTGTGTGTGTGTATGTGTTTAAGCAGGACACCAACATTGACTGTTCACTTATCATATTACCATCTGCATTATTTAAAGCTTCGATAAACAGTCTTTTGCCGGGGAGACACACTTCAGACGAAGAGAGGAGGGATGAGGTGGTGGGCTGGAGGTGTGATACATTTTCTTGATACTGATAGTAACTCAAAAGACAAATTAACATGTAGAATATTAACAAAATATTGTTAATATGTATGCTTAATGTTAATTTAAAACAGACACTCAGATGTTTTCAGAACAGCACCAGTGAGTTGACAGGGATGCATGGTGGGTTCTGGGGTTCGGGGTACGTACCGTATCCTCAGGGCTCCTGTGTTGGCCTAGAGCAGGATAGGATGGTCGTATTCAGGTTTTGGTCATTAACAGTCTTGGCGAAGAACGCCAAGACTGGCTGGGTTATCAAAATGTTAAGACAGTGAGCTCACTCACACAGCGGTGAGGTCACTGACTGGAGTGTGGCAGCCTGACCAATCATCAGTCAGCCTATTATCATGGTTTGCAGTGTTGCTATGAGTAACAGAGACAAGCACTGCCTCGCGGATCCCTAATGATGGTTGATGGACTGAGATGCCGCCACTTGGCTTATTCGATTCTATTGTATTTTCTGCACTTTCACTATCAGTCCCGTTCTTTTCTATATCTTCTCTTTTTGTTTTGGTCATGCTGAAGCTGAACCTAGATTGCAGCCATTAAGACTTAATTCACTTTTAAGTTTTAGCATAATTTCACCCCATTTTCCCCTTTTTTCCCCCCTCCTTGGCTTGTTTACTGTCCCCTGCAGCAGTGTTTTCTGACTCTTCCCCATGGCAGGTGAGTGTAAACAAGCTGGAGGACTGAAACAATGTTAATTAACCGATCATTAACGAGTCGAGGCAGACCCCGGAGATCTAAGCACTTGCCCACCCACCTGCGTCTCACCATTTCACTAACTGGACTGTTAATGACTAATCAGAGGCAAGAGCGATTAGATCGCCTCCTAACGAGAAGGATTTATGATTGCACAAGTCTATTATGCCTATATGGCTGAGGCCTTTACAGTGATAACAGTAACTGAGCTCTAGTCATGAAGGCAGGATTCAGCTCATTTTATTAATTAAAAGTATCAGTATAACAATATAAATAAAACAGTCCATAAGCCAAAGACCTGCAATTAAATCCTACCTAATCTGAATTCTGTTAAAGTACAGAGGTGTTATCAGACTTATATACAAGAACATAAATGGACTGATAATACGGATGCATCAGTGTGTAAGTACACTTTATTCCAGGGGCTAATTTTAACCTCCTGTTACAAAAATTTGTAATGGTTTTCTGGACCTCACTCAATTATTTAAATTAAACCACTGGAGAAGTCTAGGGTGAAAATTTCTTCTCATTTAAACTGCTAAGACCTTATAGACATCGGAGACATGTAATCCTGTCTTAAAATAATTACTTTGATATAAAACTAGTTTGCAACAGCAAATACATTTTGGAAGAAACAATGCTTAGAAAAAAATAAAAACATAATGAGGAAACGTTGACGTGTCTGGCAAGTCACAGAAACGGAGATACTAAAATGTTCGCTCACGATGTAGTTAATGTTTTTCAAGGCTGCAGTATTAAACTTTTAAATAGTTAAAGTTAAGCACACCTGGTTAAGGTCAGAAAAAGATAACAGTCTAGTTTTGTACTGAAGAAGTCCGCAGTGACTGGAATCACAACACGCAATGTGATAGTTAACATTTAACTGAAACCACAGGCATTCTCTAACCTTTCCCTGAAGTGCTTTTGTTGCCTTAAGCTTACCACAGATGAACTTCAGTGTCTGGTCCTCGTGACTTCAGCTTGTTCCATAAATGTAGTGTTTGATTCACTTTAAAAAAACAACTAAAATTAGCAAATGTCTGGACCATGTACGGTCAGTGTTATCAGCTGTGAAAAACTTTATTCATAGATAGTCAGCGGTTGTGTCTAAAATATGAATTACTTGATTTTAAACATGTCTGAAGTTTTCTTTAGTGCTCAGTACTGATTCCTAAAGTGTATTAAAGTTGCATATCACATGACATGTTTCAGCTACGTTTGGGTTAAAACATGTAAAAAAAAAATGTGTCAAAGATGTTTTATTTCGACAGAGCGCTTATATTGACGCTGAAGTCTTCAGTTTTAGATAGGGGAATCAAGACAAGGTGAATGTCCTGTTGTTAGCATGTGATAGATTTTGAAGGAGTGGCAGTCGATGAGTGGAACTGGAGTGGTGGCACGCTGTCAAAGCCTCTGGAGGATGTAACTGAGGACCCTATTCATTTCGAAAGAACAACAGCCATTGGGGAAACTCCAACACTTGACCAAGCAGGGGATTGATGTTGCTCACTCTCTAAGTCAGGGGCGGATTTTTTGGCCTCACTTTGTAGTGTTTCAATGAACAAGCCTGCCTGTGAGCATAATTCAGATAGCAGTTGCATTTAATAGAACAAAGTAATCTGGGAAACAATCTAATAATATACAAACCAAAGTTCTAGAAGAAAGTGTTGAAAATGTGACGTGTAAATACCCAAGTGAACACATTGTCTTTTGTAAGAGGTGACAAGCCAAAAAAGTTGGGAACCACAAGTAAAAATGCATTTTATTTTGTAATATTATCCAATGTTTTTAATATAATACCTCCTTCTGAAAGGTAGCTTTTTCACTTATGCTATAGATAAATATGGCAAAAGAATTTCAGTGAAGCAAGAGAAGAAGTAGAACGTGAATATATTCAAATAGAATACAAAAATTGTATTCAATTTTGTATTTGAGTAAATGTACTCGGTTACTTCCCAGCATGGCTCAGGTCTCACAGGGGCCAGCAGACACAGGCACATGGATGACAATAGTTGTAAGTGTGTGTACCCGCCTTCAATCGCCACCCAAAGAGAAGATCACCCTGACTCACTGGGTGTATTTTCCTCCTCTCTCCTATCTCTGTGTATGAATGCTTACCGAGAGGAAACGATAGATGCAGACATTCCACAACCCATATTCCCCCTCACTCTATCTTGTTGCCATGGGAACCAAAGCAGACGGGAGACAGGTTCATATCGGCCTCCCTCAGGTCTCCAGTCACAGTCTCCTTCTCTCTTTCTCTCTCTCTTCCTCTCTCTCTCTCTCTCTCTCTTCCTCTCTCTCTTTCTCTCTGTGCTGTCAGAGCCGGTTGCTCCTGTGTGGGCCACTGATACTCGCTGATTAAAGGAAGTTATAATTTGATTTTCTCAGCAGGCGCCGTTTAATAGAGCAGTTTAACTAAAGCTGTGCCATCCCCAGGGCTTATAGAAGGAGAGGGAGAGAAAGAAAGAGGGAGATATACGGAGAGCGGGAGAGAGGGAGAGGGAGAGAGAGAGAGTGGGTGAGAGAGAGAGTCATGCTAATCCCAAACACTGAGCAATCACCCTACCGCTAAACTCTCCCACTCACTCTCCCATTCTAATTCTGTTTGCCTATTTTACCGTTTCTCTCCCTGTCTCCCCCCTCCGTGCCTCCCTGTTTTTCTCCCTCTGTTTCTCTTGCTCTTCCTCCGCCTATTAATCTGTGCTTCCACTCCTCTCCCTCCCTCCTCCCTCATTCCTTCCTCCCTCCTTTTAGTGAGGCAAACATGGGAGGGCTGGCTTCTCTATGTACAAGCTAGCTGTATTACTGGCCCATTGTGATAATAGCGTTTAATTATCCTCTCAGCTAAAATCAGCCCCATCACTCTGCTTCTCTTCCCTTATCCCCCATCCCTGCTCTTCCCTCTCCTCCCCCCGCCACCCGTCTGTGGTTTGTCTAATACTTCCCCTTACCGCCCTCTCCCCCACCATGCATCTCTCCTCTTCTCTACCCTGCCGCCACCATCGCTCCCCCGCCCTGTTCTCCAGCTATTTCAGACCCATTTAGCGGGATAAGCATCTTGAGACAGACAGAGGGGTTTTTGCTCTCTTTCAGAGAGAAGCGAGGAGAGGATATGGAGACTGGCATCCCGGTGCCCGCCTCAGAATACCAAACAGGGGCCCGGGCATCTTAATATGCAGTGTGGGACAGAGGCTGAGATCAAAGAGAGGCACAGACAGACAGAGAGATGGGTTGGAGGTGGGAGGGTGGGTTCGGGGGTGTTGGGGGGGGGGGGGGGGGGGGGAGGATACCGAGAAAGAGTGAGGCGGTGAGAGGGGCCGAGAGGGAGAGGGGGGG